>CAUYUJ010016960.1:0-305000 GCA_963575745.1 Prorocentrum cordatum
GGGATGGGGGGGAAGAGAAGTGCCTGGAAGACTTGGCGCAGCCAGGCCGACCCTCCCCCCCCCCTCCCTTTCCGTGGCGGCCCCCTTCGCCGCCCCTCCCGAGACTTGGGCCGATGGCCAGAAAAGCGGCCTCGGGAGGGGGCGGGGAGGAGTCCGCCTTGCCCGTGGGGCGGTCAGGGCGCCCACGGTGCGAGGAAGGCGAGGAGGACAAGAGGCAAGTGAGGACTGGGCCCGAGCGGACGTGCAGGAGGAGGAGCAGGGGGAGGAGGAGAAGGAGGAGGAGTAGAGTGAAGAGGAGCATAAGAAGGATGAGAAAGAGGATGCGGGCCAAGATGGGAGGGGCAAGCGAAGAAGCCTTCGACTGGATTCAGGATACCTCCGCCACTCCCTGCGACCACCATCCCTGCCGCCTACAATCCTTCAGAACCCCCTCGATTGTCTCACCCTCTTCAAAGCCAAACTCCTCCCTCCACCTACCCCACCAATATGGCGACCCTATCCCGGGGTTCAACTGAATCCCTCCCACTCCCTCCTCCTCCTCTTCCTCCTCCATATCCACCTCCCTATCATCCTCCTGTGACGCAACATCTGAATTATTTGTGCAAGCCGTGAGCCTAGCCATTGTCTCGTATTCAAACATCTAAGCGGACGTGGTGCAGCATACCACATATCAGTACGCCCCCGCTGGCACCCTTTAGCACGGCTTGTGAAACCTTCTACAAACCACATCAAACCCTCCTCCTCCAGAATCCTCCTCCTACTTCCAAGTCCACCTCCTCCTCCTCCTCCTTCTCCTCCTCCTCCTCCTCCGCCTCATCCCTCCCAACCCGATCGTCGTCGTCGTCCTCCTCCTCATCATCATCCCTCCAACCTCAAGCGTCGTCGTCGTCGTCCTCCTCCTCCTCATCCCCCCAACCTCCGTCGTCGTCGTCCTCCTCCTCCGCCTCCCTCCAACCCCCCTCATCTTCTTCCTTCTCCGCTCCGTTTCTTTATGAATAACTTTCCCTGTCGCACCTCGAGGCCAAATTTTAGATAGGGCGGGCCGGGCGTTTCGCCTGAGACTTCCTCTTCATGTATGACCATGAAGCTTCAACATCAGAAACAGTGTCACAGATGGAGGGCGGGTGGTTTTCAAAATGTGGCTCTCGACTCAGCGCCGTGCACATTCGTTTTTTAAATAATTTGCAAGACGTCACGGATTGAGGGGAACCCGTTTTCAACATGTGGCTCTCGCGTCAGCCCCGCGCACATTCATTAAACAGTTGCAAGAGTTTCACGGATTGAGGGCGGTTTCTTCTCAAAATGTGGCTCTCGCCTTAAGCTGCGTACATTCGTTTCAGACATCTGCAATAATTTCACGGATTGAAGGCGGTTCCTTTTCAAAAAATGTGGCTCCCGCCCGAGCGCCGCGCACATTCGTTTTGAACATTTACAAGCGATCCATTGGTTCCCATGATCAAGGAACCACATCTGGTGTTTTGGAAGGATTCCAGATTATGAGGATGCAACAATTACGATCACTCGCGGTGTTGCACTCCCAAGAGCGGCGTTCAAAATCGTCAAAACACAACAATTAAGTTGATCCGTGGTGTTGGAATCCCGAGAACAATGTTTCTGCATGCTTCAGAGTCTTCAAACGGTTGTCTTCCAACGAGGCCATTCCCTCAATGGGTATGAACCGTTGTAGAAGCCTATGAAGAGGGAGCGTGGAGGGAGGGCTTATTCCAACATCGTTGATGACTCTTGGGTTTGCATTGGTCCTCCTCCCCCTCCTCCTCATCCCTCCAAGCGCCCTTCTGCTCCTCCTTCTCCTCCTCCTCCCTCCCCATCTCCCTCCCTCCTCCTCCTCCTCCTCCTCGTCCTCCTCCTCCTCCTCCTCCTCCTCCCCTGCCTCCTCCTCGTCCTCCTCCTCCTCCTCCCTCCAACCCGCGTCGTCCACGCCTTGGATTGAATGTAGGACACCTCCCTCAGCCGCTGCAGGATGAGGGAGTGGCGCCTCTCCTTGGGACCAACCGCGGGGACGAGGGGAGGGCATGGAAGCAGGAGAACCAGGAGGTGCAGGGGTCGGGGAGGAGGAAGGACCAAGGCCACGCTAACGGCGAAGTTGGTTCAACAGCGATATTCGGAAGCCGGTTTGTGATCCACCGAGCTCGTGCAGAACAAAGTGTAGGATAGCGCGAACAACACTTTCCTACAATGGAATTGGCCACGAACCACCCACACCTACAATACCGAAACCTACATCGCCGTTACCCACATCGCCGTTAGTGTGTCTACGGGGGGAAGCACCAAAAGGGATGAGGTTGGCCCTCGACGGCACACGGAATCGTCAAGCCGACGCTCGCCGAGGTGGCCCCGAGGCATCCGCCCTTGCCCTCCACCGCCAGATCGATGCCTTCCCTGGGCACTCCGACGCTGTGGCCGCCAAGGCGGACGGGGAGGATGGCCGAGGGAGGGCCTGGGCTCATCCTCGGCGCCAGGTCTGCTTGGCCTGCCGCGAGCTGACACACGTCGGCACTGCCGGCGGGCTGCCACCTCTCCCCTCTTTTCGTAATCCAGACCCCGTCGTTCCGAGCGCTCTCGCCCGGGCGCGGGCCACAGTTCTGGATCCGAGAGCTTCTACATTTCCTCCGCCGTCTCCTGGTCCTCCTGCTGCCCCCGCTCCTCCTGTTCCTGTTCATGCTGCTGCTGCTGCTGCTTCTCCTTCTATTTTCTCATGCTCATCTTCATGCGCTCCTCCTCCTCCTCCTCCTCCTCCTCCTCCTCCTCCTCCCCTCCGCCTCCCTCCCCCTTCGCCTCCCTCACCCTTATCCTCATCCCCATTACCATGCGCATGATCATCCTCTGCCTCCTGCTCATCCTCCAACACCCCATCCTCCAATGTGCACAGCTCCCCATTCTCATTGAGACTAACACGATGAGGTAATTGGGGTCCGCTATGACACCCGTACTGATGGTGAACAAATCAGTGCGACGGGAATGGATGTGTGGGAGTGTAAGACGTCAGATATGGCGCGATCTTGCCTCGCTTGCCCCCTTGCCCCCTTTCCCCTCTCTTCCCTTTCCATCCCTCTACCCCTCCATCTCGTTGCTGCACCGGTTCCTCCCTCTCCGTCCACCTCCCTGTCTCAGAACCCTCTGGGCCCCTCAGACCCGCCTGACCTTCTAGCATCCCCGAAGCAATCGAAAGCGTCCCAAACATTCACCGCACACATCCCGCATCCCCTCCTCGTCCTCCTCCGAGGCCACTTCCCCCTCGTCCTCCTCCGCCTCCGCCTCCTCCGAGGCCTCCTCCTCATCATTCTCCTCATCCTCCTCCGCCCCCTCCGCCTCCTCCGAGGCCTCCCCCTCCACACTCTTCTTCCGCTTCCGAGGAGCTCCGACGCCCCCCATCCATCGGAGAGGGAAGGCAGGAGGGAGAGGAGGAATGGGGGGGCTGTCCCCTGCAACACCCAACCTCACTGAATGCATGAAAACCGCCCCCCGCCCCCCTCATGAGGAACGTTAGACCAACTGGATCGAGCGCGCGGCCCCCCTCCACCTGCGGCAGCTGGCAATGACCTCGCTTACAGGGCGCTTACACCTACGCACATTCGCCATGGTTTGCAAAACGTTGACATTTAAAACCCATTGTTGTGGGGACTAAAGTCGGTTTCCACTGTTCACTCACTCTTTCTCCTCGTCCTCCGTCTCCTCCCCCTCCCTCCTCCCCTCTACCCTTAGGGAAACAAGCAATGATGCAAACATAACACCTCGGAGGTCAGAACGGATTTCTCGGATCCGCGCTGGTGCCCCCTGGCGGCGCCCCCTGCGCCGCCCCTGGCGCCCTGGCGCGCTCCGCGCGCCAAGGACGGAGATCCAGCACCGATCCGAGAAATCCGCGCGGAGCTCCGAGTCTTTATTTGTATGTCATTTTTCGTTTCGCTAATCCTTTCCCTGCTCCCCACCTCCTCTACCTGCAAACCTCGCCTCCTGGTCCTTCCTCCGCCCTCCTCCTCCCGCACCCCCTTCCTCCGCCCAACACTGTTCTCTCTCGCCAAACATTGGGTCGTTGTTGATGAACCCGAAAACCTGAAGACATCCGGACCCCGATCACGGATCCAAAAGTTTTGCATCCCGCAATACGTAGCACCCCGCAATTGCGGATAAGAGTGAGGGGGCGGGCGCGGGCGACGCGGGCGTCAAGCTGGCGGACCTCGTGGCCCTCACCTTCCCTGTCGATGGCGCCCTCCTCCTCCTCCTCCTCCTCCTCCTCCTTCTGTTCCTTTTCCTCCTCCTCCTCCTCCTCTTCCTCGTCCGCGTCCTCGTCATCATCGTCGTCGTCGTCGTCGCCGTCCGGCTCCTCCTCCGCCTCCTCCTCCACCTCGTCCTCCTATCCCTCCTCCTCCTCCTCCTCCTCTTTCTCCTCCTCCTCTTCCTCCTCCTGGTTCTCCTCCGCCCGCCGTCTCTCTTCCTCCTCCTCCCCCGCGCTCTCCTCTCACTCGGCACAGGAAAGGGGAAAAGGAAGAGGAGGGCGAGGTACTGACGACGACGACGACGACGATGACGACACCGACGACGACAACGACGCCGACGACGAGGAATAACAGGGGGGAGGAGAGGGGAGGGAAGAAAGGGTGGAGGGCGGCGGAACGGCCGTGGGCAAGCCGGCGTCGCGGCCCGAAGTCGCGCGCACAAAAATCACGTATTCACTACACTGTGAAAGTGGTTGTCGTTGATTGGCTACTACAGTTGGCCTCGTTTGGGAGATGCTACGCCTGGCCTCGTTTATTACAGTTGACCTCGTCTTTGAACTGCTACAGTTGGCCTCGATTCTGGTTGCTACAGTTGACCCCGTTTTCGCCTTGCCGCATTTGACCTCGCTTCTCGGTTGCTGCAGTTGGCCTCGTTTTTGAATTAATACACGCAGATCCTCTTTTCGCAATGTTGTTCAAACTCATGTACTACAGTAGTGAACTGGCTCGTGGCTTCGACCAATTTACTACACTTGGTCTCGTTTTTGGGTTACTATAGTTGCCCTGGCTTTGGGTTGCTACAGTTGGGCTCCGTTTTGGCTAATGCAAATGTACTTGGACCCGGGGGATGCCGAAACCGCTGCTGCACTTTCCCCCGGGGCGCGCCGGGGGAATTCAATGCCGGGGGCCCCCGGCGCGCTTCTCGGGCGCGGGGCCCCCCCGGAAAGCCGGGCCGCGACAGGGGCGCCAGCCGACAAACGGCTGCCAAGCGAGCCCCGAGCGCCCCCCCCCAGGGAACGACGGGGCAAACGCGCCGCGCACCGCGAGCGCAGCCCCGACCCGCCCCGAGCGGGCTCCGTTCCCCCCAGGGCCTAGATTCCAGGGCTGCCGGGGCCCCGGACCCGGTGGCCCATGCTCCAAGCCGCGAGCCCCAGTGCGACAGTTCACAGCGCCCTGCTTGCAGCCTCTTGCGCCGCTATGCGGGCACGGATGGCCTCCAGGCAAGGCGGCAGGGCTGCAGAGGCCGCCACTTCGCCGCGGCGCGCCATTTGCAAAACAACATTCGCCTCCTGCCTCGCCACCAATTCTTCAGGTTCAGCACAGGAGACTGCCGCGCAGCGCAAGGGATGAAGCCCTCTGCGCAGCCGAGACAACACTTGGCCACCGCTGCGAATGCTGCCAGGCTGGCAGCGGGTGGCCAAACTGCGAATCTTGCGCTGCGAGTACGCTCCGCAGGCCAGACAAAAGAAAAACGGATTGGGCTCATCTCCAACCTGGGCACTCGCCAGCTTGTGTCCGTGATCGGGGGCAGCGACCAGGAGCTCGGCCACTCTCTCAGGGAAACCTTCGCATCCAAGCTCGGGGCGCTCGTGCTGTCGTCCCCCGAAGAAGACCAGACACTTGGTGCGCCGAAGCCCCCAGAGGCTCCGCTGCCAGGCATGCCACGACGTGGCCTTGTCAAAAACCTTCGTGGGTCTCCCACGCCTGGGTGGCCGCTGGTGAGACGCACGATGAAACAGCGGCGGCACGCTCGCCATCAGCCGTGCGCACTTGCGCATCTGGCCGATGGCCCAATCTAACTGCTTGACTTCAGCCTCCGACGGGCGCGCATGCAGATCGATGGCCTTCTTGGCCTCGAGATCTGCTCGCCAGCTGGCCTGGCCAATCCTACGCTCTGGTTGAGACAACGCATCTATCACTTCTAGCTTGCGGCGCGCAGGCGTGCGAACAGCTGGGGCAAACCTCTTTTCGTACATATGGACCAGGGCGCCTCGCCTGAGACCTCCATACCTTTGCTTCGGGGAGGTTTGCTCGAGGGGACCTTTGTTGTGGAGCTTGACCGCATTCATACAATCACTGTAACACTCAGAGGCCAACCTCGGCACGAAAATGGGCAGTAGCGCCAACTGCAGCTGCTCCGCGGCCTGGCTAGTCTGGGGCAAGGAGGGCCACACCACTCCCCGCGCGACAAACTTCTGGTGGCCTTCGTCATCAAAGAAGACCCAAGAAGACGCAGCTCTGCACAACTCCGAAATACAGTGTGGTATGCATGACACATCCCCTGCCTGGTAGAGCCCCGTACAGTCAAACTTCGACCACTCCACCTCCTGCCCATCCTCATCATACAAGACAGGCGCATGCTCATCGCTAAGGCTGGGCCAGCTGTCGACCGGATGCAGCATCTTAAGCCCGTCGTGCAGCGCATCGCCACTGTCAAGAGCTTCGCGGTAGAAGTCAGCCGAGACCTCCGCCTCCTCTCGAGCTGCCACATCGCCCTGATGCTGACACTCGTAGAGACGGTGCCTGACCGAGTCAGGTATCTGGCACAGCGGGCACAGTCCTAAACAGAAGTACCCCGAACTACGAGCCCGATCCTGTCCACAAACCTTCGCAAAAGGCAGTCTTAATCAAATGCTCCCCTGGGCACTTAAACCGATCCCTGTGGTCCGAGGGTTCGCAACCCGACGCAAAGGCTCAACGCGCACCCTAGCCCCCGAGGGCCACCCAAGTTTTTCGGCTAAAACTCTCTCATGGTGTCTCTGGATACCACCTTCCAACAAGGAACACACCATGGAGGGGGTGGTGCACAGTAAACTGTGCTCGATGCTCTTATCACTAATCCAATGCAGGGGGCTCACCGCCGACCACCCGATCCTACACAGAGACAGGTGCATCCTACTGATCGGACCACGCGATTTAGCCCAAGTAAGTCCTTCCCGCGTGCCCTCCCTCCACATCGCGCACAGGTCCTTGACAGAAAACTGCGCGTGGCTGGGCCTTGTGACGGCGCTCCGCACCGCCTGAGCCCACGCTATGGCTGGGGCAACCGTGCTCCTCCACAGCGGGCCACCAACCAGGGCAACCTTGGCGCGCATAGAAACTCCCGCATGCCTTGGGGCCTGAAAAGACAACGAAACACGTCTCGCTCGCCTGAGTTCGGCACCAGTCATGCCCACAATGGTGTCCCCAAACGTGAGCGCTGGCTTGACACCAGCCGTGTCATTTTTCCGATGCGGCCACGATCCCTTGGTAAAGCCCGCTGAAACCGCTTCAAGACACGATGTCGCTTGACCATGTCTTGGAAACGCTTGCGCCTCTTGGAGAGATGCCCCCTCCTGCTTCGTTTAACCCCAGGGGCCAAATCGCAACCCAAAGGCACCACATGCGTACCAACAGTCCCCGCCAGGAGTCCGGGTCGAATCCCGAGGCGACGAGCAGTGTCAGGATCCGAAGCAAACGTCATCAACTTATCTGGGGCTATATTCACCCCGAGCTCCTGGGTGAACACACTGCGAAGGTCCGCCGCCGCCGAAACCAGCGACTCGATGACAGCCTCCTTCGTGCCACAACAGCTGGCTGTGCCGTCGTCAATGTATGAGGACAAATCCACACACGGGTTACGACTCACGAAGCCATCGAAAGGCTGCATGGCATACACCCGCACAAAAATATCGTTGACGCGCGATCCAGCAGGTAGCCCACTGGTAGCATACTGCACAGCAAGGCTGTGGCCTAAACCTAACCTTAAGATCCTAGGGCCACTCCAAACATTGAAAATCATCTTGATGATAACTGGTTCAAGCCCGACCGCCAGGCTACGATCCTTGAGTCTCTGGAGGTCAAAACTTTCATACTACTTGGTGCCATCCCAAGAGAACCCCGCCGTGACTCCACCGCCTTCCACCTGGGCTTCGGCCTTGATGGCCTGACCCCACGCACAAGCTTCCGCCGACTTCCCCGCACCAAAGGCCCAGTACCTCCTGGGGCGAGTGTCGTTGAAAGGGGTGAGGTGGGGGCGCCTTAACTTCTCCCACAAACGCACAGGGGCCGAACAGAGCAAAATCGGACGAAGACCACCCCTGGGTTTCTCGAGCAGGGGAAACAGCATCCAGTACAAAGCCCGAGGGAACAATCCCAACTTCTCAGACGCTTGAAACAGGCAGGCCAGGGTGTCGAACCCTTCGTCACAGAGAAAAGCAAAATGCCGCACGCGCACCCCATCAAGGGACTGAGCCGTGTGCGGCGAGAAGCTTTTGGCCGCGGAACGTATAGCCTCAGGGCTGAGGCGATCGAGGCAGCGCCTGTCAGGCACCTCGACAGGAGGAGGGGAAGAGGACGCATGCCAACAGGTCCCAAGAATCTCAGCCTCCTCGGCCAGCAAAACACGCGGGTCCGACGTAAAAACACCAGGAGATTGCTCGGTAACCGTGGGCTCCCATTTAACCTTAAGACGGGTGAGGCGGCGCATCTTGCGGGCTGGCCCCTGCGAAGCTTCAACCTGCCATTGATCCCGCCCTTTCTTTTCCTTGCCGTCTAAGCCTTCACGAGCCTCCGTGAAGTCCTCCTCCCACCCCGCCAGAAGCTCGGCAAACTGGTCGACCCAGTCAGCTAGGCCGCGCAGGGAGCGCGGCCGCGCGGCCATCTCCTGACGGGCCTTGGCGACGGTGGCATCAAGCCTAGTCGAGAGGCCTTCGGCATCGAAAGGTTGCGCAACAAGATCAACGATGTTGCGCGCCGCTTGGGCCTCAAACTGATCCACTAACGTATTCATCTGAACCGCAAGCCTCTGGCCGGTGTTAAGCAGGTCCTTAGCATACTGCTGCAGCCAGACCCAACCAACCCAGACACGGACCCCATCTTCCTCCTTCCTCTTAGGGGGCGCCATAACCGAGGCCCACTGGGCAACCAAAGGGAGGCCTTCCTTGCCCCTCCTACGCACTGGGGTATCTAACTTACTCTCAAGCTCCAGCTCCATGGCACCCGAGAAACTTGCCAAGCGACGTCCAGCGCAGCCCAAGCAGTACCCACCGCTTGGTCACTGGCGACGAGGTTGGCGTGTTCAGCTTGTCCACGCGCCTCCGTTCAATCGGCGCTACGATTACTTGGTCCCGCAGGGAGCTCAGCGGGGCCCCCCTGGTGGCTAGTGCACACGAGCTGGCGCAACTTGACAGCCCCAGGCCTGAGATGCAGTTGGGCAGGGCGGTGGGGCCTCTTGGCCCATGAGCTGTCAACATTGACGGCCTGCACCAACTTGCTGAAGGCCGTGGACGCGAGAAACAAATCAATCTTGGTATTAACCTGCGGTGTCACGCACGTGGTGGACTCGGGCTGCGTAATCAGCAACCCCGCGCGTCGCGGCATACCAGCCATCTCCAAACATGCTGAGCTGAAGTTCCTATCAGCCCCCAGCAGTGCAAGGTGCGCTCCCTCCATGATCTGACATGCCATGCGCGCGATATGCATGTTACGTTGACTGAGACCTTCACCGCTGTAGAGATACGCACTACCAACCAACAACGGAGGCCCCTTGGGGATATCGATCATGGCGAACACTAGCCTGTGCGCTACTGCAATGCCACGAGGTAAGAAGTCTGGCCACCTTAGTCCAACTGTGACTCTGGCGAAGATGGCAACTCCAGCAGACGTCTGCCCCTGAGCACATGCAACGGCAGGTGGGCACACAAGGTTCCACCCCATTGCCTTGGCAGAACTCGCACGCTCCCCTAGTCGCTCTTCAACGAAGCCAATTTCCTGAGCACACAACACCAGGGCCTTGGACGACGCTACCCTCTTTTAAGTGCGCCCCAGCTGTTCCCATTATAGCTTTCAAACACATGGGCCGTATCGATGCCTTCAACGCGGGGGGCGGCTCGTGGCGGACAGCCTACACCATGCTTAGTCAGCTTAAAACCCGTGCATCTAGGCACAAGGTCACACGCTACCCCACGCGAGTACACTCCGCTGGGGTCATGGAAACCATCATCGGGCGTTGGCGGCAGAGGCAAGTCATCTGACTTCTGCTCCATGCGCAGGTCATCTGACTGCTGCTCACGAAGCCGCTGCAGAAGAAACCAGAGAGCCTGCATCGCTCGATAATCATTCTGCACGAGCCAGAGCCGCGTAAAACAGCAATCGAACAAGTGCATACCCACATCGTCGATGAGCGATCTCCTCCATTGCTTGTCACAAGCGACACCATCATTGCCGTCAAAGCTGCGACGTCTTGGGACGTTTCGCTTTGGCACCCATGATCGCCTCCAGGATAGCCCTCTTGTCTCCCTTGTGCTTCTCCCAGGAGTCATCCGCCGCCTGCTCATCAACGTACATGTCATCGAACTCGTCATCGTCTGCTGGCACTGGCTGGTCCACGTGCGCACCAGCCGCTCCCTCAGGTGGCGCCACAGGCGTCTCAGGACGTTGGGCTCCCGATGTGACATGAAGGCGGAACAGCTTGGCAAACTCCTTGAAAGGCTCGGAGTCCACCATTGCCTTGACCTCCGCATTGCCATCCAGCAGCTCCTGAGGGACGCCGAAGGTGTCATCAGCAGGCGACTCACCGAGTGGCAAAGTAGTAACCAACTGCCGTTGGAGCTCAGCGCATTCCTTCTGAATGTTGTCACGCTCCTGCACCAACTCCATCTTCTCCTTTTGCATCTCATCCAACCTCTTGGTGATGTCGGTGACCTCCGACTCCACCTTGGCCGGACAGGCCTTGCATCTGTTGAGCCTGTGCCCCACATTGTTGTGCTGCGTGAGGTCAGGCTTGCGGGCTTC
This sequence comes from Prorocentrum cordatum, assembly GCA_963575745.1. Taxonomy (NCBI): domain Eukaryota; class Dinophyceae; order Prorocentrales; family Prorocentraceae; genus Prorocentrum; species Prorocentrum cordatum. Next base: position 11,010 of record CAUYUJ010016960.1, read on the forward strand.
GATCTGCGCCCTGACTCCTCGGATGTTCTCCTCCAGGATCGCCAGGGCCGCCGATGCCGACTCACTCTTGCACGCTGCGACGGCCAACTCCAGCTGAGCGGCCTCCGCGCGCAAGGGGTCCTCCGTCTCCTTATCATCTCTTGCCGCAGCCGCAGGTCCACCGCCCCCCCCACCTTGTTGGGCAGAGGCCTTGGCACCTCCAGCGACGAACTGCTCCACCCGCTTGGTGAGCTCCTGGACCTGCTTCTCCAGCCTCTGCTCACGCTTCGAGCCCACGGCAGGGGGGCGAGCACGGCCACCGAGGCCGCGAGCAGCGCCACGACCATCAGGAGCCTGCTGCGCCCGCTTGAGCACCGCCTGGGGGGCGCTGGCGCCACAGCGGCAGCGCAGGCGGCAAGCCCAGTTCGACGTGAGCCCGCACTGCTGGCAGCCCCAGAAAGGCCTCTTGGGCCCCTGGACCACCGCTCCATCCATGGATGCCTCGCTACGGAGGGCTTAGAAGACTGGGGGGTTTGAGATACCCCAAAACTGCACAAGCCAAAAAGGCACGCGACAGCGACTGCCGCTCTGAAGACTGCCGTCGCAAGCTCAGACCACCTGAGCCAGAACGGCTTGAGCCAAAATGGCTAAGGTGAGCCCCAAGACTTCAAGGCCCTGGAGTCAACAAAAACAAGGGGAGCAGGAAGAGGAGGGGGAGGGGGAAGAAAAAGCGGAGGAAGACAGGGGGGCAGTTTTTTGGTGTTACAAGGATCACGCGCACTGCCAGTAGCTGTAAGTAGACAATGTCGGAGTCCCCACGCGCCGCGCAGGTGACGCGCGTCACCCGCGCGCGCTCGGTGACCGCAAGGGGTTCGCTTTAGGTTTGTCGCGAACAAGACGTCTGTTCTATCGTGCGGACATTACAATGACCGGCATAGAGTCCACCCACCCATCCGACCCCGCGAAAGATGAGAGAGAGCGCGATGGCTCAATTTTCCCCTGGCGGCGAAAAGGTGGCATGGGCCTCCCGTGGGGCGAAACTCCGCTGGAGCTCAACAGGAACTCACGAAAGAGGTAGCGGCTCGCGCACTTCGCAACACCCAGGGAGGGTGAGGTCTCATTTGGGTCCCCGTGCGGAGTCACTCCGCCAAACCATCCATGCCGTCACCAAAACGGCGACAGTTGCGTTGTCGACACCAGGCTGACCGGGCGACGTCTCATTTGAGTCCTGGCAGCATCACCCTCGACTGGAGCCCTCAGGAGCTCACGAACGCGGCGGCGGTTCTGCAGTCGGCAGTTGGAGGCGACGTATGAGGCAGGCAGGAAGCACGCAGTAGGCAGGAGGACGGACGAGGCGGGAGGAGAGGAGGAAGGAGCTGCAATGCGGTATTCACTGCCGCCGTGAGGATAAAGGATAAAGGAGGGATGATGTCGACGAGGGGCATGAAGCGGAGGAGGGGGAGAGCAAGGACGAGGTGGCGGGGAACGAGGAGGAGGAGGAGGCCACAGACGAGGAGCAGGAAACACGAGAAGCGGGGAATGACCGAGGCAGGAGGAGGGCGGAGGAGGATGGACGAGGAGGGGGAGGCTCTACGATCGATGCTTTGGGCGCTTCTGGTCTGAACCCCCCCCCTCCCTAACATAGTCTCTGATGGCTGGCCATTCCGGCAGCCACATGCGGCGGGGCGTGCGCGGCGGTGTCCCAGCAGCCCTGCAGCTCTGCCAGAAGGCCGCACAACCCGCTGCACACCTCGGACAGGCCTGTCGGGGCGACCGCGCCGCCCTCTTGACGAGGACGACGACGACAAAGAAGACTACGACGAGGGCGACGCCGCCGTGGCCGCCAGCGGTCCACCTCCTCCTCCTCCTCCTCCTCCTCCTCCTCCTCTTCATCCTCCTCCTTCTCCTCCTCCTCATCATCATCATCAGCATCAGCAACAGCATCAGCAACAGCATCAGCATCGTCATCATCGTCATCATCGTCATCATCGTCATCATCATCATCATCATCATCATCATCATCATCATCATCATCATCATCATCATCATCATCATCATCAACAACATCATCAACATCATCATCATCACCATCATCATCTACCTTTTGCTCATCCTCCCTTCTACCTCCATCTCCCCTCCTCCTCCTCCTCCTCCTCCTCCTCCTCCTCCTCCCCCCACCACCCGCCAACCTTATGCGAGCTGCGTGCCGCTCATCACTGACTAGCCTCATGCCTCATCGGCCCTGCAGCCCGAACAAACGCAGTCTAATTACCTACACGACCACCCTTCAGGTGATAAGGAGGTTGTGGGGGGGGGGGAGAGGGGGGGGACCAACATCTGACTCAATCGATCTCACTATCGATCTCACTCAACGGGACTCCACGGGCCAGAACGGGAAACCACGGGACACCACGAGACACCGCGGGACACCTCTCGATCTCACTATCGGTCTCACTATCGATCTCACTCAACGGGACACCACGGGCCACCACGGGCCACCACGGGACACCACAGGACACCGCGGGACACCTCTCGATCTCACTATCGGTCTCACTAATGATCCCACTATCGATCTCACTCAACGGGACACCATAGGACAACTCGGAACACCTCGGGACACCACATCGATCTCACTATCGATCTTACTCAACGGGACACCGAGGGACACCGCGGGACACCGCGGGACACCTGTCGATCGATCGATCTCACTATGGATCACCACATCGATCAGTATCGATCTCACTCAACGGGACACCACGGGACACCACGGAACACCTGTCGATCTCACTATCGATCTCACTTTTTGGGACACCACGGGACACCTCGAGGCACCACATCAATCTCAGTATCGATCTCAGGATCGATCTCACTCAACGGGACACCACGGGACACCACGGGACACCAGCGGGACACCGGCGGGACACCGCGCGGCACCGGTCGCCGGAGAAAAATCTGGCCCGGCAGCGGCCCAGCCACAGGAGGATTTCGGAACACCCGCGGGACACCGGCGGGACACCGCGCGGCACCAGCCGCCGGAGGAGTTACATTTGGTCTGGCCGCGGCCCAGCCACAGGAGGATTTCCTCTCGCCCACCCACGCAGCTTCGCCCCGCCCGCACGCACGCACGGCACGCACGACACGAACCCGAAACCGAAACCGATTTCCCAGTAGGGGGGGGTCTACATTTCACGTCGGACTCACCCCCCAACCTCCGATATTTAGAAACCCCCGTGCCGTGCCGTGCGTCGGCACCGTCTGCTCCTGGCAGTCTGTGCTGCGCAGCGACGGAGAGGAACAGAGAGCACCAGAAGCAAGCAGCCGACGGAGAACGCGCAGGCGGGAGGCCAGGGCCGGCGGGCCGAAGCGGGCGGGCGAGGCGGAAGAGACAGAGGGAAGGCAGCAAGCAGGGAACAAGAGAGGAGAAGGCGGGGAAAAGGAGGACGACGGACGGGAGACGCGGAGAAAGAGGGAGAGGGGAGCAACCGCAAGCAGACGGGCCGGAACAGGGGCAGTGAGAGGAAGACCACCCTCGACGAGGCCAGGGACACTGCGGCGGCGACACCGACCAGGCGGCGGAGAAGGGAGTGCTGGAGTGGGAGGCTGTCGCCAGGTTCGCAGGGCGAGGGGGTTCGTCGTGGGGGGGGGGCGTCGTCGGGTCGTCGGAGTGGTAGGGGTCGTCTGGGTTGCCTGGGTCGTGGGGGAGGGCTCCCCCTTGGCCTTCCTCCTCCCCCTCCTCCTCCTCGCCCTCGCCCTTCTCGCCCCTTCTCGCCCCTCCTCGCACGTCCTCGCCAGCCTCGCCCTCCGCGCTCTCCTCGCCCCCCTCGCCCCTCCTCGCCCGCCTCGCCCTCGCCCTCGCCCTCCCCCGCCCTGACTCCACGACGGGGCGCGGCCGACGGCCGATGGCGCCTGCGAGGGCCTCCCCCGAGCGCCTCTCGGCCTCCAGCACGGACTCCGGCGGCGCCCCCTCCGCGGAGGGCGCCCCCCCCCCCCCCCCCCCCCGCAGCGAGGCGGGCCGCGGGGCGGGCGCGACGAGTGCGAGCGGAGGTCCTTCGATATCACTTATTTTCCCGTCGTTGTGACGCAGGCGCCCCAAAGTGTCGGGCGCTTCGCCCGCCAATAGGGATCGTGAACGGGGTCTAGAACGCCGTTAGGCTTAGCTGAGGCATGTCCCCCTACAGGGGGAGCTTGGACGAAAAATCAGGAATAGTCAACAATATGCAAGAATTATATAAGCATGCAAGAAAACTCGTCCCCTGACTATTCCTTACTATTTTTTGATATTCCTCCTGTAGAAGGACACGCCCGACTTCACGTTAGGCGGGTAAGATTTTTACACGGTCGGGAGCGGCGCCGTGTCCGTCTGGTGCAGCAGGTCCCTCGCCCCCCCTCCGCCCGCCCGCACGCAGCACAGGGAGGGCAGGCCCAGCCCCGAGCAGGTCAGATGGGCGGGGGAGAGGAAGGGAGCACCCAAGCCCGCATCAATGCGACCCTGGCCCTGCAGGATCCTCCAAGATCTGGCGCTCTGACTGACCCCCGTTTGCACTGACCCCCGTCTCAAGGCTCCCGACAGATCGTGGATCTCTGAGATCCGGCGGTGCTCATGGAGGGTGCATCGGGCGCCGCAGCCTTCTCAGAGCGCTCCAGAACGCTCTGACAGCGCCCGGGAACGCTCTGGAACGCCTCATCCCTGCCCCAGCCTTAGGTCGAGCATGTTCTCCTACAGGTGGACTTTGGGCGAAAATGCAAAAAGATGGTCAAACAACAGTCGAAAAGTCGTCCCCCGGCCATATCTCCACAGGGAGAACGGCTCGCTCTCGGAGGCGCGCAGCCATGGATTAGCGATCCCTGGATTTGGCCGCGGTCGCCAAATCCATGGATCGGGGGAGGTGCCCTCCCCCAAATCAGGTGCCGCCTCGTTTGGCAGCGGATATCCGCGACTTCCCATGGAAACGGGACCCGTCGCTAATCCACGCCCCCGTGCTCCATGTTTGCGATCGCCTGATCTCTCGGGCTCCAGAGCAGGCTCTGGCGGCGCCCCCTCTGGAACGGCGGCCGACTCTGCGGACAGGGCCTGGCCGCCCTCGCTCCTGGAGCCCAGCCTTTCGTGTTCCACGGGCTGCTCACCTCCTGACGTGGATCTCCAAACTGACGTAAGGAGCTTCACCCCCTCCACCTCCCCACCAATCGTCTTCTCCATCCTCCGTCATCCGTCCTCCTCCTCCTCCTCCTTCTTCTGCTACCCACTCACTCACTCATGGCGGTCGAAGCGAGCTCCTGCAGCCCTGCTCCTCCTGCCCCCCTCCCCCCTTCCCCCATTCTGAGAGGAAGCGCAATTTCTGCTGGGGGTGGCGCCGCGTCGCGGCCTCTGCGGGTCCCTCGTCCCTGCCAGGGTGGCGCGCTTTCCTCTGAGGGGCGCCACCCCGCATCGTCGCTCGGACTTGCGCGTCTCTTGCCCTCGGGGCTGCCCTTCCCTGCCCTTCCCCCTGTCCTCCCCTCCCCCATCCAGGGAGGGGCCGGTCCCCGCCCTGCCTCCTCCTCCCAGAGGGCCGCCCTCCCCTCCCTTCGTCTCGCCCCGCCGCCCTCTTCTGCGCCGATGAAGGGGGGGGTGTCTGAAGCTCACCTCCTGGGAGGCCCCACTGGCCTTCCCGAGGCCTCCCTACAGCAGGAGCCCGACCACAAGAAACCTTCCACAAGAAACCCCACCCTGAGACCCCAGGACGCCCATTGATTTCTGGTGTGGGAAAGTCACGCCTTCGACGGCAAAACCATCGAAATCAAGAAACCAAGGGCACCCTGGAGGCAAGCAGAGTGTTTCTTGGCATGGGCCCCCACTGGAGGCCCAGATGGCCAGAAGCGCTCTGAAGCATGAGCCCTCGATCATCGAGAGAGGCGGCCGCGGCGGACGCGGCGCCCGCCCCAGACGACCCTCGCCCCGCCTCTTCGATACGTGGGCCGCTGGACCACCCGACCCCTTCCCCCAAGGTGCGGCTTGACACCTCTGCGCCCTCTGCGGACCACCTGCCTGGGGTCGCCGTTCCGACTGGACCTCAACATGCTCAGCGGAAAAAAAATCCAGCGCCGCTGAATGTCACGGCAGCCTGCGATGCGCGGCCGTCTGCAAGGAGAAAGGGGGAAGGAACCGCTTCTCCCTCCGCCCGATGCAGTCATCGTGCTACCTCAGGAAAGCCACAAGGGGCTCTTTTGGCCGCGGAGAGCCTGGGACCATGAAGCTCTCCGACACAGCTCGAAGGAAGGCCCCCGCTCCGAAAACCACAGCCCCTCCTGAGCCCAGAGTGGTCCTACTTTCAGCGCCTCGATCGCAGTCGCCCTTTTCAATGGCGCCCAGGGCCCGACGCGGACCGCTCCGATCTTCCTCGGGGCGCCGGTGCGTCTTGAGCGGCTGCCCGCACGCGGGGTTCGGCTGCGGTGGCCGCGTCGGTCGCGACGGCGCAGCGGCGCTTCGCGCGCCGCGCGATTTGGGGTCGTCGTGGAACGTAGGATGAAGCTTCCCGCTGTTCTCGCACGTTGGGGGCGGGCTGGGGGGCGCGACTACCACTTTCGCCACCAGCCGCCCTCATCACCGGGGGCAGGTCGAAACGCTGAGCGCACAACAGTCAAAAAGCTTGCGGGCGCAAGTTACGAATGCAGGCATTAGATAAGGAGGAGGAAGGTGGCAAAGTGAGGTCAGCCGTCTTGCACCAGGCGGTGCACAAGCAAGGGACTTGTAAATGGCAACGGTCGGGGGGGGGCTGGTGCACATTGGGAAACGTCCACCTGGAATCAGCGGTACATAATCCAGGGTTGCAACCCCCCCACTGCATATGGGATCGATCCCCCCCTGCTGGATGATTGCGCACATTAGCCTGGCGAAAGCCTCGCGAGTGGGATCGCCCGCCCCTCCAACCCTGTGGTCGTGGCCCTGTGGGTATGGCGTGGTGGAGGGCGCCGGTGCTCCCGACCCCTCCTGTGGGTGTGGGGTGGTTCGTCGTCGCCGTCGGCGGCGTCTATGTCGGCGGCGGCGTCGGCGTCGGCGTGATCGGCGCCGGCGACGTCGTCGGCGTCGTCGTCGGCGTCGTCGTCGGCGTCGGCGTCGGCATCGGCGTCGGCGGCTGTGTCGGCATCGGCATGGGCGTGGGCGTGGGCGTGGCATCGGCGTCGGCGGCTGTGTCGGCATCGGCGTGGGCGTGGGCGTGGGCGTGGGCGTGGGCGTGGGCGTGGTCGTCGCCGCCGCCGCCGCCGTCGTCGCCGTCGTCGCCGTCGTCGCCGTCGTCGTCGTCGTCGTCGCCGCCGCCGCCGCCGCCGCCGCCGCCACCGCCGTCGCCGTCGCCGTCGTCGTCGTCGTCGTCGTCGTCGTCGTCGTCGTCGACGTCGTCGTCGTCGCCGCGGCCGCCGCCGCCGCCGTCGTCGTCGTCGTCGTCGTCGTCGTCGTCGTCGTCGTCGTCGTCGTCTCTTTCGTCGGCGTCCGCGTCCGCGTCGGCGGCGTCGGTGTCGGCGTCGGCGTCGTCGTCGTTGCCGCCGTCGTCGTCGCCGTCGTCGTCGGCGTCGTCGTCGGCGTCGGCGTCGGCGTCGGCGTCGGCGTCGGCGTCGGCATCGGCATCGCCGTCGGCGGCGGCGTCGTCGTGGGCGTGGGCGTGGGCGTGGGCGTCGGCGTGGGCGAGGGCGCGGGTGTCGTCGTCGTCGACGCCGCCGACGCCGCCGTCACCCTCGTCGTCGTCGTCGTCGTCGTCGCCGCCGCCGCCGCCGCCGCCGCCGCCGCCGCCGTCGTCGTCGTCGTCGTCGTCGTCGTCGTCGTCGTCGTCGACGTCGTCGGCGTCTGCGTCGTCGCCGTCGAATGTGCGCGGCGCTGTAGCGAGAACAACATGTTGAAAACGGCCCGCCCTCCGTCCGTGAAGTTCGTGCAAACGTTTGAAACGAACGTGCGCGGCGTAGGGGCGAGAGCCACAGTTTGAAACGGCCTGGCCTCTATTAGTGAACCTGTTGCTGATTCCAAACTGAAGCATCATGAAGGGTGGCGAAACCTCAGGCGGAAAGGCCCAAACCACCGTATCCAGACCCCCGATGTCGTAGTTTTGTTCTGAATTGTTTTTTTTCGACGGCCCCGAAGCCCGGTAAGGGCCCCCACAAGCCGAAAATGGAGGAAACATATCGCTGCGATTTTTACACGACGCGACGGTGTCGGGGTACCGACGTTTCGGGGTTCGACAGGGAAGAGTTCTTGATAAAAGGGAAATATATGCCGGATGAGGGCAGGAGGAAGAAGGGGGAGGAGGGGGGGAGACGAGGGGGACGAGGAGGACGAGGGGGAACAGGGGAGGAGGGGCAGGGGGGGAGGGAGAAGGAGGAGGTCAATCCTCGAATCACATTTTGTGTCAACTTCAAAAATATGTTCAAAACGATCTTTAGTGGGGCTATCTGCAAGCCAGGACGTTTCGCCCCTGTTTGAACTGGAAGCGCGCGGCCCGCCGGCGCGGCTCGGCGGGGGCTGCGGCGTCCGGCGGTTCCTGCGGCGGCGCGATCGCCCGCAAGGCCGGCAGCAGCTCGAGCTCGGCGCGGGCCTCGGGGGGCGGCGGGGTTGCCAGAAGGTCATTCGAAGGGATCCCCTTTTCCTTCCTCCTCCTGCCCCTCCTCCCTTCCTCCGCCTCCTCTTCCCTCCTCGTCCTCATCCCTCTCCCCCTCCCCCCCCGTCCTCATGCACTCCTCCCCCCCTCCCCTTTTCCCCGTCCTCCCCCGTTTCTCCTCTTCCCCTCCCCCCTATCCTCCCCGCCTGTTCCCCCCCCGAACCAATCGTCAGTTACCCCAAAAACGGGAGTAACTGACAACTTGCTCGGCGGCCTTCTTGAAGGGCCGGGGTCCCGTCAATACGGGGGAACGGATCATTTTGTCCCGCGGCTCCCGCATTGCAGCAACGACGACGACGACGACGAAGAGGAGACACAAGGCTCAAGACGTGGCGAGGCCCGCGCGCGGGGGCCAAGTCCCAAGCGACGAGGAGGTGGTGGTGATGGAGGGGAAGGAGGAGGAGGAGGCAGGAGGAGAAGGTTGTGGAATGTACTGTAGTCGCTGAATGGAACACAGAGATACACGATGTGCAAATGGCGGGGCCCGTGCTAAAAAGGAGAGAGAGAGAGAGAAAACAAAAAAAAAGAAAAAGAAAAGAGAGCACGTTCTGTCCTTTTACGGGGGTTCGCGCGCCCCCGCTGCCGGCGCGCCACGCAGCTCAAGGGCCCTGGCGATCCGAGACGGCAGCGGGGCGAGGAGGTGAGAGCGAGGCGCAAGAGGAAGAGAGGCTGAATCGGGCATTACGCCCACAGCCCCTACCATTTAATTCCGGCCGAAATCTCAGCCAACGCCTCGGCGCATCACCAACTTTTTTTTCTGGTCGTAGCCACCCTGATCGCAACAATTCAAGATACCATTGACTTCACTTCATCCCCTGGTCACCCGTGACCCGTGGCCGCTCTAGCCGCACGAGCACAGATGCCTATGGGAGCCCTTCTAAGAGAGATCTCCCCAGGGATCGTCACCCCCCTCACCGCGATCGGACACGGACTCGCCCGCAGACTCCCCCATCTCCATCCTGAAGCTCCTCGGCTCAGAATTGTTCGGCCAGCAGGGGGTACCCCCGCCCGCTCCAGGAGCGGGCAGCCGCACGACGCTCGATGGGCCAATGCGGGATCCGCTCGCTGTAGAGTACGAGCACGGGGCAAATAGATCCGAGCTCAGACAAATTCAGATCCGAGTCCTCGATCGGGCCGTCCGAATATGAATGTACACTCGAACGAGACATTGGGAACACTTTCGCATTGAGGTACATCCTGACCGTTGGATTTCATCGCATGCGCCATCCGAAGACAGGCTCGCGCTTCTGGAACTTGTCACTGATCTCGGATCCCCGTAGTATGGATCCAGAGCTTCATGACGTAAGTACTGACTTCATACTTGCACCACTGCCGATGGACATGCTGATTGGGCAGTTCGCGCGGCGCTTGCGATCGACCTCCATCTCGGAGATGCACAAATACAAACTAGAACCATCGCACGCGCTTCCCGCGCGCTCAAGTTCTAGCTAGGCTTGATAGGCTAACTCATGTAATATCATGTTGGTGGTTTCTTGCGTCCAGGGGCTCCATTGGAAGCCCTGCGCAAGCCTCGGAATCGTATAGAAGGGGAAGTGCGGAAACGCAGAAATCATTAACTTCGTTTAGGTATTCGACGATTTGGGCCCTCAAAGGCTGCCTGGGTTCTTTTTTGGGGAGGCGAGGGTGGTCTGAATTAAACTCTGTTGTGCAAGAGTAGACGGGGGTCCAAACCTGAAAACCAAAAACAAAATCTGTGGGATTTCCATTTTTTTTCCTGTACCTCGGCGCTGTTCGGCGCTGTTTTTTGTTTGTGCCCCGCGGGTTTTGATCGCCGGGCCCCTCAGGGGCGTGGGATCTTCTGGACCCCCCTGGGGGTTCTGTAGGCCCCTGGAGGCCTGCAGAGCCGTCGGAAGGGTGTCTCGGGCTGCGCGGGAGCGTGTTGGGCCGTTCTTTACGTTCTGTGGGTTCCCTGGGGTCGTCTTGGGCTGTCATTGGGCGTCTCGGGGGCCGGAAAACGTGAGAATACATAAAAACATTGTAAAAAACCATTGGAATTTGCGAATTGTGGGGGTCAAAGCCCGTTTTGCCCTGTTTCACGGGACCAACATGCTTACCCGCAGCGCCGGCGTTTGGGCCCAAGCAAAATGGGCGCCTATCTCCCAGGGCAGAAGCAGCGGGGGATTGGCAGATATTGTGGGTTTCGGTCAAGCGACCGAGGTTTTCAGGACCTGGCCCCACTTCGACGGCGAGGACACGAGCGGGTTTGAAGGGGGCTGGTAGGCCCAGCCAACAGCTTCGCCTTAGGCGAAGCCCAACTCTCGCTCTGTTGTATCGCAGTAGCGATAGTCCCAGTGCGAGAGGAGATGCCATCTCAAGTGCGTCCGCCGCCCGTGTAGCAGAAACAAATCAGCAGCTAACCTGTACAAAGACAGGAGAAGAGACGGGCCTAAAGGAGGTGGACCCGCCAGCAAGTTGCCTCGCACATATAACGTACTCATCAGGCGGCCTCAGAGCTTGTTGTCTGGCCGGCCCGATATGGAGTATGTCGTTTCAGGTCATGTTTGAAGGTATGCATACCTCCCATGACTTGTAGGAGCGTCTCTCTGTCGATGCCCCCCTTGGTTTGTCCATCCGCAGTCATGTCGCGGGTATCGCACCACTGAATGCTATGCACAATTCCACGCTCCATCATCTGTCGTATCCAACTGGTGTGTCCTAAATGGGTACGCTCAGTCGGCTTCTTCACGTCTTTGCTTGACAAGGACTTAAACCGACTCAGCATCGATTGTCAAAGTGACCTTGATGCTCAGGCCATCGTGGGATACGAGTCCTCAATTTATGGGCTGTTGCGAGTGTCTCTGCTGAGTAGCTGGAGCGGCCTTGCAAGCGGCGAGACTTGCAACGCGCATCAATCAACTGATCGACAGGCTTGCCAGATGACGTGTTTCCACGTCGTAGCAGGTTTGCCCCGCGAGTGACATGGCCTTTGACGTCGTCATCGGCGTTTCCACTCAGGCGTCGGTAGCCTGGGTCGCTACGTAAGTCGACCTCGCCCATGGAGTTCATCGCCTGGTATACGATCTTATTCGGGCAGGCCTGTAGATTTCTAGTGATCGCGTTCAGTCGTCGCACTTGAATATTGGTCGGTTCTTAGACACGCTGTAGAGATACAACATACACCATCAAACGCACCTGGGTGATCAGGGCGCATGCCAGCGCACCTCTGAGGCTGACGAACATGTCTGCCGCCATCTTGGTCGCTTGAGCGCCAGCGTCAGCGCCGGTCAATTCAGGATGCTGTATAGGACGGAGCTGTTTCATACATTCATCTTGATCCAGAGTAACGTTGCCACCCTCATCATTAGCTTATCTCACAGCACAGTTAGTGTATGTGTGCTTGTTGAGTTTACACTTACCGAAGGTATCCTCAACGCATGTGACAGACTCGTCAATCGTGTCCTCAGTAACGGCCATATTAATGTCAGCAACATGCTTGGCCGTCAGCAAGTTGCTGCTCGTCTCGAACCTCGTCGCAAGACGTGGGTCGGATGCCAAATCCTCTGATGGTCCTCCTGAAATTAACTGAGACAGCCCGTGGGGCGCCCTTAGTGCCTGTGCCCGGTTTTAAGCACTATAGACAATGCTTTGACTCGTCGTAGTTCTCAAATCCTGGAAGAGCACGGAGCGCCCTTGCCGATCCAGGCGGCGAAGTAAAGCACACCAAGGGCTCCATTTCACCAGTTGCCTCAGTAAGTTCCTGATAGGTCAATCCCTTTAGGAAGGCCGCGTTGATGTCCAGGCAAGCAATGACCCACTGCTTCTTGCGCGCTGCCGTGCTAGCAAGTAACCCCTGGCTCGACTTTCTGGCTGTCCCCAAACATGCTTCTACGTCGAAAGCATCGAAAAACCATGAAGACTTGGAGTACCAAGCGTAGTCGGATGGCACGTTCCATATCGCCCTTTTCGTTCTTCACGAATTTCCAGCTACACCCGTATCTCAAAGTCAGGATGTTCGACGCTTTGGCTATCTCTTGTATCTTAAAACATTTACAATCGAACCATGTCTTGAGCTCAGCGAAGAGGGCATTTGATAACTTCTCGGGATTAGCCTGAATGCCAGCTTTAGCGCGAAGGTCGTCTTCCTTGACAACCGCAGCTCGCTTTGCAACGGCGGTAACGCATGCTCGCATAGTGGTCACCCGGTCGGTATCTAGTAAAATATGTTGCTCTTCGGACAAGACTACCTTCGACATTTCCGTCGTAAAGCACAGTTCAACATATCGACCGCGTCCGCCGAAGTCGAGTCCGTAGCTGTCGTCTTCGACCATGGTGCATATGGGGCGTCGTACGCCTCGTCAGTATCAGAGTCGCGAGTGCGTCCCCACTTCGGCAAGTGTCCCCGCTGTTCATCAGCTACGCTGATCAGGAACAATGTGAGGGTACGGTAAACACGTCCTCCTGTGGAGTTGCCTCCAACAGTTCTCTTTCCTCTTGCAGTTCTGCGTACCACGCCTCCAAAACATGCGGTTCAAGGTCAGCTTCTTATTCCTCGTAGATCGTAGAGAGCCGTCCGTCATCGTGTGCTGGTTCGGCTTCTGAAGCTTCCCTTGTGGTTCCTTCAGGCATTGGCGCATCAGCCAAGTCCTCAAATGTCGACAGGTCCTGGTCGAAGCCTGCCTGAGGTTTAGTGGGCTCCAGGCATTGGCTGCTTCGTGAATGTGCTGACCCAGTAGTATCATGTATATTCGAACCAATACCTTCGGCGTCATGGTAGTGGAATCCTGGACTCACGTCGTTATCATAATGGATCAACGAGCAGCTGTCAGCATAAGTAACCGGAGGTACCTTGTGGATACTCTCGGCTACTATGGCCGAACTAGATTCTCAATGAGGAAGGAGTTTCTGATCATATATTGTAAAGCCAAAATGTACCTTTGGAGATGCACGACTTGCGGTCGTCATCTGAAGCGTACCTTTCATGGTCGGCACATACCCAAATGTCAGGGCAGGTCTCCCTGCTGGAAGGCTGGCCACGCATGTCAACACTGTGCGGAGTTCAGTGTTGTCGGGGCCAATCTCTCGGGCTATAAGTGCTTCAATGTAGAGTGAATGTCTTGCATCGCCGCATTGTACTTGCACATCTCGATTGCCTGCTCGAATGATGACCTGACCCTTCTCGGGATCATTCATTACGACTGGGAATGGGCCGAGCCTCCCCAGTCATCCTTCGCGGTCGTTGGGCGATGGTAGTCCTTCGTCATAGTAGTGCTGACCGGTAAGTGTCGTCTTATTTGGACGCCCGAAATGGGCACGGAAATAATGGGCACTGTGCCCACAATGTTGTCCCAAACCAACAGCGGCCGCTGTTGGGCAGGCGGCCGTCTGCCTTAAATGGACACAGGCCGCGGCGGCGCGGACAGCGAGTCCTGTTCAAAATGAACAGGAACTGCTGCACCCATTCTTTCAGTGCCCACGTCGGGCGTCCAGATCTTAGTACGTAGTGCGCGGTTGGTCTCAGCTACTGCCGTGGCCTGTGCGATAGCTTCAATACATACCCTGCGTATAGTCTGTTCACGAGAACGATATGATGTTTCAGTCGGCTGCTCGTGATCCAGAACAGGAAGATCAGGGAGCACTGCTGGTTGCCATCCAAACAGCGCGCTGCATGGAGACACTTCGTTATAGAAGGTAAATGCGTTGCCGGCGAACAAAGCTTCGTGCAGTAGTCTGGTGAACACAAGAGGTATGTCTAAAAAATGGAGTTCAGCCTCCATGGCGTGAAGTAGTGACGTAGGATGTCATTTCTGGCCTCGATCGTCGTAGCGCGCTGTTCACGCGCACGTATTCGAAGTTCAGTGCCTTATTCCTTGAGGACTGCCTTCGCAGTGTCGTTGTTAAGAGCACCTTCTCCGTCGGAGTAAAATTCCTTTGCCGGTCCAAACTGCATCCAGCACTGATGATATCCATCCAGGATTGCGGTAATAGCCTTGTCTGGTACTTCCATCCCACTAGCATATCGCATACAAAGAGCGATGATGTGAAGTATATTGTGTTCTTGCTGATAGAACATCAAATCCCATTCCACTTCCTCATGCGATTCACCGGGTAATGCAGTAGAGGGCATAACTGCGCGTCCAGGTATGCCCCAGCTCTGCATTCTCGGCACGTGTCGCAGACGCCCTTTCCAGACGTATTTTGCTTGAACTGACTCGCGCAGGCGGTAGGTCCAACTCTCGAGCAGGGTCTCGGTAAACTCAATCGCGCAGGTGATGGTGCTGCCGGCGCCTCGGGTGGTAGTGCTGCTGCTTCAGCAGGAGCCGGCAATGCGGGCCCTGCTGCCGGATCGGCGGGGGCCGGCGGAATCTGTCCATGATTGTCGGGAAGCTTCCAAGGCTTGGTAAATTTGCATTTGCCAGGTGTTAGTACATGTCCAGGTTTGTTATTCCCGTTGTTTTTCTGACAACTCGGACAATCCCAATGATCGTCGCCCTTGTCGCACCAACTGCGATGCCTCGGATCTCTATCATGAGATGGAAGAATGCACATTACTTTATCTGCGCACGCAGGACAACCAAACCCTCCCGCCGATGGTCTCGCAATCGAGCCATCAGGTTGTCGGGGAAGACTCGGGTCGTCCAAATCGCATCCCCTCCGCATTGGTGGCTAACACAATTTAACTATATGGATGACCATGGAAGGGGTCACGAGTCGTTTGGAAGATCGCGTGCCATCTAAACAAATACGACGAAATGCGACTGCATCTTTGGGGAGGTTTGTGGAACCATGGGCAATTCCTTATTGCATACCGACGCGTGTTGATGATGGCCACTGCGTCGCTTCCGTTCAAAAGAAGCGAATAATAAACGATGGTTGGTCATGA
This sequence comes from Prorocentrum cordatum, assembly GCA_963575745.1. Taxonomy (NCBI): domain Eukaryota; class Dinophyceae; order Prorocentrales; family Prorocentraceae; genus Prorocentrum; species Prorocentrum cordatum. The sequence continues at coordinate 26,448 of CAUYUJ010016960.1, forward strand.
TCTCGGTCGGTTTTCGCATCAGTATCCCATGGGGGTCACGTAGGCCAGCGGTGCATTGGTCCATGTGCACCCTGCAAGTGCCCTTGCGGTTGGCCAACGTGTTCCATGGTGGTATCTGACCCACCCAAGTCCCAGCTGGTTGTTTTCCCAGGACAAATCGTCGAGTACCATGTTGATGCGCAGCTGCCCTACCACAGCATTTGATATGTGGTAGATCTTCTTTACGATGTTCATGCCAGGTGGCGTAGTTAACCTTTGCATTTAAGTCGGAAGTTCAGCCAGCTGTTCTGCAGCTGGGCTGCAGCATGACAACCTTGACGAAACAAACGTCTAAATAGTGCATCACTGCATCTTGGACGTCCTTCTTGCCATGATCCACAAAGTACGTTTGTCGAGGTTTCCCCCCGAAGATAGACCTCGGCTGAACGCTTGCTGAGAGATGCATCCAATTCCCCCACCGAATTCTAGCATATCCACCTCATCATGTCGCCCGTAGCACAGGGTGGTGACTATCTGGGGTACGTCTGCACAGGATTCAGTAGGTTGCCCCGCAGGTAAGTTGATGAAAGTCTCCTCTTTATCACCACTATCCATGTCGGGGTCCAGAGGTACGTCGGTGTAGTACGCACTACACCCGAGTCCTTTTAGGTCGTCTCCACAGTCGTCGTTGCCTTCTTCGACGATTTTGTGTATATTGCGTGGTTTGATGCGAGCTTTGTTGTCCGCTTTCTGTCTTTCTTCCGGTGTAATTCTCGCATATGTTGGTAGTGCTGTCTGTCGTTCTGTTTCTGGTGAGCAAAGTGTCGGAAATTCAGGGAGAGGGGGTAGCGCGCCGCCCCGCCCAATAGAAGGGGGAAGAAGACGATCGTCATCGAGTCGGCTGGTCCTGGATCTTGTGTCCTGGATGATCGCGTTGTCGCCCAGGTTCATCGTCACCCGTCTCACAACATGGTCCCAGTCAGGGCCATTCTTAGGAGACTGAACGTAAGTTCGAACTCCTTTGTCAGCACGAGATGGATACTCAAATGTACAGCACTTGAATGATTTCTGTGATTTTTGTGTAAATCCATGTGATCAATTAACCGCGCGGTCATGTTCGCTAGTGGATTATTCCTCCATTCGACTTTCTGAGCGCCTTGTCCATGCCAGTCTACAATATGCTCAGTAGGTTATGTAGGTTCCCCTGCTGCATTGCATGAGGATCGCCACAGATTGGTGGGGATGCGCGTGCATGTAGCCGCCACTTGCAGATATGATCCGCTGGGCAACGTGTTAATGCGGTCGTACTTGAGGCCGAAGTGGCAGAAATGCATACGCATGACTTGTAAGTTAAGATCTCCAAACACATCTCGCACGTGACCTTGCCTCCGGAAGTGTTCAGGTGGCCTCGCAAGTCCAATAGTCACACGTAACGCCCGAGCCTTGGACATCAGATTTTGGATACGCTGGTAGTGCGGCCCTGCCCTCTTGCCAGGTAGCCTCGCATACCAGTCGGCAGGTGTTGAAATCCGCGAGAGTTGGTAATCGCCCGAGAGTAGCGCACCCAAATACTGTGTGCCAAGGGATGCCATTACCTCCGTGAGTGTAATACGATTGCACATGTGTCCACTGGCTCGGAGTTCAGCGCAAGCTGTTCGTATATCCTCAATAACGAATGCGCGAGAATGGCAATGATGTGACAATCCTTCTTCTTCTGCAGCGGCCACGCAGCCGGGTCCACTGCTGTTCGCGGCAGCCGCGCAGCCGGGCTTGCCGCGGCCCCTGGCACGCACAGCCGGCGCCTGGGACAAGAATGCAGGTTTCCGCGTTTGCTGACAGCACCTCAGTGTTCGGCCTGTCTGAGCAAGCGCGAGTGGCCGTGGCGCGCGCCTGCCACCGTCACGCGTTTGGCGATGGGGGCGTCCACGTACTAGTGCCGTGCTGCGCTGCAGAACCACTGCTTGAAGTAAAAAATAGCAGACTTCTCAGCAGTGTCATCAACTGCCGCAGGTGTCCCTGCCTGTGCTTTAGGAGGCGTCCACTTTTCACCCTCCTCATGGATGGCCTGGTAGATCTTCGCCCGCAGATTACGAAGGGCGAAGTCCTTGTCGACCGAGGCAGGGGCATTCCCAAAATACATATTTCTACGATGCCATGTATTCAAGGTGTCATTCGCCAAAGACTGGATCGTAAAAGCAAGCGTCCCCTCATTAATAGAAAAACCGATGCCCTTGGCATCCTGTGACGTCATATACGCATGGGCATCTTGCACAGCAGGTGCCCCTGCAATTGGCTCTGAATCTTCCTTGACGAAGGATGGCGATTCTTCGCGCTGAGGATTGGCCGTGCTAGTGAACGACATCGACCCCTGATCCCCAGTGGCCTTCTCGCACTCGTCAGCCTTGAGTGCCAGATGCCCAGAGGGCGTCTTCATCAAATCAAATACCCTGACACCCTTTCCTAGGAGAACCTCGTGCATCTCCGCTCCAGGGATGATCACCTTCGCGCGCCCCTGCCCCAGGATGAGAATGGCCCCCCATGTTGGACATGCTCCCCAGACCCAGGATGGCAGGGAGGTTCTCTCCAGAGCCCTCAGCCACATTTGCTGAGTATGTACCAAATCTCGGCACAGCAGGCTGCCCAGCGGAATCCCCCCTTTCTTTGCATGCAATTCTGCAGCGCAGGGATGTATCACACATAGCGGCACCGTGTCCACTCCTGACACGTACAGCCCCTTTCGTGAGGTTTAGCCTTTTTGATAGCGTGTCCATAAGAACGGGAAACCTGTTCGAAAATCTGTGCCGTCTTCAATCCAATGATACTAATATGATTACAAATTTCCAAAATAATAGTCAGCATACCATTAATCATAGTTCCACTGATGGCTGCCAAGGCTAACTCATGGCGTTCGCCAAGCAGCCCAGGAACTTCAGATGCTGTCGCACCAAGCAAACCTTCGCGGCGCCTCTGCTCCAACGCACAGTCGTTTCTCGACAGAGCTGTGAAAACATTCATATATCCACGAGCCTCTTCTTCCGTGCCCGGGTTCTTCTCAAAGATCCAGGCTGTAGGGTATCCGTCGTGCATGTATGGGTGCGATGCAGAGGCAGCGGGTAAATTGAGAAACTGATCCTCCTCCGCGCGCGTGCCCATGTGACCATCGGTATTTATCAAAAGTACCGCATGCAGCATGTCGCGCTCAGATATCCCACTGCTGCCGCCGCGCATGCTTACAGGACTCTCCGTTCTGCGCTGGCTGCGGGAACGAAGATCTCGCCCATATGGCACGCATGAATGCGAATACTGATGCCATTGGGCGCTCCTGTCAGTAGCCCTTTCCGCGCGCCTCAGCCAGGCAGCATTTGCTGGTGCCGTAGGCGGAGCCGATCTAGCAGGTGCCACTGCATTATTGTCGGTCTCTGCTACCTGTGGTATAGGGGCGTCACTGGCAGGTGCCCCATGCAAGTGTGGGTGCCTCAACTACCAGCCCCGCGTTGGCCAGCGACGTAGGTGGCCCCGCTGCTGTCGCTGTCGGAATAGCAGCGGCGCTCGCCATCATGGCCGCAACGCGGTTGAGTTCTTCACGGAGGTCCCTGAGCTCATCCGCCCTAAACCATCCGCGTGGTTCAGTTAACATGGAAAACAACGGCGCTGCCTGCCCGCCGAGAGTCCCCGAGGACTCTCGAATAATTGTTTTGATTGACGGTTCGCAAGGACAGATCCAGGAAGCGGGGCGGGCTCGGCCGGGGCACAGGGCGAAGCAATTGGCAACAGCGGCGCATGGGCCGACGCAGCAAGTGCACGTGCAAGATGCAAAATGCCCCCCATTAAGATGCGAGCGACCCAGGAGCGGGGACGCAGGCATCAGACTGAACTCGACGGAGGAGAAGTCGCACTGCGGCGCCAGCTCGAACCATACTGACCAGCGCGCACTGGCGTGAGGCACGCTGCGCTGCGGCAGCACGGGGGGTCCGTGAGGCCGCTCCGTCAAACGCGACGAGGAGGCGAGAGAGCAAGGAAGGGCGGCGGGCGCGAGTGCACGCGCGGGCAGAAGAGGGGGAACCGAGGAACGCCTCACTCACTTGGACTCCTGGGCGCGGTCGGGCAAAAGTGGCCAACTTATGCACGGAGACGTCGACCCAGTCATGGAGTCCGTAACCTGCGACTGACTGGCCCAGTAGGTTGGCGGGGATGCAGCAGCAGGCATGGCCGAGCACCACGGACCACCCTGCGGGAGGGCTGGAACACTGCCAAAGAATGAACCACATGTGCAGCATCAGGAGCTCGACGGTGGCCCCCGCCGAGAGAGGCGGACCCAGTCATCGTCGAACAACGCGGGCAGCTTATCCATCACGATGGACGGGGGAACGAAGCGGCGAGCGTCGGCCAGGGAAGCAGGGGCAGACAGATGGGACATCGTTTCTCAGTCTCCCAAAAAACTCTGTTCCCGGTAGAAGCAAACGGTTCCCGGTGGAAGCAATCGCGCACTGTTTCGGCGCCATGCGCGGTGATGATGTCCAAGTCGGGGTTGTGAGCCACGATCGTCGACGCGCGGGTTTCTCGATTCATCGCGCGTCGATCCCGGAGCTCGTGCTAGAACTCCTCCACCAAGAAGACCCAAGAAGTAACCCATTCTGCCTCGGCCAATCCCCCAGATATGGCATTGGCTTCCACCGCGACAATAAAACTTCCAGCGCGGTTAATCTTGCGAGAGCGCCGCGCGCCAATGCAAACGTCCGCCTCTTTGCCGGCAAGTAGGCCCTGACCTGCGGCCCAGATCGCGTCGCCTGCCTGTCAGCCCCCCTGTTTCAGTGCATCGCCCATCTGCCTCGCGGGTCGAGGGCTGACCGCCGAACGGCAGCATTCAATGCGCGAGCCAGGGGACCTGCAGCGCAAAATGCGCGCGACGGGACGCGCCTGCAGCTCGCGAGTTGACCGCCAATGGCACCTTCCCCAAAAAAGCCATGAAAGTCGGAGTTGCGGGGGGCGGCGGGCCCCCCGGCATGGCCGGGCGGGCTGCCGGCGAAAAATGCGCGCCAGCGCGGCGATATTAATCTGTGTTGCTCGCCGAAAGCTGGTGTTTGACCAGGCCTCGCACTTTCGACTCTGGCGCGGGGGTCATTTTGATTAAGGTTTCCACGCGCAAGATCGAAAACCGGAACGCTGGCCCAAAACTGCAATTCATCGGAACAGCGCGCGCGGAGCCGTTCGAATCCACGGGGGCAAAGCCGCGGCGGGCGAGGCGCCAGCGAGGGCGCGGCCACGAACGGCTTCTGGATAATGCACTCTGCCACGGGGGGGCCAGCGGCAACGGCCGACCCGGGCGCCCAAGGTCAGCGGGGCGGGGCGCCATTGGAGGCCATGGGAGGACACATGGGAAGCCATTGTAACCACGGGGTGCCCGGCAACGACGGCCGAACCCCAACCTAAGCGGTTGCTCGCAAGCGCCAAGCGCCCGCAGGCGGTAGCGCGCGGATGTCCTCAGGCGCGCGAGCGCGCTCAGAAACGCTGCCGGGAAGGCGCTCGCAAGAGCGCAGCGGCGCTCGCAAGCGCAGAGCACCGACTGGCATCGCTGGGCGGCCACGAGCGATCGCACACGCCTGGTGGAACGACAGCAGGCGCTGCCCGGCGCCTACAAGCGGACACCACAGCCTGCAGAAACGCGCGGGCGGCCACGGTCATCGCCGCCCGCTGCCCTCGTGGCCTGCATGCGCGCGCGCCGCCCGAGAGCGAAGCGCGACAGAGCCGACCCCGCGAGAATCCGCTATAATCTGCCGCGAACTCTGGTTAGAAACGCAGCTGAATCCACTGGAATCCGTGAAAAACCGCAAGAGTCCGCCAAGATCCTTTGCTGGAGCCCAACACAATCCATGAGAATCTGCGAGAATCCGGCAGAATCAGTGGGCGAGCATTCGAGCCGCCGGGGAAACCCCCAGAGACCTCAAGGACGTCCCAAATCACGCCAGGGAAACCTCCGGGGGGAGGGCCCTGGGGGGCCTCTGGACGGCGTCGTCGCTGCCGCTGCCGCCGTCGCCGGCGCCGTCGTCGTCGGTGGCTTCCACAGAAACCTCCCGAATCTCCCGGAAACCTCCATGGACCCCCCTTGGCCTCCGATGTTTTTAGCAAACATGCCAGGGAAACCTCGAAGGGAACCTCGGGAGGCCTGTGCGTCGTCGTCGCCGTCGCCGTCGCTCACGCCATCATCGTCGTCGTCGTCGGCGGCGTCGTTGTCGTTGGCGTCGTCGTAGTTCTAGCGCCGCGAACGACTGAGCCCCCCCCGGCGCGGGCGCGATCGTGGAGGGAACGTGCAGGCTCCTGTCCGAGAGTGCGCCGAGGGACGCGGGGCGCGTTCGGACCGGATCACATGCATGAAAGGCGCGCGCACTCGCGTGCGAGGCGCGCCATCGCGACTGAAACGCGCCAGGAAGTAAAACAGCTGAGCTTCAATGCCCGACTGTTGGGCCTCGCTTCCGCGGGCCTGCGCTTGCGAAGCGTAAATTTTGAGGGCCCGCATCTCCAACCCTCGGAGCCCAAAAGTCTCGACCCTCTCCCGAAGGCCGGCTTTTCAGCCTGAATCGTTGTTTGAATGTCCCGATTCATGTTTAAGCGCAGGCACGTCCGGGTCGTCACGACCAACGGGAGCACGAAACGCCGGGTAGGGCCGCACAGCACTGGCGCAGAGCGGCAGCGGTGCCGCGGGTCGTCGGGGCGGCGTGGAGTCGACCAGAGGTGCTGGGCTGGGCCGCGCAGCACCGGGCACCAGGCAGAGCGTGAGCGCCGGCGCGGGAGCACCCGCACCAGCGGCCAGGCACGGCATTGCGGCCCGAGGGGCGGAAGGGCAGCAAGCGTGCGAACGGAGGGAGGAAGTACGGGGGGAGAGAGGCGGCGGCCAGATGCCAGGCACTTGCCTGGTGACGACCGCCGAATTCCAGGGTGGCAAAGCGGCAAGGCAAACGGTGTGAGGATCCGGGGTGGCAGAAGAGCCCAGGGAAGTGGGTGCAGACGGATGCGATCTGAGAACAGGCAACAACGACGCATGGTCCAGGTACGGATGAGCAGCAAAAGAGCGAAGCGAGTCCAGGTGGGCCAGCGGACATGAGCCGGCAGGATCTGGGGAGACCGTAAGGCACCGATACCACTGCGTACTCACCGGACCTCTCCCAGGGTGCGTTCTAACCAAGATTTCGAAGCGAATCCGGGGGTGGCGACGAGGGCTTCCCAGGAGGCAGAAAAGGGCGGAAAAACAGGCGAAGGATAGAGGTATGGTTCACTTTTCTCCATCTTAGGATCGGCAGAGGGTGGCGCGAGTGCTGTGTGGCAGCAAGGCGTACGGAAGGGCGCACGGTGCGGCTGCGCCCAGCCGAGGCACGGCGCGGCAGCGCACCATACAAGACAGCACGACGCAAAACGCGGTACAGCGGGGCACGGCACCGCGCCACCGAGTCACTGAAAGCACACCGCAACGCACGGCACGTCACAACACAATACAGAAAGAGCAGGAAAGCCACCCTCATAGTAATCACCCCGACACGCGGAGCCGTTTAGCAAACGCACCCAAAGAAATAATCGAACAGGGCAGGGCTGTTTAGCAAACGCCCAGGGCCGTATAGTATACGCCAGGCATCGGGTCTGGTTGGATTTTCCTCCCTTGGATACAGCCCCACTGAATCACGAGATGAATCCACAGCACAGCACAATCAACCAACGCAACGCTGCACGACGCGGAACGGCACACGGCGCGGCACGACACGGCACCGCCCCACAGCCTTACGAGTTCAATATACGACACGACAGTCGGCGCTCGGCACAGATCCCACCGAGTCACGAGCTGCCCCTCACAATGTTCGAAGAAAGCTTAAAGAATCGCTCGAGGGATGACTCAAGGAGCCCCGATCCCCCTTTTCCGAACCCAAGGTGTGCCCTGTTCCAAAGGTTTGACTGTAGAAGTACTGCATGGTCACGTCGCGATGACGTCGGCGTTGGTTCCTGACACCACGTGGGCCGCTTGATCTTCGGCGATCGCGGCTTTCTGACAGCGCAGATCGCTCGATATCTGCCGATTCCTGGCAACCGGCGACGTTTAACTTTGAAAGCCTGTGATTGCGTCGGCCGCCGTCGCCGTCGTCGGGAGGTCAGCGGCGACGACAAGGGGCAGCATTCTATCCACAGAGCGGCTGCGCGGCCACCGCCGACGATGACACGGCGACGACAGCGACGCAGGATGTCCGTTATTTGGGGCGTACGCTAGGACTCATGCGGCGCTAAGACCCATTCCGGTTTCCCTAATTCATAGAGCGCATTGTTTGATTCGAGGCCACAGCGGGCGCTATGGAAGGGGATGGGGGAGAGGAGGACGAGAGGGGGCATAACGTATCGCATCCCCTCAAATTGTAATGCCGGACGCACTGTGGCAGTGCCGGGGACGCACTGAGGGGGGAAACTTTAATTACGTTATGGGGGGAGGAGGGGAGGCTAGGGGACATGCTGCGCGTTATGGCCCGGAGGGTCAAAAAAACAACAACAACAATCTCTCAGTAGGGTGAGAGACTCTAGTCCTCGTGATGAAATTCTGGGCTCGTTCGGGCCCCCACTCCTGCACCCCCCCGCCCCCCCCTCCACGAAGCGCCCAGGATCACTCCGCTGGACGGCCTCGCCTAGACACCTGCGGCCGCTCCCGCCGCGATCCGCCCCGAGGCGCCAGCCAGCTCTCTCCGGATGGCGGCCGCGGCGGTGGCCACGTCTTCCTGGGGCAGCGCGGGCAGAGACCGAGGGTCGGCGGCCGAGAGTTGAGGACCGAGGCTCCGCTGCCGAGGATGGAAAGGTAACCTCTTGGGCCGAAGGTCAGGAGCCGAGTGTCGAGGATCAACCGCTCTTGGCCTTCGCGTCGGGGGATGAGAAGGGGGCCATGAGGCGAGTCAGCGACTGACTTCGGAGGCAAAGAGGCATCCCGCTATAGACGATGCGGATGAGTGGCCAAGAGCCGACCCACCCTTATTGGAGCCCATCGCAAGGCGAGGTTCCACGCCTTCATGATCGGGCGTCGACATTCCAAAACCTTTTTGGCGTGGCGAGGTTGCAAAGGATCGCGGCCACGTCGAGGCTCGAAAATCGAAGCTCTTGCACAGGCGAAATGTTGCCGTTGGCCTCCAGAGGCCTCTGGGGATCATCGGAGGCGTCCGAAGGGCAAGGGGGGAGAGGGGTGGGGGAAGAGTTAGCAAAAACGGGGGGGGGGCAAGCCAGGTGCGCTCGCGCCATATCTGACACCTTACCCTTTCCATCAATCGTTCCCCATTGCGCTGATGTTTCTTCATGCGCCGGCGGTTTTTTAGCGGACCTGGGACCCTCCGAAAAAAGATTCGTCGTGTTATGCGCATGCTCAGAAACTTGTACATTGGAGGGGAAGGGGTGGATGAACATCAGGATGAACGAGATTAGGAGGATAAGATAACGCAGGATCGCTGGCTGAATAACAGCGGCATCAGGAGCAGGAGGTGTGGGAGGACCAAGAGGGACATCACATGGCGAAAGAGGGGAAACGGAACGGGGTCACAAGATGAAGGACTCGGGTCCACAAGTGTGGCCAACGGAAAGGCGGTAACGTTTTTGTGAAAAATACGAGAAATACGTCGATCCTGATACGAAACTAACGCTATAGCGGGAAGCTGCTTTGAAACACAAAAAACGCTCTGTTTCAAAAAGCCATCGTACCCATCACATGCTTAGTCGTATACGATTACGAACCATGTGCGAAAAAAACGTGGGCCCCGCTCGGACAAAATCCGGGGAGAGGGGTGAGTAGTACTCAGAGTGAGTAAGTGTCGAGGGGCGCGAAGGAGAAGGGGAGGATAGGGGGGGGGGCAAGGGGGAGGGAGAGAAGGAAACCTAACGGGGATGAGGGAAGGGGGGAAAAGGGGGAAAAGGGGGACGGAAGGTCGGAAGGAAAATGATTAGGAACGGGGGCTAGAATGTGAAACGATGCGCAAGATAACTATCCTCCCATCAGCAATGTAAAGCTGGAGGTGTAAGCAAATGTAGACCGGGCGCGGTGGGTGGCCACCTTGAGCCATCAACGCATCCTGGATGACCTGCTATGCTGCATGCTACAGGCCCCGACAATCGGCCGTCCGAGTCTGGTTCTCCAGCCACGACGGACAGGCCATAAACAATTGCGGCGACAAGCGCCGCACAATAGGGGTTCTACTAATCACCCCCCTCCTAAACAAAAATCAATGCCTGGGAACCGTGTTCTGGCCAGGCTCCTTATCCGCCACCGCGCCTCTGGGCACGGAATGGGCGCGTCCCCCAAGTCATTTGCCTAGTCCCCTGTGCCTCTGTCCTCGCTCCTGACGAGTCTTTCGGGGGCCTGGACTCCAAATTCGCCAGCCTTCTTGGGTTTCCCGCGCTTCCCCTGGGGTTGAAACCGCCTTGTCGCGTGACACGCTCGTGCCCGAGACGCCCCAAGGCGGGGCAAGAGGGCCCCGAGAAGCCCCCAAGACGGCCCAAAGAGACCCGGAGTCGCCAAACGATCACCCACGGGCGCTCAAGATGGCCCCTGGGCGGCGCAAAAGGCCTCCAAGACGGCCAAGGGGGCCCCGCGACAACCCCGGCCGGAGGCGCCCCAAGCGGCCCAAGAGGGCCTCAACACGGCCCCCAGAGGGCACCCCAAAAAGGGCACGAACAGAAAATCTCTGCCTTAATGGCCTCCCGCCCAAAGAGGTCACCAGGAGGCCCCAAGAGGCGCCGAGGATGCCCCGAACCCCGAAGAGGCCCCCACGAGGCCCCAAGAGGCCTCCAAGACGCCTGCAGAAACCCCCAAAGTCCCCCAAACGGCCCCCAAGAGGCGTTCGAAGTGCCTACAAAGAGGCACCCGAGAATCGTCCCACGAAGTTCCGGCGAACATCCAGTAGGTGGGATGCCCACAACCCACGCGCGGTCGCTGGATGGGCCGACAGCCACTAGATCTGCCGTCCTCTGCTGGCTTGCCACAGTGGTGCCCGGCGTGCTAGATGAGTACAATGCCCAACAGCAAATGCTGTCCCAAACCAACAACGGCCGCTGTTGGGCAGGCGGCCTTCTGTCTCGAATTGATACAGACCGCGGCGGCGTGGACAGCGAGTCCTGTTCAGAATGAACAAGAATTGCTGTTGGGCATTGTACCCATTATTTCTGTACCTATTTCGTGCGTGCAGACCCGAAGCTTCGGCCCGTCCCGCCGGCCACTCGAAAAAAAACCCAGCATTCCCCCACAAATTCCCCCCATGACGGCTCAAGATGATTTTCAGAACCGCCCTGATGGCCTAAGATGGCCTCCGGGATACTTCCAAAACGGCCAAGATGATCTCAACTTCGCCCAACATCGTCCACGGTGGCCTCCCAGTCGACCCAAGAGGGCCCAAGATGGCCCGAAGAGGCCAAAATCAGTGATTTCCCAGAAAAAGGTTTTTGAAGGAGTTCGGCGTTTGCTTCTTGGGTTTCCGACGGCTCAAGACGGCCCAAGAGGCCCCTAAGATCGCACCCGCAGCGCCCACGAGGCCTCCAAGATGGCCTCAAGACTGCCCGAGAGGCCCCCAAGACGGCCCCAAGAGGGCACAAAGACAACCCAAGAGGCCTCCAAGACGCCCAAGGTGGCCTCTAAGACGGCCCTGGAGCACCCCAAGTCGGCCCAGAAGGCCCCCCAAACGGCTTCCGACTGCGTCAGTCGGGCCAGGAGCCCACCAATGTGGCCGAAGTTGGATCGAAGCTGGCCCACGACGGCCCTAGCGGCTTCCAAGAGGGCCTCCAGGAAGGCCCGGGGAAAAAACCAAAGACACAGATTTGCCCTAGGTTGTTGAAGGATACTGATTCGCCGTAGGCGTCTTCGATAGAAAATTACAGTGACTAGGAGCCTTCTACTGACCTGGGTCCATATTAAGATTCGCGAAGGCAGCAAACGCTCGACAGCGCAAACAGACTGACAACTTACTTGCTGCCTCTCGAACGTAGGCAGATCGAGACGGCAAGCCCTCAATGGTACGTTGACTGCATCGCGTTCTCGAACGCACGTCGCGAGGTGCCACCCTGAAGCTGCAATCGCAAACGCAGTTCGGCAGCTGCAGCGGCAAGTGGCTTAGCTTGTGGTGTGGTCGATCTCCTCGTTCAGGTTGCTGTGCTCTGAGCTGGAAGCGGTATTATTGATTTGCTCCTTCAGTTTGGCGATGGTGTGCTCGTAACTGAAGTTGCCACCCATGATGTTGAAAATCAGTTCGCGGCCAAATGCTGCCCCTCGTCATGGGAACGGCGCGCATGTTTCTGATGTCGCACCACAAGATGTCGTCCAGTCTGCGCATTCCATTGCTACACATGCGATGCACGCCTTGATCTTCTGCGCGGCAAAACTACGGAGTCAAGCTGCACGGTGTGCCTGTTGGGCAGTTTGTTCTTGGCCCTCAGCAGACCGATCGCGCACGCTGCGACGTGGTGCTGCGCAACAGGCGCATGGAAAAGGACCTCCTGCCAGCTCGTCGGCCTTCGCCTTGACCAGGTCGACGTGCCTGATGGGGATCAACACGATGTGCTCGTCCATGTCGAGCGCCGCTGTGCCATCGGCACCGTGGTGTTGGAAGACGCCGCAATTGGTGAAGTCGTCGTGCAAACCCTCATATTGCCGAAGGCGCTCTCGGTGTGCCCGATCACCCGGTCTACGTGCTCCTTGCGTCTAGCGGTTCTCAAATCCCCGACGCGAGCGGACAACATGAGCACTATCTCCAGGCCGCCAACCCCATAAGTGCCGGACGCCTCGCGCTTGACCTCGAGTTCCTCGCCCCACCGCGTCGGCTGTGCGTTGCACTCGGGTGAGCGCGTGACCCTGGCGACGGTCATGGAGAAACGCTGGGCGCATCCTTGCAGCCCGTGCCTGGTTTGATGTTTCGAAGGCACCCGGTCCGCTCGTCGAAGGACTCGTAGCCTGGGGCCTGCCTGAGGATGGCAGCACTGCCAAGCGGCAGGGTGAAGACCACCTCTCTTGGTGCTCCATCCTGCTACTGCATCTCGGCATAGGCGGTGTAGGCCATGCCCCGCAAAGGCGTTTCCTTCACGTCCACGGCGACGTGCACCCAGACAGGGCGACAAGCCACGTTTGAAGACAGAATGCGCTGAGACGCCCGCTTCGCCGTACCGAACGTCCCCTCCGCCTCCCTCCCCACCTCCTCCCCCATGAGGACGAAGAGGGGCGGAGAGGGCGGGCGTAAGGCATCTGAGAATCTGTTTCCTCCAAAAATGAGCCCCTGGATTACCCTCAGGGTCCAGACGCGCGAGTCTCTCGGGCCGCAGACGAGAGGGGGCACACGAGGGCCAGAAAGCCTGGAACCTCGGTCCTGGAGGTCCTAGGTTCAAGCCTCTACATGGACATCGGACGCCGTTCGGGACGAATCCGGCAACCCCTGGAGCGCAGGATCTCATCCTTTCTCCTCGTCCTCTCCCCTGCCCACTTCTCCCCCTTCCTGTTTCCGTCTTCTCGCTCCTCGTCCCGGGGGGAGAACCTGCAGGGTCGGAAATATCCGAGCGGTATCTCGGGGGCCTTGTGGAACCGCCTTATTGGGGGCAATGTGACAACTTTTGGGGGGCATCTCGGGCACATTTTGGGGAGTTTGCTGGGGGGCTTTTGGAGCCTCTCGGAAACTGTTGGGGCCTCTTCTGGGGTCTTGGGGGGCCTCGTGGGAACTTTTCGTAGGCCTCTTGGGGGGCGCTTGGAGGCCTCTTGGGACCTCTTCGGGTCCTCTCGGGAGAATGTCCGAGATTATTGGGCATCTTGGGAGCTTGCTGGGGGGCGTCTCGGGGCCTCCAGGGGGGCTCTCGTGGGCGATCCTGAGGCCCTCAGCAGCCCAGCAGAGGCGAAAAGGCGCGAAGGCAAAAAACGTAGATTTCCCGTGGGTTGTCGCAAGTGTTTGGCTTCCCCGAGGCGTCCTGAAGGGTCTCCCGGGGCCCCGTGCGGCTGCCTTGAGGCTCTCTCTTCGGTCGCCTGAAATCGGCTGCACGCAAGAGTGGCCCGTCGCTTGGGTGCTGTCGTGCGGGTGCTAATGGGAGGTGACCCAAATGGGTGGTGAAGAAAAGGGCCCTAAACGGGGCCCTGTAGTATCCCTTTTGGGCACTTGCTGGCTCCAAATGGGGCCCTGGCGGGCACCTTAGGGGCTCTTTTCTTCACCCCCATTTTGGTCGGGTCATTGTTCTTTGGGGCTGAGCTCGACCTCGAGTCGGCGCACGCAGCGTGGGGTTACGCTCGCATCTGAGCGCGCCAAGTTTTGGCCCCCCTCGCAAACGAGCACAACGAATCAGCGGCGCATCCTAGAGCGCGCGTTCGCTTCCTGAGGGGGCTGGGCGGCGCGCTTTCCTTCCCCAGACTGGTTTCCAAATCGAGCCCACATCCCAAATCCCAACTCGCCTGATCAACTTTGATGTGTTTGCATAGACAAAATTTGCATCACAATCCAAACTACTGAAATTTCTTACGACTCAATGGTATACCATATGGATCCAGCTTATTCTGGGGCCCCACAGGGGGGCTAGTTTTGGCGACGACGCCAGACCTGGTCAGACGTCGTCGCGATTCGGCCTGGCAGTGCAGGACTTCATAGTTGTCGCCCCCGGCAGCATCTGCTTTCGCAGCGCCTTCGGGCCGCCATTCAGGGCGCCCGGTTCGAACTGGCGGAATTCCGCTTCTGCCCGCTGGCGCTAAGCATCTGTCGAGGCGCGTTCCGTAGTGACGGCAGCGGCTTGCGCGGTTGCGCGTTTGCGGTTGCGCCCAAGGGCACCCCAGAAGCCGCGTACCAAAAGTCACCCTGGTCGTGGGTCACTCTTACGCGCAGCCGCAAAAGTCATTCGAAACCGACTTGGGGGTTGACTCGGGGCCACCTTGGGCCGTCTTGGCGGCTGTCTGATCACCCTCCCGTGCGATGCTGGGCCCCCAAAAAGCGCGCCCGGCCCCCGGCACCCACTTTCGTGGTCGAGTCAAGGTTCTGGCCCTGGACCCCCCGGGCCCAGTCCCCTGTCGGCTAAGCTGTGCAATGTGAGCTGGAGGTGAAAGCTATGGAATGCAAGCCATCACGCAAGCGCAAGCTATGCGGTGTAAGCCAGAACGTAACCGCAACTCGGAAGCGTAAGATTTATGGTGCAAGCTCTGTCGCGCAAGGTCAGAACACGGGGCGCCCACGAGGCGCGTACGGCATGGCACACGCGGCAACGAGGCGCGGCCTCAGGAAACCCACCCAGCGCCCGTGGAGCAACGTGGTGCAGCCTCGGGGAACGCATCTAACGCACGGCGCCCACGAGGCGCCCATAACGCGGCACGGGCGGAAACGCAACGCAACCTCGGCGAACCCACCAAAGCACTTCGCACAACGAATAGGCACCCCTGAATGCAACCACTGTTTGGGGGATGTACGGAAATTCCCAGATAAATTGCACGTCGCGTGGCCTCTCGAGGTGTGCTCCACCATGTCCAGCGAGGGGCGGAGAATAGCAGACGAGGCGGTTCGTTGGAGGAACTCGAGGCCCAGGACCAACTGGAGCGGTTCGTCGCGAGGTGGGGCTACCCGGAGAAGCGTGCACGGGCCATGAGTGGAGGAAGAAACAACTGCATTACGCATAAAAATAAACTGTGAAGTCCGCTCGGATATCTTGGAACCGCGCCGCACCGCTTCCTTGGCGCGCGGAGCGCGCCGTGGGCGGCGCCGGAGGCGCCGCCAGGGGGGCCCAACCGCCGACCCCAGAAATCCACGCGGAGCTCCAACAGTTCACGGTTATGCTGTTTCTTCGTCTTCGAAGGACGGCTAGGATGGGCCAATACTATGTGAAGTACCCAACCCATGTGCACCCAGTTGCCCGATGAATCGGCAAGTATGAATGTGAACAACGACAGCGCGAGCGCGATGCTTGCATGTGCACACTACATGGGACGCGCATATCGTCCCCGACTCACAAAACAACGATCAAATGGACGAGGATTCTGGACCTTGGCTCGAAAAAGAACGGGGGCGAGAACGAGGGGCAGGGGAATGATAAGGAAGGGGGGGGTCGGGCGAGGAACCAGCGCAAAACGCAGCAACAGGGAGGTTACAGGGGGAAGAGGACGACGACGAAAGAGGTGTGGCGAAGCAAAGGCCACGTTGTTTCTAGTAGCGCGCTGGAAGCGCAGCGCTGTCTGCGTCATGTGTATAGCTAGTGCAGGAAACGAGCGAGGCCTAGCTCGCCCGCTGGCTTCTCCGCCCCCCTCCTGCACATTGCAGTGCGAGAGTTAAACGCCCGCAGGCGCGCCGACAAATTCTGCGGGCGGCCCGCGGGAAAGGAACACAAGATCGGGCTGGCGCACCATCAATACGTTGCCCACCGTCGTCGCCCTGGACAGCATCACGCAACGATGTCGCCAGAGCGCGTCCTTGTCCTCTGCAGGCCGTTTCGCAAATCGGAGCCCCCCCAGAGATGGCGAGGTCTAATCTGAGTTTGCGGCGGGTACCCACTATGTTGGTCCCCCCAGCAGCCCTCGAAAGAGGCAACAGTTTCGCAGATCGCAGACCCCCAGGGATGACGAGGTCCAATCTGAGTCTGCGGCGGGTACCCACTATGCTGGTCCCGCCAGCAGCCACCGAAAATGGCGACAGTTTCGCAGACCGCAGCCCCCCAAGGTTGGCGAGGTCTAATCCGAGTCTGCGGGGGAGAACCCACTATGTTGGTCCCCCCTGCAGCCCTCGAAAGCGGCAACGGCTTCGCAGACCGCAGCCCCCCAGAGATGGCGAGGTCTAATATGAGTCTGCGGCAGGTGCCCACTATGCTGGTCCCCGCAGCAGCCCCCCAGCAGCCCTCGAAAGTGGCGACAGTTTCGCAGATCGCAGACCCCCACGGATGGCGAGGTCAAAGAGTCTGCGGCGGGTACCCCCCCCAGCAGCCCTCGAAAGTGGTGAGAGTTTCGCAGATCGAAGCTCCCAAGGCATGCCAGCTTCACGCTTCGCAGGCACCACAAGCAAGCCACCAGGCGCACAGGAGCGGAGAGGAGAAGGGAGGCGGGGAGGAGGAGGAAGGACGGAGACCGCAAGGCCACGTCCAAAACGAGAACCCAACGCAGGAGGATTGGGAATGAGCGCGGTCGAGGCTGCTGAAAGGACCGACCGTCCGGCCCAGCACTCCTGTAGGCCTACCACGGAATATGCTCAGGAACAAGAAATGTTATGAGGACATGTCGTGCAAACCGAAAACTCGCCATCGCTCGGATGTTCTTTCCCCGTGCATGTTTCGATTCCGTGCGTGTAGTTTTCGCTCGATGCTCCAAGATGTTCCTCGCTAAAAGAAAGATGTAAACGTCCGAGCGATGCCAAGAAAACAAGTTCTTGAAACATTATGTTTGGTGGGCCCCTATAGGCAGGCCAAAAAGCTTCGACACCGCTTGCGCTGGAGGACTCTCGAGCGATGGTGTAACGCCCGCCCGCCGGCCGCGCGGAGCGCGCGCCTCCTCGATGAACCGGCGCACCTGGAGGGCCCGCGGGCGGCGGCGCTCCAGGCGGGCCCCGCCGCAGCCGGTCGCCCCGCCCGTCCACCGCGCGCGACGAAGCACGGAGGCCGCCTCCGCCGCCGCCCTCTCAACCGCGGCCGCCGCGGCCGTGGCCACCGTCGTCGCCCTCGCGGTCGCCGTGACCGCCGCGCGGCCAACGCCGCCGCCGCCGTCCTCAGACGCGCGCCTCCTGCGCCGCCTCCTCCTCCTCCGCCTCCTCCTAGTGTCTTCAGCCGCCGGCTCGCCGCCGTCGCCGACGCCGACGCCGACGCCGTCCTCCTCCTCCTCCTCCTCCTCCTCCTCCTCCTCCTTTCCACCTCTTCCTCCTCCTCCTCCTCCTCCTCCGCCTCCCCCTATATTATTCCTCGTCGTCCTCCTTCGCCTCCTGCTCCTCCTCGTCCTCTCCCTCCTCATGGGCTGAGGCTGACGGGTAACGTCGTGATCCCACCAACCCTCCTGGCGGAAGTGGTGTAACGGTTCGTCTTCCCTCTTCCAAGGCCCTTTCTTCCCTATTCGAGGAGGGGGTTGCCCCTCTCCATAACCCTTCTCCCTGGGTCTGAACGGGGGTGGGGGGTGGGCGGGAGGGGTCAGAACGACCACGATGGTCCAAGACAAGTTCCAAAATTATCCCCGATGCGCCAAGATGACCTCCAAGACAACGCAAGATAACCGAAAATGGTGCAGGATAGCCTCCGACATACCTCCGAAGGCATCGAGACGGCCCCAATACGGCTCCGAGTGCCCTCTGAGCCCTTCCAGGACCCCCACCAAGTGGCCAGAATCGCTCCAAACCCTATGGAACATCCGTCGACGCTGGGGGGTGGAATGGCGCGTGAAACATGTGGCTGTCCCCCTCCCCCGGTTCCCCATCCCCTGGGGTGCAACCTCCCTTTAACCAAAACAAGGGGAAAGGGTTGGGCGACGAGCTCACTGGCGCACCTCCCGAGCACTCGGAACCTCCAAACCCATGCTCCGCGTCTCCAAGATGCCCAAGATGCCCTCCTAGACTGCTCTAGAAGGGCTCTGACGCGCCGGGGACCTCCAGAACGTGCAAGATGGCCTCAAGGTGGCCCGGGAGGCCCGGAAGACGCCAGAAGAAGAGGCCCAAAAGAGGACTCACAAGGCGGACTCAAAAGGCAAAAACCTGCGTGTTGTCTATGTTATGCGTTTGAACGCTGTCTGCGCGCTCGCCAATTCAAGGTCTTGAGAGCCCGAGACGGCCTGAAAAGCCCCTACGCCCCCCAGGCCGAACCAGGGCAGTCACCCTCAAGAGGGCCCGGAGGTGGCCCAAGAGGGCCCCAAAACTGCTCAAGAGTCCCCCAAGATGGCCAAAAAGGCTTCGAAGAGGGTAAGAGAGGCCCATAGGGGAGAACTCGTTGGGGCCCAAGGAGACCTCCCCCACAAAATGGCCCCAGGACGACCCACATGGCCCCAAGAGATCCCAGAAAGCCCCCAGAGAGCTCCCAGGAGCAACGAAAAGGCTCCGAGGAGGCCGCCCCCGAGGCCTCCAAGAGGCCCTCGAGAAACCCCGCCACAAACGCGGAGGGAGAGAAGGACCAACAAGCAACACACACTCGCAGGCAGCACGACGGGGAAAGCGAACAACACGTGCGAACTCGGAAGCCGATCCTCTTCTGGGGTCGGCGGAATGGCGTAAGCCAAGCCTCTTGAAGCAATGATGGTTGCCCTCTCGCCTTTTGGTTTCCTAGGGACCTCTGCTGCCTCACGATGGCTCCAAGATGGACCACGAGAGCGGCCCTAAGAGCACCCAAGGGCGCTCCAAGGAAGGGCCCAAGAGGCAATTGTTCAACCACCGAGGGCGTGGGGAGGGCGAAAGAAGGAGCCCCCTCCCTGTTGGGCCATGGGGCCCAAGATCGCCAAGGGGGCCCAAATTCCTCCCAAAGAGCCCATAGGGGGCCCCACGATCTCTCAAACAAGTCTCAACAGGGCACCAAAAGGGCCCCGACAAGCTCCAAGGAGACCGTTAGAGGGGGACTCCAATTGGCCCCCTAGATGCTATCACAGCTTCAGATCAGCGAAGGATTGTTCCTCCCCCTTGTTCACGTCCTCATGTTTTCCCCACGGCAGCAGCGCAGGTGCAACAGCGCAGGGCTCCTTAAACGTGACCCGGGGCGTAAAACTCACCCCAACCCTCGGCGACGGCCGAGCGTCTCAGCTCTCTAAGCGAACCTACAGCACAGGTGCGCTGCCTGCTATATTTGTATGAAATCCTTAAAGTATGGAAGAAGAACAACTGCAATGCGACGGCCCCGCTGCCGAAGCCAAGACGTGAGTTTATGTACCCCAAGGCCGAACCAGCCGCAGCTTATAAACCCAATATGACTTGACTCGACCTAATGTGGCGAGCACTGGGGCCACCAACGCACTGAGACATAATCGGGCGCAGCTGCGCAGCAGGAGGAGGAGGACGAGGAGGACAAGCCGGCGCACAAAAACAGCAACGCACCCGCCCTCGCCGACTGCCGGACACAACTCCGCGGCATCATGGGGCGAGCCAGGGCAAGAGCAAGCAGGCGACAAAGCGGCCCCTCGCTGTCCGAAGCATGTGGGCCTTAGCTGTCCAAGAGGACGAAGGGGGAGGAGGGGGGAGAAGAGAGAAAGACAAAACAAATCGCGCGTGTGTAAACATGATGCCGCCAGCCGGTGGTCGCACAAAGATCCCACGCGAACTACATACTCAAAGACCCGATGCAGCTGACGAATCGTATAAGTAGGGCGTACGCGACGACACCGCACCGAATCCTACCACGTAGGGGCGGGAACGGTTGGGCGCGCACACCTGTGGTGCCGGCGGCCATCTATCGACAAAAAGTAAGGGAGAGGCGCGAGGCTAGGAGGGAAGAGAAAGAGGCCAAGGACGCGGCGAGGAGCGCTGGCCGCCTATGGAGCTCAACGCCTGGCCTCTAGCCTCATTCCGACATGTGGACGTAGGTGTATTCGCATATGCACTTCGTAGATGCACTCGTAGATGGCGACGTGGTCAACGCGGAAGTCGGTGCGCTGGGCGGAGCGGGAGTCGGGAAGCGCTTGGTCCAGACCTCCCGGGGACGGGGTCGGTGAGCTGGTCGATGCGGGAGTCGGTGTGCTGGTCGGAGCGGGAGTCGGGAAGCGCTCTGAGCTGGTCGATGCGGGAGTCGGTGTGCAGGTCGGAGCGGGAGTCGGGAAGAGCTTGGTCCAGACCTCCCGGGGACGGGGTCGGTGAGCTGGTCGATGCGGGAGCTGGTGTGCTGGTCGGAGCGGGAGTCGGGAAGCGCTTGGTCCAGACCTCCCGGGGATGGGGTCTCTGAACCGGTCGATGCGGGAGTCGGTGTGCTGGTCGGAGCGGGAGTCGGGAAGCGCTTGGCGGTGCTGGCGACGATGCTGGCGTAGGCGCGGGCGTCCGTGTCGGGGTCGGCGCCGACGTCGGTGTCGGCGTCGGTAATGGCGACGGTACTGGCGGAAGCGCTGGCGTCGGTGCCGGCGTCGGTGCCGACGTCGGCGTCGGCGTCGTTGCTGGCGTCGGTGCCTGCGTAGGCGCGGCGTACGTGCCAGGGTCGGTGCCGACGTCGGTGTCGGCTGCGGTGGCGGCGACAGTGTTGGCGAAGGCACTGGCGTCGGTGTCGACGTCGGTGACGGCTGCGGGGCGGGCGACGTTGCTGGTGTTGGACTAGGAATCGGCGCTTGCTTCGCACTGTGAGTCTGCGTAGGCGTCGGCACACAAGGAAGGAGGAGGGAGGGGAAACAGGGACCATAACGCCAAGTCGTGGTGATGGGAGGTGCTGTCGGCGACGCCTGTGCGTCATATGTGCAGCGGTATCGGTGGTAGCGTCGTATCCCGTCGTCCCGGAGTCCATCGGTTGTCGAGGGCCCTTGATGCCTTCTGGTGGTTCTTGGCCCCTTCCCGCATCCATTGTGCGACCGCGTCAAGGACGTCGGATTCTTCTGCAGCGGGGTTGCGCCTGAAGTGGTTCGTGGCGAGTTCTTCCTGTGTCCGGATGCGAGAGTTGCAGAGCAGAAACGTGTGGAGGTTCGCGAACAGATCCGGGGCCATGTTCAGCTTGCGTGCCAAGATATTCTGTGTCACTGGGCATCTGCAATAATGCTCGATCGAATCGTCTGCTCCTGGGCACCCCAAAATGCAGCGGTTGCCCGGCAGGTGCCGCTGCTGGTATCTCCGGCTCGTGTACCATCTGTTCCACATCGTTCCGAACGCTGCTGCGCAGACGCGTGGTGGTACCAGTGTAACCAGCAGCTGCAGACTGGCAACAGCGCGACGCGCTTGCCACGCAGGCGTGGAGTGCAGGACTGGAGTGCCCGTCGGCAGCGGGTGCTTCGCGTGGTCATGAAGTTCCCACCTCTTGAACTTAGCTCGGGTGCGAAAAACAGGATGCGGGGGATCGCGCGTGAGTCGTAATTGGTGTGCCCGTCGTTGGAAACAGGTCTTGGGCTCCTGGAGTTGCCAAATTCTCACTGAACCCATTATCGTCCTCATTATCGTTTTCCTCCTCATCCTCCTCGTCCTCCTCCTCCTCCTCCTTTTCCTCCTCCTCCTCCTCTCCCTCCTTCTCCTCCTCCTCCTCCTCCTCCTGTTCCTCACCCTCCTCCTCCCCTCCCTCCCTCCCAAGATGGCTCCAGGAGGCATCTACGAGGCTCCTCAGACAACTCGCCAGGGCATTGAATCTAGGTAAGATGCATGCTCTGATGCACGGGCTCTGCCGTCGTCGGTAAGATGCGATCTTCCACACAGCCTTCTGGGCGGCTACTGTACGAGAGGCTCTTACACTTCGTTGCTCCGAGACACACGCCTGGGCATCGCTTCCAAATGGGCTTGTGGAGATCCCGGAAGCGTCAAGAATCGCTTCGACTTCGATCGGGCTCTCCCTGCCATCCCCAAGGACATCACATGAGATCGATAAGGTCGTCCCTATGTTCTCAGTCGTTGCGAAGCCGAAATACTGGCTAGACAAAAGGGGGGCGCTGCAGAGTGAAGTCCACGGTCGCGGGGGAGGTCGGCTGTCTTTGCGTTCTCTGAATGTCTGCGGCAAGGCTCAGTATGGAGGCCCGTTGCTGACAATGCCTGAGGTGGCGGATCTGATCATCGGCGGGAGCGCTTAGTTAGCCGTGAGGTCGTGACGGCGTGGACACGGACATGTTCATCGCTCGTGAGCAGGGCAGGGGGGGGATGGGCAAGGGAAGGAGGCCGAGTACCCCCCAACAGGAGCACGATCGAAGACGATGAGGACAGGTATCGAGGGTTTGGGAAATTACACGTTGAACGACACTCGAGCAGATAAGAACGAACAGTCTGACAATGATTGCTGTTGTTGTTGGTGTTGTTGTTGGTGTTATTGTTGGTGTTGTTGTCGTCGTTGTCGCTCGCCCACGTAGCTCTCGCAGCTCCGGCTGGAGGCCACCTCCGCGGACTGGACCGCGAGGGGCCACGAGAAGCCGCGTTGCGGGCCGCGACAACTCCGGCTGCCCTGGAGCGACCGCAGGAGGCCCCACAGGGGACCAGGACGAGATCGGCAGCTCCCGAAGGCCACTCCTCCACTGGGCCACGAGGAGGCCGCGAGGCGTGATGGGGCCTCTGCCACTCTCTGGTTGACTACCTCGGCAAACCACTCTGTTTTGATGGCCCGATTTTCCACCAACCAACACCATATGTAGGACGAGGGAGAAGGGAGGATGAGGAGGTCCTCCTCCTGCTCCTCCTCTTCCTCCTCCTCCTCCTCCTACATATGGTAATGGGCCCATCATGTTTTGCTCCCTAGACTGGTGCGGTGAGTGGATCGGCTCTGCGCCTACGGCCGCGCCGCGTCCGTGACCGCATCGAAGCATTCCATGAGGTTGGCGATCTCTGCCTGGGACAGCACGACGCCCCCACCTCGTCCCCCAGAGTCAACGGCCTTGGCTGCGCTGGACCACCAGCTCAAGCTGCCATCATCATGACCAGCACTCTGACTTGGTCCACGAGGCTCCCCGCACTGTGCTTCCAGAAGCAAACCACTCTGGACCACGAGCATCCGCTCCCTCAGCGTGTCGAACGCGCTCGCCTGTGGTAGGAGCATTCCGAGGCCCAGCATGCATCTAAGAAGCTCCGGGTGCCGCCTCGGCTCCAGCATCCTCAGCCGCAGTGTCGAGAAGACGGGCGACTCTAGCAAGTGTACGAGCTGATCCAGCTGTTTCAACAACTCCAGAGTTGGCTCGAATGCCGCAAAGCGTGCGATCAGCTGGGTGGCCAGCTCGAACTGCTGCGCCCAAAGGCACAGCGCCAGCGCGCTGACTGGGTTGTGAAACCAAGGCTTCAACAGCTCCAGGAACAGCGGCGTGGCGTGCTCGTCATCGCAGCTCCCTCCGCCCAGCTCGTCTCGAAGGACTTTGGTTTCGGTCGCTGTCAGCAGAATCCAATTGAATGTCTGCACGAGCTGCTGGGCGAACTGGGCATTAGTCTCCTGTTGTATGGCTTTCGCAACGGTCACGTAGAGCCTCCGAGGACTCAAGTGTCCACATAATTGTCTGATCATTAGGCGACCTCGCGACTCAAGCACCTTTTTGTCTGAGCCGAACAGCTGCAGAAGCCTCTTGGTCACCACTGTAAAAGTGTCATTGCCCTGGTCGTCCTCCTTCACATCCTCCTCCTGATTGCGCCCGTCCATGATCTGGGCGAGTACCCGCAGCGCCGCCACCACAACCTCGTCATCGGGAACAATCAGGGTCTCGAAAAGAGGCAGAAACAATCTGTGCAGCATACTCCGCTGCAACATCTGCGCAGGATTCTGGGCCAATAACATGCAGATCCACTGCAAGCAGGCAATGTGGAGCGGCACCGACTGCGGTAACGCCTGAGCCTGCATATCCGCCACCACACTCGAACCAGAGGGTGTGCGCCATGGCGTGACTAATTCTCGGCAACAATTAATGCGTCCAGCGAGGCAATACCCCATCGCTCCACGGAACCAACGCGAAATGCACTCGCATCAACCTTGGTTTGTGCTAGGAACGCGGGTGGATTGTCGGGATCCCCGCCACCTTCTCATGATCGAGGCAAGAGAGGCGGGCTTCCAGCAGCGCCTCGTCAAATCCCCTGTCGCGGACGGCCGCTGATCTCTACCCCAAACGGCACCAAGAACTGCCCTGACCGCACTCCGCCCGCCGAAACGACCCGATAACCACCGACAGCCCGCCGACACGCTACAAGAAGCCCGTGAAGGGACCCCAAGCTGCTCTCCAGCAGGCCGGCGGGAGAAATAGGAAACTTTCAATCAACAAAAAAGCGGGGAATCCTGACAATGCCTCAGTCCGTGGCTACACCGATCTGCATAGACAAAGCCTATTGCACAATCCTAACCAAACATAATCCTCTGGGAAACAAGAACACGGGTGGCAACAATTGAGAACGTGTAAAGCGAGCGGAACACTGACACCACAGCGGGTCCAGTAACGCACCAACGCGCCACGCCACCAAGACGCCCTACACGCCGCAGGAAAGGGGTCCGTCGCGTCTCGAGGCATGCAAACATAGATGCGGGAGTAGTAGCACACGGACGCGTCGCCAGATCATGTTTCGAAGCGCTCATCCCCATAATATGTGCATATCTGATTTAGCGCTTCCATTCCTGGGCGTATGGGTACGAGTGCGTCTGAGCATGACCGAATCTGGCCGACAGCATGGGCGCGAACAAGCCCGTGATATACCCCTGGCGTGTCCCACATCGAAGAACCACAATGTCATGCCTGCCGCATCGCGATGATCATGGGGCTCTGTGAAGAGACGCGTCATCCCTATCAGAGCGGGAAATTCGACCCGAGAGCTCCCGACAACCTGTGCGCAAAAAAGCACGTGATGTACCCCCTTAGCGGGCCCCCCTCAGCAGGCCCCAGTGCCATGCCTGCTACATCGTACACGGATCTGCTCTGGGTTGGCCCAAGCAGGTGGAGTCTCAATGTGCGTCAAATCAGCCAGGTCGAATGCGTCAGCTGGCCCCGCCCATTCCCACCCTCCCGTCCAGAACAGAAACCCGCCGACCCCTTGTGGGTCTCCAGGCGTCAGACGCCCTCCCTCCCTAACAGCCACCCCCTTGGGCCGCAAATCCGCGCGTTTGACACCCCTTCCGTTTTGGGGGGGGAGCTCGGCCATCCCCCGGGCGCCCCTCGGGGGCTCCACGGCGGGCTCCAGGTCGGCCACGCAGGCGTTCGCGGACCCCACCGCGGCCGTCAGAAACCTCCAGATGCACCACTAGAAGTCCAACCCGCCTCCGAGACTGCCTACGACATCCGGGGCAGGCCTCAAAAAGGGTCCCAAAGGCGCCCCCCAATACTACCCCGAAGGGCAAAATTCATGGATTGTCCTTCGGTGTTAAGGAGTACTGGGCGTTCTCGCCATGTCGGTCTTCTGGCGCTCCAAGACGGCCCAAGAGACACCCAAGGTCGCTTCAAGACGGCCCAAGAGACCCCTGAGGCCCCAAGATGGCCCAAGAAGGCCCCAAGACGGCCCGAGAGGCCTCCACGAGGGCCCCAAGACAGCCCCCAGATGGGCCCAAGAGGGCGATCACAGACTGATGAATGGCGAACTACCCGCCGAGAAAGCCCCTCACCAACAGACCCCCGGGAGGCCTCCAAGGAGCTCCAAAGAGGCCCAAAAGGGACCCCAAGAGGCCCCTGAAAGGCCCACAAAAAGCTTCAAACTGCGTCCGAGAGGCCCCCGAAAGGCCTCTCAATAGACTTCCGCAGGCAGCCCTGAGGATACTGACCCATCACCCCAGGCACGGTGACAGGTGGGGCCGAAGGCCATTGGGTAGCTAGGAGTTTGGTGGGTCGACTGATATAACGAAGCCTAGTGGATGATGAGTTGTGGCGCAACTGGATACTCAGATTGGAACGCGTTTACACTTAGCGAACGAAAGACGCTTGCGCGCGGTCCCGCGTCTGACGCCTTGGCGAATGGACAGTAATGCGGGCAATGCAGAGGCGGGAGCGGAACTTAAGAAAGCCATTGCGCGCGCTCAGGGTGGAGCACAAATTAGCCAATGTCGGGCGACATCTTGTCCGCTAACCGCGGCGACGACGAAGCAAGCGCCGCGCCGAAACAGCACGGCCGTTCTACTTACAAACTGCGCGGCCCTTCGGCGTGGACAGCCGTGCGGCCGCTTTCGCGGGGCCCCGATGCCGAGGCAAGTGGAACACGCGCTGCGCCTAGGTGGGGATGCCACTTCCAGGCGAAGTGTGCACGGAGCGAGGCCGAAACATCGCCCGCCCGGGCCTCCCGAATCTTGGCGAGTGAAGTTGTTACACCGCGCGGAGGCAGGAGCGCCATATTCGTGCGAAATCCGCGCGGCGCCGAGGCGACAGCGGCATGTGTGTCCTCTCGCGCGTCAGCGGACTGGCGGGCGAACAAATGCGCCGCGCCCAAACGGAAGCTCACATCGAGCAGAAATGAGCGCGGCGCCATGGCTGGCGAGAGCGACGTTTCGCCCCTTTCACGCGCGATGCGCGTTCCGACCAACTTCTGAGGCGCAGTCGGCATCGCCGACGGCAGAACAAGTCATGTTAGAAGGCACTGCGTTGCTTTAGGTGTAGAGTGGGTTCGCCCGGGTATGGTTTTAATCGTCATGGCAGGTGGCAAACACATTAATCGGTCTGCCTTTCTTTATTTCTCTCTCTCTCTCTCTCTACACACATATATATATATATATGTATGAAAATGTGTATATATACATAGGTACACATATACCATGTATGTGTTATATGGGGATCCGTATGCGTCAGCGAGAGTCTGAGAGGGACCGAGACTGGGTATGAATGGTCAGACGGGGAGTCCGAGCATGAGTCTGAACGCGAGCGGATATGAGTATCAGCTGTCTAAGTACCAGTTGGTATGTGAGCGCGTGAGTCTGAGCATGAGTGAGTTTGAGTGCGAGTGAGACTCCGTGCGATTGGTATGCGCAAGGGTAGATATGAGTTTGGGTCTGTGCCTGGACCGGCCTGGGAGGGGAAACGCGAGGGAGTGAAACAAGACGCGGAAGAGTCAGATATACTCCGACTGTAGGACCCCGCACGAGAATCAATGTATATTACCCTTCGTTCTTTCCTCTTCGCCCTTGCCAACGCCCCCCGTGTCCCCATGTGTTGCGCCTCCTCCTCACCCTCATTGTCTTCCTCGTCCTCCGCATCCTCGTCCTGCTCGCCTTCCTTGCTCAATGTATCCTCTCCCTCTTCGTCCCTTTTCCTCCGCCTCCTCCTCAACCTCCTCCTCCTCCGTCTCCCCCCCCCTCGTTTCCATCCGTCCTGTTTCCTCCCGGCGGGGCGCATGCCGATTTTCCTCGGCGCCCTCGTCGCCGCCGCGCCCGGCAGGGGCGCGCTCCCCGATGGCAAAGTCGCGAAACCGTCGGGGCAACGGCCAGTGGGACAACCCCGCGAACCGCTGGGGCGCAAAAGCTATCCATTGGGACAAGCCCGAAGGCACTGAGTTTGTCGCGGCCGCGCTCAAGCGAAAACCAACACGAATTTCAGCTCTGCCGCGAGCTGCACCGCCTCAGCCCCCCCCCTTGTCAATCCGGGCGACTCGAGGCGAGGGAGGGGGCTCCCGCCTGACACTTCCTTGCAACTCATTCACGGACGCGCCAGGAACGCCTCATTTCGTGCCACTCTGGGGTGCTCAATGTTTTGCCACGTAGAATTTGCCGATGACCCGCTTGGATTACCAATTGTGAAATACGAACCCTATAGGTAGAGGGGCTCCCGCCTGACACATCCTCGCTGCCCAGTCACAAACGCCCCCCTGCAAGACTTGCCCCATATTCAATCCAGGGGGGCCAAACAATAACGACGGTTACAGGATCCCGATGAACCGTTCGGATTACCAACATGAAGTGCGGACACAATTGGGAGGGGGCTCTCGCCTGAGACGTCCTCGCAGTTCACTCACAGACGACCGTCCCGTCTGAGACGTACTCCACCCTCAGGCCTGAGGAGCCCGAGCATGACGACAACTACAAGGTTCCGGAAACCCGCTCGGACTACCAACATGAACTGCGGGCCCCATAGGGGGGGGGCTCTCCGGCCTGACCCGCAGTTCACTCATAGACGAGAGTCCCGCCTGATGAGCCCACAACAGACAACAGATACAGGATCCCCATGAACGTTTCGGATTACCGATATGAAATGCGGACCCCAAGGGAGGGGGTTCCCGCCTGAAACTTCTTCGCAATTCACTCACGGACGAGGCTCCCGCCTGAGACTTCCTCCACATTCAGGCCAGAGCGCGCAAAAATGATGACGGTTACAAAGTTCCGATGGCCCACTCGGATTCGAACGCGAGGTGCGGGCCCCATTGGGACGGGGCTCCCGCTCGAGACCCCCTCACGATTCAATCACGGGCGAGGTTTCCATTAGTCGCTGATCCTGATGGGGTGGTGAAAGTGATGACGAAGGTGGCGCGCGCGGGTGGTGATGACGCCGGTGATGTTGCTGCCCGATGGTCGCGGTGTGATCATGGCATGATGATGAATGAATAATGGGAGAACAGTAATCTGTGGGAGAGCCTGCTTGCCTATCTCCAGGAAAGGAAGGGACTGGCGCGCTGTGGCAGACGGCCACCTGTAGACTTCCCAGGGGACTGTTGCAGCTAAAGGATGCACGCTCCGCCGCGGACCCTTGACGAACCATTGTGTGAGGAAGGTCGCCAGGTGCGGGCGCGCCCTCTGGAGCACTCTCGACTGTCGCCGCGATATTGTTGCTAGGAGGGGCCGCGCTGTCGCTCGCATCTTCTGCCTCTACAACGACATTGCCCGAGGGACGCTGGTAGGAGTGAGGCGCTGTGGGAGCGCCTGCTTGCCTATCCCCGGACGGGGAAAGGGCCGACACGCTGCTGCGAACGATCGCCTTTTCAGTCTGCGGTTGGCCCGGAGGACTGCTGCAGCTGAAGGCTGCGCGTTCCGATATGATCTCCTGACCCTCAGATTTGCGGGGAACGTCTCCAAACGCGGGCGCGCCCTCTGCAGCGCTCGCGACTGTCGCCGCGATGCTGCTGCCAGGGCGGGGCACCGTTTCGGCCGCACCTTCCGCCTCCACAGCGACGCTGCCCGAGGGATGCTGATAGGAGCGAGGGGATGTAGGAGCGCCAGCTTGCCTGCCTCCATGAGGGGGGGGGGGGGGGGGGGGGGGGGCGCGACACGCGGCGGCGGACGGCCGCCTGTTCAGGCTGGAGCACCCCCAGAGGACTGCTGCAGCTGATGGCCGCACCTTCGGATCAAAATTCCTGAATGTCTGAATTGGGGGGGCGTCTCCGAGCGCGGGCGCGCCCCCGTGCACCGCTTCCAACTATCGCCGCACTGCTGTCTCCAGGAGGGGGCGCGCTCCTTTCGCGGCTAACGGCCGCACTTTCGGATGCACCTTCCTGACTGTCCGAATTGCGAGGGACGTATCCGAGCGCGGGCGTGCCCCCTGCAGCGCGGCCAACTATCGCCGCGATGCTGTCTCCAGGAGGGGGCGCGTTCCTTTTGCAGCTCGCGGCCGCACTTTCGGATACCTCTTCCTGGCTGTCAGAAATGTGAGGAGCGTTTCCGAGCGCGGGCGCGCCCTCTGCGGCGCTGCCGACTGTCGCCGCGACCCTGTCTCCAGGAGGGGGCGCTTTCCTTTTGCAGCTGGAGGCAGCGCTTCCGGATACCTCTCCCTGACTCTCAGAACTGTGAGGAACGTCTCCGAGCGCGGGCGCGCCCTCAGCAGCGCCGCCCACTACGGCCGCAACGCTGTCTCCAGGAGGGGGTGCGTCCCTGCTGCAGCTGTAGGCCTGCGGGGGCGTCTTCTTGACTGTCAGAATTGTGGGGAACGTATCCGAGCGCGGGCACGCCCTCTGCATCGCTGCCAGCTGTCGCCACGATGTTGTCTCCGGAAGGACCCGCGTTCCTTTTGCAGCAGAGGGCCGCGCTTCCTGACTGACACCAGGGGACATCTTCCTGATTGTCACCAGGGGGCTGCTGCTGCTGCTGCTGCTGCTGTCGCTGCTGACGCCAGGGGGCTGTTACCAGGGGGCTGCGGTTGGGCCGTTGCTGCTGTCGCCAGGGTGCTGCTGTTGCTGCTGACGCCATGGGTCCCTCCACGGGCGGGTTGGCCGCGCCAGCGGCCGCGGCGGCCGCTGAGGCCACCGCGGCCGCGGCCGCAGCGGCGGCAGCGGCGCCGGCGGCCGCGGCAGTGGCGCTCGCGGCGGCCGGCCCCCAGGCAGCCGCGCGGGCCTCGGCGGCGGCGGCCTCCGACAAGCGGCCAGCCGCCGCGGCGGCAGCGGCCCCCGGCAGCAGCCTCGGCGGCGGCCGCGGTGGGCCGCGCGGCCGCGCTGCCAGCAGGGGCCGCGGCAGCGGCCGCGGCGGCGGCCCCGGCCGAGCGGCAGCCGAGTGTAGCGGCAGGCCAGGCGGCGGCGCCGCAGCGGCCTCGGCGGCCGCGACGGCGGTGCCGGCCCGGCGCGCGGCCGCCGCCCGCCGCTGCTGCCGCCAGCAAACCGTGCGCGGCGACATGGCGCGGGCGGGGGCGGAGGGGGGAGGCCAAGACGACGCGCGTCTTCCTGGCCCCCACTAGGCGAACCGGCGGTCGGAGCACCTCCAGCCCCAGGCGCGCAACCGGCTCGGCTCACCTCGAGCCAGAGCGGCTTGAGCCAGGGCTTGAGCCAGGGGCTTGATTGAGCCAGGGGCTACGGAAGCTGGTGGGGATACGCGAAACGTGAAGAATAATTGGCCAGCCAAACAATGTGGGCACACCAATACTCTGCGACCGATCCAGAGTGTGCAGAAGCGTTTGCATTGCCACCAAACATATGTGGTCGGCCCTTCGACGACCTCCCAGCCGCTGCCGACCGCCTCCCGATAGCCCACCAGCGGTCCCGAAGCCCCCTCCCACCTGTGAGTCCCAAGCGTGCCCAAACGCCCATACGATGGCCGAAGACCGCTCCTGGACGGCTCCCAAAAGCCCCCGGGACCCGTCCCCAAGCTCTCAAAGGCCCCCAAAATACTGCCAACTGAACCCCAAGATGCCCTCGATGGGGCCCAACAGGCCCCCCTGAAGAGACCCCCAGTCCTCCAGGAGGCCCCGGATAATTCCCCTATGAGCATCGCGACAGCGACGCAAAAGCCGTGCTATGAGTCAATGTGGCCTCGGCCCAACCACTCTCGAACATTTTCGCTACCCTTACCAGTCCACCTCTTCCTCCTCCTCCTTCTCCTCCTCCTCCTCCTCCTCCTCCTCCTCCTCCTCCCCCTCCCCCTCCCCCTCCCCCTCCCCCTCCTGCTCGCGCGATCCTATTCGTCCACACTAGTACTAGCACTCTCCGTTCTGTCTAAGCTGCCTTGCGAACCACCACGCACAAAAGTCACGCATTGCGACATCTTGCTCCTCCGTCGGACCCGCATAGACGGTCTGAACGCCTTCGAACATGTACACTCATACACCTATGCAACACTCAAAGCGCCCACTGGCAAACACGAAACAACAATGAAACGCTGCACCGTGCGGCGGCTCTGAACACCCAAGCTAGCCCCCAATCCGGGTGGAGGATCTGCGCGGCAGCGTATACGGATGAGAAAGAAGCTTGTCGACAAATGGCTCGACTCTCATCTCGTTCGCAAACCTGTGAGTCAATTCCAACAACTCGCCGTTCGTCTCTACGGCCATACGCTTGATCTCGTCTTCTGGGCCATCGATACAAACAAGTGTTCCAGCCAGAAGTTCTGGTAGAGTGTTCACCCAGTTCTCTGAGCACCATGCGTGGTTGTGGGTCTGGAAGCGTACGAACTCATGCACCCAACACAGCGAGGTGAGCCGTTCGCAAGACTCGGCACTAACGCAACACCCCACGACAATCGCCGCCGTTTCCGAAATAATCTGGAAAGCTGTTTGACGCTCGCTGGACGTCACGGCACGCAACAATTCTATCAGGCACGCGTCGGCGTTGACCTTAATCTCGCGGGATTGATCCCCAAGCATTGTGAAGATGCCCTTCAAATACACATGGAGATACACTACGACGTCTGCCTCGGGCACCTTGAGCAACAACTGAATCCAACATAAACACATATTCCTGATGAACGGACTCTTGTGCTGCATTCGGTCTGCCAGTAGGTAAACAAACTTCCGCACTTGAAGCATCGAGTGACTTTCGGTGACAATGGACTGCATTAGCGTGTCTAAGACTTGTACTCCATGCTTGACCTCTGTGTCGTCATCCCTGGACAGTCTGCAAAGGCCGTCAAAGATGTCGTTGAAGTGTGCGAGCACTGAACCCCTAGCCACCTTCGCGATATTGTACAGGGCCTCGCAAGCATAATACCGGACCCTGTTATCACCGTCTTCGAACAGCTTCAACACTGTGTCCACAAGCTGCTGCAGAAACTTCCCAACTTCACTATCGAGCCCGATCGCAACTGAGGCCAATCCGATCAAGCCGCCTTTCCTGCAGCTCGGATCCCGATGATTTTCTATATAATCTCGCTGCAGGCAATCTAATATTCGTTTGATTTCGTACGTATCGCCTGCAAGCGCACGCACCTTTTGCTCGATCTCAAGGGCAGCTTTCCTCCGATGGTCCAGCTGCGAATGCTGTGATTCCTGTCTGTCGCGCAAATCCAAACGCTGGTCAAGCAGCCTCACGACCGTTGCGCCCAGCACAGACTCTCTGCTATCCGCCATTGCTGATCGATGGCTTTCGTAGTTCCCTTGGCCCAGAATGTCTACGAACATCCTGGAAACACCCCCCCTCCTCCTCCGCCTGCACCTCCGTCTTTTTCCTCATCCCTTACCTCCCCCGGCCACCTGGATGCTGTGGGAAAGGCCCTCGAGATTCCTTTGAACCTCCTCGAGACTCCTGAAGTCTGAAGTCCATGGACGTAACTAATCGCCCAGAGGGTCCCGTAGATCGCGGGAAGCAACTTTGAAAGACTGGGGCGCTGCAGGTCACAATGCGCCACCCCCCATATATACCCCCCATGTCGGGATCCCGAAGGCCAGTTTCCGAGTACTGGGGTCCTCAACAAGTGACTCGCAATGGAGAGCGAGGGCAAGCGAATCGACCCAAAAATCCCATCATCGGAAGTATGCGAGGAGAGAGGGCCGAGGGAGGAGAATGGGCGGAAGGAGTTATTCCGCCTTCTTGCCCTCGTCCATTTTCCCGCTCGCTCCTCCCACGTCCCCACTCCTCCTCCTGCCTTCCCCTTCGCCTCCCCCTCCTCCTCCCGCTCCTCCCTTACTGCTCCTACCAACTTCGCGACCAAACGGCGCTCGCCTGCGCGGGGGACGCGTGGGTGGCTCGTGCGCGTGGTGCGGAGTGGTCATGCGTACGAGCGCCGACCCCAAGAGGCGTGGCGCCGAATGAACGACGAAAACAGACGGGTCTTACGCGAGATGGCACATATAACCTCACGCCGGGGCTTGCGCAGGCTGACAACGCGGCACGCTGCCTTGGAAACGAGGGCACTCGCCCGCGAACTTACGCAGGCAACTTGCGCGCGATCGCCCGCAGGACAGCCTGCATGGACAGCACAATTTGCCCAAGACTGGCGTGGCGGCGCGCAGGGGGGTCCATCTCGCCTCATGTCGGGCATGTCCCCGGACAGGCAGGTTTATAAACCATTTGTTTCTTAAACAATCGTTCCCATACGATTTTCTGCTAAGTTGTGAGTATTCCCCCTGTAGAGGGACCCGCCCGGCTTAAATCTCGCCGAAGGCGAACGGACATACAGGCAGGGAGCCTGCCAGCCCCCTCCAGGTCCGTTCCCTGCACTCCTCTGCCACCCCCAGACCGCCAGAGGCTTGGAAACAGAGACAATCCGAGAACAGCATGCCTCTTCTGATCACCTACCAGACCACACCACTTTAACCCGAAGATTCCGATTTGGGGATTGGGGGAATGCGAATGTCATGCGTGCTTTTCCCATGCTCCCCGACCCCCCCTTGCTAAAAATGGAGAGCAAATCTGGGCCTTTGGGTTGGGTTTAGGTGGTTTGGTTGGCGGTGCTCTTCGGGCCTTGGGACCATCAAAAGCCAGCGAAACCGAACCAGAGGGAGGAAGGAGGAGGGAGGAGGAGGAGGAGCGAAGAGGGAGAAGGGATGAGGGATGAGGGAGGAGGAGGGAGGAGGAGGAGGAGGAGGAGGAGGAGGAGGAGGAGGAGGAGGAGGAGGAGGAGGAGACGAGACGAGACACGACGAGATCAATGACGAAATCAAAAGCAGCATGAGCGGGGGCGGGGGGTGCGGCGGGCAGTCCAGGGTGCCGAGCTTGATAAGCGGGCGCGCGACGCGCGAGCGCGTGCGCCCGCGCTCGCCGCTCCGTCCGACCGA
The DNA here is from genome assembly GCA_963575745.1 of Prorocentrum cordatum. Lineage (NCBI taxonomy): Eukaryota > Dinophyceae > Prorocentrales > Prorocentraceae > Prorocentrum > Prorocentrum cordatum. The sequence continues at coordinate 61,258 of CAUYUJ010016960.1, forward strand.
ACCGCACGCGCACACACACCCACCTAGGGGCCCCGCACAAACCCCAATTAATACATCAAGAAAGACCTCTAGCCGCCCGCTCGGCTTTGCTGAGCACCTTAGGCCAGAGGCCACGGGAAATTCGGTCTAGGTGTTCCCGCCTCGTCTTAGTGAGAGGGACTGGCGGGACCCTACGGGCTGCACACAAATCCGCCAGGCCACGAAGCTGTAAGCGGCCATAACTTCCACAGGAACTGCGAAACCCAAAGTCAAGGCCACTATGCTATAACAGAATATGGGGACCGTGGACCGCACCCCCAGCGAGCTGTAAATCCCGACCCGGAGGCAGTTTGGAAAGCACGCTCGACACAGGGAAGAGGTCGAAGCAATCTGTGGACAACCATTGGGCTCGACCAGCTTCTGTGGTGGAGCTCCGACAGCGGGAACATCTTTTTCCACAAGCACAAACCGAATGGCGGGACTGAAATAGAGCCACAGACACAGGAGGCGGGGGGGCGGGGGCAACGGCAGGGGCAGCAGAGCGCCTGGCCATTTTCCCACCAAACTTACACGACTCCAACGTGGCCCGTAAGAGCCGCTCTCGAATGAGACGAACCTCGCCCTCGATCCGATAAACACGTGCACTTTGCTCCGCTGGGGCGCTGAAGAGACGGGCTGCCGTCCCAGCTAGAGCATCCACAAAGACGTTTCCTGCAATGAGGTGGCTAGGGAGATCTCTGCCCATCGCTTCGGCGGCATCGACATGCGACGGAACTTCGAGAACGCACAAATCGCCAACGTGTCGATCCGACACTCGAATGGCAACGCTCAGCCTCCGCCAGAGATCCGCATGGGGCCCCTGCAGGGCCTCAAAACACCTACTCCAGAAGCCTCGAGAGACCTCGTCATTATCTGTAATGTAAGCTAGAGGACCCCTAGAGTGCTCCACGGCTACCACAAAACAGAAAAGCTCCCCCCTTGGGACCGTCTGGTGACGGCCCGGGAGGGGACCATACACATATCGCTGTGACAAGGGGGCGGCGGTGGGAGCCGTGGCGACAGCCACTCCAACACGCCTAAGTCTAGGATAGTGAGTATCAGCACCCCCAGAAGCACCCCCCCAAATCAGAAGGGGTAGATCAGGTGTGCCTACCCCGAAAAATCGATCACCGAATTCATCATTATCATGGCTACAAGTCCAAACTTCTTCGAATGGTGGCGGATCGACCTCAAGCATCTGAGACGGGATGAGGCCTCGCAACCATTAGCACTCTAAACTCTCAAATCGTTCAACGCACGAGGGGTGAGAGCATCGGAGGCGCTGAAAGCTGGATTGCCCTTATGGCAGTCACACTTCCAAAACCTGTGGACGGGAGTCTCAGGGCCCCCTTCCACGCCTGCTGCACTCGCTCGGGATATCTTAATCGAGCGCACTTTTCCTAGCAGCAAGCCAAGCACCTCCGACTGCTATGCACGGCATGAGTTCTGACAGCTCGCGGCTTTAACCGGGCAGCTGCTCGAGCTGAAACAGAAACTTGCGCAGCGAGAAATGGTCTACTCCCTGCTCCATGCCGCCGCCGCAGAAGCCCTCCGCCGCAGCGCGCCACTGCTGCAGCTTGAGGGTGCCCACGAAGTGATCGATGAGCTCGTCTGCCTGGTCGAAAGCCTCGAGCGACTCTGATCCGAAACTCCAGCCATGCTGCATGCGGTCGGTGCCGATGGGAGGGTGCCACTCCGTGACCGACCTGAGGCCCCACTTCGCTCCAACCCAGTAGTGGGCGATGGCAGAGATAGGTTCCCTGGCATGCCGTGCACGACGCTGCGCCTCCAAGCTGAGGAACTGCTGGGCCAAACCTTGCCCACCGCGTGGCGCATCTGCGGCGTGTCCAACCAGCACTTGAACCACTGCTCGGCGCACTGACGAGGAAGCGCGTACCCTGGATCTGCCCCAGGCGCCCTCGGGTCGAGCAGCGCCGCGAGGCAACGCCCCCGTCGGTGACCTGAGACGCCGCCAAGCCTGCGCCTGAGCTGCAACAAGGACGACTGAGGCAGGCCTAACACTTGGTGGCCGTAACGAGCCCCAGCCTGCGGGCCCGCCAACTCCACCTTCTTGAATATCAGAAACCTGCGTGACGACGTCGCAAACCGCTTGAGCATGAGGTGCTGGCGCTTGGTGGTCTCCATGCGTTTCTGCCTCGTGGCCCGTCCATGGCGTCTGCCACAAAACAGGTCGACGCCCAAGTACTCCATCTGCTTGGCACACTGCATCGCGATGCCCCGCTACTTCAAAGCCTTGGCGCTTGCACGAGCATTAGCCATCGAAGAGCAAGATATGGAGCTCTTGCTAGTCAATTCCAGCTTCTCGTCGGCCAAGAAGTCGAAGGTCGAAATCACCCCTTCTATCAAGTCGTGCCGAACACTGGAGGACGAGCCCACCGCCGACTGCCCACAAGCGTTCAGCAAGCCTGGGATGCATCACGGTGAGGCGCTCCATGATCAAGCCCGTGACGCACCTCGCGAAGCGCGTCCTGCTGCGCAGCCCCTGGATGATGCCCCTGGTGGGCTGGAAGGGCGACGAAACTGCATCCCTCTGATCCAACATCCTAGGGTTCGCGCATATCTGCAATTCCAACCCCAGCTGGGCTGCTGGGAATCCGTACCGAGCAGCCCCCTTGACGAGGGTGGCCCACTCCATCATGCCATAGAAACTCTGAATGTCCATGAGCGCGTGCCCGCTCGCCATCTTCATGCGAGTGAAGCGTTCCTCGTTTAGCGCCTTCGTATACGCCTCACGGAGAGCACTGTTGCCATTCACCGCCGCGTCCCAATCAGGCTGGGTCTCTGACGCCCACTGCTGGACGGCAGGCTCACGAACCATACTCCAGACACGACAGATCATACATATCAATCCTGTAACGCGAAGGAGGAGGAGGAGGAGGAGGAGGAGGAGGAGGAGGGAGGGAGGAGGGAGGGAGGAGGGAGGGAGGCGGGAGGAGGGAAGAGGGAGAGGGGAGGGAGGAGGGAGGAGGGAGGAGGAGGGAGGAGGAAGGAATGATTCCTGTGTCGCTCAAGTGCCATCAGCCAGGATGCCGAGACAAGGCGGAAGCACGGCGGGCAGGCGCGCCGTGCCCGCCCCCCCCGCTCGCTCGAGCCCCCCAGGCTCCTGGCGAGCAGCGGCGACCGCAGCCGCGGCGCCGCTGACCCCGCCATCACTCGGATGTCCACTCCCCATGCATGTTCTTGCTTCGTGTGTATTTTCCCGAAAGATGACCCACGAGGCTATTCGATGGCCCTCGCCGAGACAATAGGCGAATGCGTTCCGCTACTCGTAAAAAATACTTATTACTCGCAAATGGTCGGGATCTGCCCTGGGGGGACTTGCGATACACCGCGCGCGGACCAGGAGCAAAGCACCGCCACCTTCGATGCTGGGTGCTGGGCAGGGCTGGACCCAGTCGTTGTTTGTCGTTTTTTTGTGTTCGTTATGTGCTTCGTTTAGCTCTACCTACCTTCCTGTACCTCCCTGCCAAAACAAAAACACAACACAGCCAGGGTCCAGCAAAGCAGCCGAAGTCCAGCAAAACAGCGTTTAGGTCCACCCCTGGTGCTGGGGTCAGCTCCTGCGAGAGGGCAGGCACTGGCGGCGGGGCGGAGCTGGTGCGAGAAGGCAGGCGGTGGCAGCGGCGGATGCCAGAACCTGGTGGCGGAGCAGGAGTTACGCATCATGAGCTGCAATGCCGGACTCAGCTCGTGCAAGAAGGCAGGCAACATCACCAGCAATCTACCATGCTGGGCTCCGCTCGTGGGCGAAAGCTGACACTGGCAGCAAGGACTGTCAGGACGCTGTCGGCGCTCGAGGATGAGCGTGAGCCATGTAGTCATAATCAGCTTCACTGCTGGGATCGGCATGTGCGGGTTGACAGGAGGCGGCGGGCCGCTGGCTTGCAGGCAAGTTCGCCGAGTGTTGGGGCACAGCGCCAGCATACCTGCCACCTTTCACATAAACTACGGCGCCGACATCAGCTCGCGCGGGAGGGGCCGAAAATACCGCTTCATGCGCTCACCGAATTGCCCAGGCACGGCTTGCGTCCACTTCTGGACTTCGTTGTTCGGGAATCAAGCATTAGGCTCCTTTACGTCACCCGCGCAGATCCTCTCTACTCCTTCTCCTCCTACTCCTCCAGCTGTTTCCTGCTGGTCACTCCCCTCGATGTCATGATAAGATTGGCTCAAAATACGATCCAGGATTTCCAAGCATCTAGCGGCGCAGGCGGTGCGAAACATCAGGAAACATGAGGAATCCTGGAAACCTGGCATATCCTGGAACGCATCACTAATAGAAAAACAACTCCATAAACACACACTGTTGGCGCTCCACGCGGATTTCTTGGATCCGTGCCAGACCCCCCTCCCTGGCGCGCGGAGCGCGCCAGGAGCGGCGCCGGAGGCGCCGCCCATGGGGGCCCAGCGCGGATCCAAGAAATCCGCGCGGAGCGCCACAGTTTATGTTTATGCCGTTGTTTCTTCTTCGAAGCCTGGACCGCATCATGAATAATCATGATCTCTTGCTCCTCTGAATCCCTCCCTCTCCCTCCCTCTCCTCCCCACTCCTCCTCCACCCCATCCGCGGCCCTGGCGCGTCGGCCGGCAGTCCACGGCACGCCTCGCAGGCGGGGGTCTGCCCAGCCAAGAGCTGCCCCTCAGTCGGCTACACGCAAGAGCGACCCCAAGCTCAGGTCGGGCGGATATAATCAACAAAAACTCGAAACAGTCAAACACATTAGAGAAATTCTCCCCAGACTACTTTTTGACTATTTTCGAATACTCCTCCTGTAAAGGGACACGCCCGATTATACCTAATTAAGCACGAGTGACCGTTGGTGCCCTGCGTCATGGGGCGCACAATGGCCGAATCCAAGCGCGCAAGCAGCCGCCATCGCATCGCGCTCAGCGATCGGAGGGGTCCCGAGGAGCCCGCACCAAAAGTCACTCCGGCGAAAGGGGGTCACTCTGACGTGCAACCGACAGCGCCACTCTGCTTCCGTCTCCCGTGCCGGGCGAGGTCGGTGACTCTCGCCAGACGGGCCCCTCCCTCGGAGTGGCGCACTGGGCCTCCCGGGGATCCACCACTTGGGCCACTCGAGGAGGGGCCAGAGGCGAGGCTCGGAGGAGAGCGGCGGCAGAGAGCGCACAACAGGCAACACACTGCACACTGCGGAACGCCCCAGCGCTCCCGGACGAACGGCGACCAACGGAAGGTGGACGGCCGACGACGACGAAGGACGACGGACGGCCGAGGCCGACGACGACCGACAAAGGACAGACGACGACGGCGGCGGCCGAGACCGAGGCCGACCGACGGCCAGACAACGGCCGAGGCCGGTGACGACCGACGACAGTGGCGGCGGCGGGAGTCCGGGAGGGCCTTCTCCGACGCCTGGTCGCAGAGCGCCTGCGCACTAGAGTCCTCGGGGCGGAGAGCCAGCGGCGGGCGGAAGCGTTCGAAGGGCCCCAGAGGGGGCGACAGCCCCCTGCAAGCGACGAGCAGAAATCGGTGTACATGCAAACCCGCTGGCGAAGCTCCATCTCCTGGAGGCGCGATCCCGTGAGGTCGCTCGGCGCGGGCGTCCGCCATGACCCCCGCCAGGTCGCGGGGCCGCAAGGCCGCAAGGCCGTGGACGTGGGGACGCTGTCCGCGCCGGAGCCCCAGACATCCTGACGACGGTCAGCCCGTACAATCAGGACGCGTGGTAAGGATGCAAGGGCCTTGGACAGCCATGTTGAATTTTTTCGAGCGGGGCGCGGCCAGCGAAAACGGCAAAGAATGGACAAAGAGGGGAGGATGCAAAGGCAATCTTGGAAAATTGCGCGTCCTTACTATGCGGCTGACCCGGGTCAATCCAAACCCGGGACAGTGAGGCTTAGCAGGATCCTGCAAGATCCTGCGCGCTAGCCTGGGTCAGTGCAGCCCTGGCTCTGCAGGAATCTGCAGGATCAGGCGCTCTGACCGACCCCCGTTTGCATTGACCCCGCCCCTTCAGCACCGACGGCACAGACATCTCACCGACGGCTGGCCCTGCCTGCGCGCCCGTCGCGCCTCCCGCGAGGGGCAGACCCTCCGCCGGCGCCGCAGGGCGCGGCTGTCCCTCCCGTCCTCTCGGCGGAGCGCCCGAGCAGGCCCAGAGCCCTGGGGCTCTCCGCCGGCATGTGCAGACCGCGAGGCGCAGGCCTCCGGACGGGGGGGGGGGGCAGCCAAAACATACCCAGACGCCGAGGCCCGCCGCTCCACGGATCCCTCGCGGGGCCCGTGGACTTCGAAGCCAGTCCAGCAGCCGTGGCCGCGAGTGCTCCCCCCCAGGGAGGCCCGACGAGGCGAAGACGAGGAATTCTAGACGCTTCGCGTATCCCCACCAGCCCGTCCAGAAACGACGCCCAGGCGAGTAGAGGGTCGTCCTGAGGGGCTTTTCGGCGTCTTGGGTGCCTCGGGGGGGCCTCTGTGGGCCGTTAGGGATCCTCTTGGGGGCCTCCTGGGGGCCTCTTGGGACCTCTTGGGGCCATCTTGGGGCCTCTGGGAGCACCTTGGGTGCCTCTGGGAGGTCTCTTGGGGCCTCTTGGGGGTCTCTTGGGGGCCTCCTGGGGGCCTCTTGGGGGGCCTCTTGGGGTCATCTTGGGGCCATCCTGCGGCCTCTTGGGGCATCCTGGGGGCCTCTTGCGGCCATCGTGGAGGAAATCGATCAAAGAAGAGGGGTCCTTAATTAGAGTCCCCCCCCCAGGAGCCACGATCCTCGTGAGGGGTGTCGAATTTTAGCCTTCCCAGGGGTCGATCTTGGGCGCTCCAGCGCGCCGCGGAACCCCCTGTCCAGGTCAGTGGGGAGGGGGTAGGGGGAGGGGTAAACCCCTCCCCGAAGGGGAAGAAGGAGGGGTGGAAGAGGAAACGCTCTAAACCATCGACGCCCAGAGGGCTGGTGGGATTCTAGACGCTTCGCGTATCCCCACCAGCCCGTCCAGAAACGACGCCCAGGCGAGTAGAGGGTCGTCCTGAGGGGCTTTTCGGCGTCTTGGGTGCCTCGGGGGGGCCTCTGTGGGCCGTTCGGGATCCTCTTGGGGCCTCCTGGGTGCCTCTTGGGGCCTCTTGGGGCCATCTTGGGGCCTCTGGGAGCACCTTGGGTGCCGCTGGGGGGTCTCTTGGGGCCCCTTGGGGGTCTCTTGGGGGCCTCCTGGGGGCCTCTTGGGGGGCCTCTTGGGGTCATCTTGGGGCCATCCTGCGGCCTCTTGGGGCATCCTGGGGGCCTCTTGCGGCCATCGTGGAGGAAATCGATCAAAGAAGAGGGGTTCCTTAATTAGAGTCCCCCCCCAGGAGCCACGATCCTCGTGAAGGGGGTTCGAATTTTAGCCTTCCCAGGGGTCGATCTTGGGCGCTCCAGCGCGCCGCGGAGCCCCCTGTCCAGGTCAGTGGGGAGGGGGTAGGTGGAGGGGTAAACCCCTCCCCGAAGGGGAAGAAGGAGGGGTGGAAGAGGAAACGCTCTAAACCACCGACGCCCAGAGGGCTGGTGGGACTGGTCTCGATAACGGCACGTTCTCCTCCGACAAGGAGCCCAGAAAAGCTATAGAACCATACTCAGCACTCGAGGAACGGTCCCTCAGCTCCCCCCCTCGCTCGAAGGTCTCTGGAGTGTCCCAGAAACCGTGGGGCCTCCAAAGGCGCCAAAAGGTCCAATAAACGTCCAGGCACATCACAAAACCATGATGGAGGGCGTTAAAACTGCACAAGGACGCTCCGAAGAGTTCGAAATGCCAAATCGCGTATGGCCCAGCGGCCGCGGGCCTCGGCGTGGGCCTTCGCGGGCGTCCGAGCTGGAACCGGGCCTCCAGGGGTGCTCGCGATTCTCCAACGTCCCCCGACGACGATGACGACGACGACCACCCCGACCACGGCCACGACCACGACGACAACCACCACGACGACAACCACCACGCCCACCACGACGCCGAGGATAGTCGCCAATGGCATCGACGCCGACAACAACGAAGCGCCCACGACGACGACGGCCGCTCCTCCGCTGAACCTCTACGACGACGATGTCGAAGGTCGTCGTCGGCGCCCCCCAGACTGAAGGTCGAAGCCCGAATCTACGCACGTCCACCACCCGGAGAGCCGACATCCCAGGACACCGTGGGGGCGGCGGATGTGGACATATTCGGGCCCTGCGGCAGGGGGGGAGGCGAAGAGCATATCCAGAGCCTCCCGAGGTCCCGAGGCCCAGGCGATGGGGATGTACCTGGCCAGCGCAGGACCAGAGAGATGTCAACCCACGTCCGCCGCGTAGCGGCTCGACTGCGGGCTCGCCCGCGGCTGAGCCCACGCGCGACAGCGCAAAGCCCACGCCGCAGCCTGACGTCTGCCAGAGGGGGGACGAGGGAGGGAGGATACCGTACCATGCGAACAATTTTCAACCGCAGCGGTGGCGAACACGCACCGCGTCCGTAGCCTCATCGGGGGTGCTGCACGTAGCACAGGGGTCAAGGGGTCAAGCCTGTATGCCCGCGGAGGGGCGACCGCATAGGCAACAGGCGGGTGAAAGCTAGCAGGCGCTCACGTGGTGAAACACACGTCCTCGCATACAACTCCAAGAATACGTGTCTTTGGTTGCTACTCCCCGGTCACCAATCCCATAGTCGTCGCAAAAACACTAGAATTTAGATTCACACGTCTGCCGCGGTCTCCCTTGGGACCAGTTCCCAACAGTTCAAAAACGCGCACGCGACAGCCCATTCCGCCCGCGCGGGGGAAGCGGGCCGCGAGGCGTCCTGCTGGCGCAGCTTCTCCAACCTCTGCGCGAGCCGCGCGCGCTCGTCCTGTCCGGGGACTCGTCGTCGTCGTCGTCGTCGTCGACTGGCCGTCGCTGACCTCGTGGCTGGCATCGTCGCCGTTTTCGTCGTCGCAGTCGTCTTCGTCGTCGCGGTCGTTTTCGTCGTCGCAGTCGCCGTCGAGGTCGCAATCGTCGCTGTCGTCGTGGCAAGGGTCTCGCTGATGGGGGCGAAGACGGGAGCGGCTTTCCCTTTCCCTCCCCTTCCGTCCCTCGCCCCCATCGCCTCTTCCAGGCCGCTTCGCACTGCACTGTGCACGAAACACATTGTTTCTCGTGCCATCGCACCGCCCAGACAAGGACTGCGTCCCTGCCCAGGCCGCGCCGCGCGAGATCGAATTTATCATAGAGAAGGGCCGAGCAGTTATTATTCGTCGCGTGTCTGAATTCGGGTTCTGCGGTGCGGATTGTTGAATTCTCCGTTCTACAAACATAAATAGATGGTTGATCGGCCCTTTACGGCAACAATTGTATACGTTCGATTCAAATGTTTTCCACGGGCTCGCACTCGGGACACAAGAACGACACCACCAACAACACCACCAACAACAACAATCATGTCAAGGCTGTTCGCTCTCATCTGCTCGAGTGTCATCCAATGTGAACTTCCCAAACCCTCGATACCCGCCCTATTTGTCTTCGATCGTGCCCCTTTGGGGGGGTCTATCTTTCTTCCCTGCAGGCTGGGCCCCAGCAAGCGGTGGGGCGGCCGCGGACCGTCGGCCTGGCCAGCGGCAGCGCTGACCGGCGGCAACCCGACCCTAAGAGGGACGGACAGGGGACCGACCACGAAGACGACGACGACGACGACGACGACGAGCAAAGGCGAGAGCGAGAGCGCTAGCGACAGCGAGGCCACGAAGGGCAGGAAGGGGGCCACGAAGGGCGACGACGGGGCCACGAAGGGCATGCGTCTGGGGCCACGAAAGGCGCGAACGAGCGGGGGCCACGGAGGACAGACAATGCGGGGCCACAGAGGGCAACGACGGGGCCGCTGAGGGCAGCAACGGGGCCACGCAGGGCAGCGGAGGGGCCACAAAGGGCGACAGCGGGGCCACCGAGTGCATGCAGATGGGGCCACGACGGGCGCGAACGAGCGGGGGCCACGAAGGTCATGCATAGATGTATGGGGCCACGAAGGGCAGCAATGGGGTCACGAAGGGCTGCAACGGGGCCACGAAGGGCAGCGAGGGGCCACGAAAGGGCGCAACGGGGCCACGAAGGGGCTGCAACGGGGCGACGAAGGGCAGCGAGGGCCACGAAAGGGTTGCAACGGGGCCACGAAGGGCAGCGAGGGGGCCACGCAGGGATGCAACGGTGCCCCGAAGGGCAGCGAAGAAGCTACGAAGGGCTGCGACGGGGCAAAGAAGGGATGCAACGGGGCCGCGAAGGGCAGCGAGGGGCCACGAAAGGGTGCAACGGGGCCACGAAGGGCAGCGAGGGGGCCGCGAGGGGCTGCAATGTGTCCACGAAGGGCAGCGAGGGGGCCACGAAGGGCTGCGACGGGGCAAAGAAGGGCAGCGAGATCTCGACTCCTAAGTAAGCTGTGAGGGAGTCCTCGGCGTGAGCGCGGCTCCTGGGTGCCTGAGTGTCGGGAGCGCGGCGCTTGAGAAAGTTGCAAGGGACTCCACCGCAAAAACGCGATTCTTGACACAAATTGCAAGCAGGTCACCAGCGAAAGCGCGACTCCAAAGCGCCGAGAGAGCGATTCCGGGAACAATGTAAAAAAATCCCAAGCGAGAACGCGATTCCAGAGTAAAATGCGAGGCTGTCTCAGGCGGGAGCGGGGGTCCTGGCTAAAGTGTGAGGGAGTCTCAAGCGGGACCCGTTGTTGTAATCCGAGTGACTTCCCGTGATGTGTTGTTTTGAACAAAAAAGGGTGCGAGCCCCAAGGGATGCATTTCAATGAAAAAACGATGGTCGCTGGAGGGGGGATCAACAATACTTACTCTTCAAAAGAGAGACAGTTTAACAAACACAGCATCAGCAGCTGTCGACTTAATACTTTGTTTTCCAAAATCGCGCTCTCGCGTAAGACCCACTCACACTTTATACACGATTCGCGCACTCGCCTGGAACCTCTCGCAATGTATTCAAGCGCCCGGCCCTCCACACTAAGGAATCCGCTCTCGCTATGGATGCCATCACGATTTACTTGGGAATCTCGCTATCGCTCGAAACTTCCTCGTGACGCAAGCAGGACGCACGCTTCAGCAACCCGCCTGCTCGACTTGGCAGCCTGGGACCGCCCTTCCGACCCGCCCGTCAGGGTCTAACCACCCGGTCTGCCCGTTCAGCTCTGCCACGTACTTTCTGCTACTAGCCCTTCCTTCCATCCATCCTCCTTTCCTCCCCTGCCTCAGGGGCTGCACGAAAAAGAGGGTGTAGGTAAGAAAGAGACGTCCCTAATGTGGGTACCATCGAGACGAAGAGGGCGGGAATCGAGGGTTTGGGATACACGTGTTAAGTGGCGCGTGGGCAGCTAAAGAGCGAACAAGCTTACATGAATGTTGTTGTTGCTGCTGTTGTTGTTGGGTTCTCACTTGTCATGAATAAGTATGGTTGGTCCCTCTTCCGGTGACGTTCATTTTCAATCTAAACGTTCGCCCCGGGGCTCGCACCCTTTGTCCCCCTGGGAACGTCTGGGTTCACCAAACTGCGTTGTTCGCTACAGGTTTTCTAGCAACAGCGGTTCCCGCCTGAGACTTCCTGACAGCGTATTGAGAAATCGCGCTCTCGCACGCGAAACACAGGAGCGAACATTCCACACGAATCAGCAGATTGTTGCATGTTGTTGCTGTGGGTGTTGTTGAATGTCCATCCCCCACGCACATCAAATTGTTATGGATCCCCCCTGCCCGGTGACCATTGTGATATTCGGTGGGAGCGCTCCTCCCGGGGCCTCGCACCTCGCGTCATCCACAAAACAGTGTGGGGTCGCCACACCGCGCCCCTGGCCCCGAGTTGCAACAACCACGGCGGCTCCTGCCTGATACTGTGCCACACTTGATTGAGAAATCGCACTCTCGCCACGAATTACATTGAATGTATGAAGCAATCGCGCCTTCGCGTGGGGACTCCCTCGGAATGTATTCAAAGGCCGCGCCCCCGACGCACATGAAGCGCACTTTGGCCCTTGTTGTTCGACCGATTCACTTGGGAATCGCGCTATCGCTCGAGACGCCCTCGCGATTCGTGCAACACACACGCTTCAGCAACACGCCTGGTCGACCTGGCCGCTCGCGCCCGCCTTCCAGACCCACCGAGTAGAGCCTGCCCGCCCGGTCAGCGCGTCTTGTTCTGCAACGTGATTTCTGCTCCCAGCCCCCCTCCCGCAAATCCCGATTTCCATTCTTCTCCATCCCCCTTTCATTCGTTCTCTCTTCCCCCGTTATAGGGCCTGCACCAATTACGCGCGGCTGGTAGGAAAAATATGCCCCCAAAGGGGTACGATCGAAGACGAAGAGGACGGGTATCGAGGGTCTGGCGTATACCTGTTGAATGGCACGCGCGCAGGTAAGAACAAACAACCTTAACATGATGTGTGCTTGAATTACTGCTGCGTTCTCAAGTATAACACCTAATTATAATTGATCCCCCTCCCGATCATGTATTTTTCAATCAAAACGCTCCTCCCGGGCCTGGCACCCTGTGATTTGCATGTGGAAGTGTTGGTGCTCAGACTAGCCCTCTGGCCCCCAGTTGATAGCAACAGCGGCTACCGCCAGATACTTCCTGATAGCGTGTTTGAGAAAACGCGCTCTGGCGCGGGATTTGCTTAGAATGTATCGAGGAAGGCGCGCTCTCGCATGGTACTTCTTCACAATCAGTGCAGCGCCGTGCCCACAAGACTCAAGAAATTACGCTCTCGGTCCGACATTTCTCACGATGTACTTGGGAATTGCGCTATCACTCAAAACTTCCTAGCGATTCATGTTGGGTTGACGCTTCAACGACACGCCCGCTCGACCCAACCGCTTGGGCCTGCCCGACCGACCTGCCCGTTAGGGTCCGCTTGCCCGACCCGCTCCTGCTCCTAACCCTCCTCCTGCAAATCTCTGCTGTGCTGCATCCTTCTCCCTCTCTCATTGCCTCTTCCATCCTCACTCTCTTCTCCTGTTTTAAGGGCTACGCCAACTACACGTAGTAGATGAGGAAGATATGCCCCATGGGGGGAAATCGAAGACGAAGATGGTGGGCATCGAGGGTTTGGGATGTACGTATTGAATGGCACGTGAGAAGATAATACCGAACTATATGAAAAAATATTGCTGCTTGAAGGAGTAATCGTAGTGCCACTCGCAACCCGGCCCGCGACCCACCCGCGACCCGCGACCCACCAACGACCCTCCTGAGACCCACCCGCGACCCGCCCGCGACCCACCCGAGACCCACCCGCGACCCACATCGACCCACCCGCGACCCACATCGATCGACCCGCGACCGACCCGCGACCCACCAGCAACCCATCCGCGTCCCGCCCGCGACCCACCTGCAACCCACCACGCGCCCGCCCCCCACTCCTATTCACAACTGCGGGGTGCCACATACTCCTGGATTCCCTGACCTCTCTACGTTTCTCCCCTCGTATCTACCCCTCTCCGCATTCCTTCGCAGGGGACATGGATGAGTGATGGAGAAGGAGAAGAGGAGGGGGGTGGTTGGGGAGCGGTGATGAAGGAAGAAGCGGCGGAGGACGAGACAAGGACGGTGAGGAGAAGGAAAGGGAGGAGGAGAGGGCGGAGTAGAACCGGGAGGAGAGGAAGAGGGACGAGGTTGAAGACTCGACGGGGGGGATGGGAACGGGTTGGAACAAAACTATCTCCCTCCACCTTCCTATCCGAGTGGGTTCAGGTTTCCCGCACGACTTACAACTCCAGCAATGCGCTGGGGATCATCAGCAGACGCGTGCCTACCCGTAGGGCTGAAGATGAGGAGGGGGCAAGGGGGGGGGGGGCGAGGAGGGAGAGAGGGGACAGGAAGTAGACAGGGAAGGGTGAGGGCCAGGAGGACGAGGAGGCGGGCGACCAAGAAATGGCAGGATGAGGTGAGATATGAGAAGGGAAGAGAAACCAAGGATGAATCGCAGCAGCGGAAGCAGCAGTTCGAGCAGCTGGGGCGGAGGAGAAGAAGTGGGGAAGGGGGGAAGGGGGGGAAGGGGAGGGGCCGAGGCGGAGTCGGAGGAGGAGAAGAGGCAGGAAGGACAGGGAGTGGAAGAGGAGGGGGAGAAGAGGGCGCGGCGCTCGGCGTGGGGCTAAAAAAAGAACGGGGCGGGGGAGTCAAAGGACGATGCGGAAGGGGCGGAGGACAGTGCGGAGACAGGAAAGGAGGGAAGGGGGGAGGGGGGGATGAAGAAATCAGGTGGATGGTAAGGAGGGAAAAAAATAACACCCAGAGGTCGAAGGATCCGTCATCTGGAGCAAGGATACCAGGGTTCGAACAAAACCAACTTGTGCCACACTCGCCCACCTCGTCCTCCTCATTTCTCATCCACCTCCTCGTCCGCCTCCTCGCCCTCCTCCTCATCCACCTCTTCCTCCCACACCCACGCGCAAACACACACACAGACACACACACACACAGCACCTAATCACCCTCGCCCTGTCCATTCTCGTATCTTTCCCCCGTCCCACTTCCCTCGCCTCGCCCTCCCCTTGCTTCTGCGCTTCATCTTTCCATAATTAAGCACCTCCCTCGATAATCTTCCTCCACCTCCACTCTTCCTACTCCTACCCCGTGCCTTTCTGATCCCAATGTGTCCACTCTCATCCGCGCCATCCTCCACCTCTCGCCCTCCTCCTTCACCCGCCTACGCGACGCATTACCGAGGCCGCCCTGAAGCGCACAAACCATCCTGGAGGCCGGAGGTGAACCGCAAGATGCGGTCGCTGGGGACCACGTCGGCGAGCAACTCGCGTTCCTGCCACACCCCAGCATCGCCGACTGAGGAGGACTACATCTTCTTTCGAACGTCTATACCGATATATACACAATCATCGGACGCAGGGGGCCGAACGGTCATTCACTGTCCCTTGGTACGCGGCTGAAGTGGGACTCAACGATGCGGACTCTTATTGCTAGTGTTGCTTATTGATTGTCGTCGCCCCCCCGCGACACAACCCGCGACCCACCCGCGACCCCACCCGCGACCCGCCCGCGACCCACCCGCGACCCACTCGCGACCCACCCCGCGACCCATCCGCGTCCAACCCGCGTCCCACCCGCGACCCGGCCCGCGACCCGCCCGCGACCAACCCGCGACCCACCCGCAACCCACCCTTGACCTACCCGCGACCCACACTGCGACCCACCTACATTGCTTTGACGAAAAATCGCCGCCTGCGGCGGGCTCGTTGTATAATCTGTGAAAATTAAGCGCCTGCGGCAAGCTTCAGCATGGACTCGCAGATTTCAGACGTCCGGGCCGCCCCCTCACTCTTATCCGCGGTGGCGGGGTGTTACGTAAATAAGCGCGTACATACGTTCATGGATACACGCAAACACGCAAACGTACATGCATACACACATGTGTATATATCAAAATGCGGGGGCCGAACGGTTATTCACCATCCTTGGGTGCGTGGCTGAAGTGGGACTCAACGATGCGGATTTGTGTTGTTGTTCCTGTTGCTGATGTTGTTGCTGTCGTTGGTGATGTTGCTCTTGCTGTTGTGATTGTTGGTGTTGTCGCTGCTGTGTTTATTTGTTTGTTTGTTTGTTGATTTATTTGATCGTTCGTTCGTTTGTTTGTTGTTTGGCGTCGTCCCCCCCGCGACCTGGCCCGCGACCCACCCGCGACCCACCCCGCCACCCGCCCGCGACCCACCCGCGACCCACCCCGAAACCCACCACCGACCCACCCAAAATCCACCCCGCGACCAATCCGCGATCCACCCGCGACCCACACGCGACCCACCCGCGACCCACCCGCACCCCACCCGCGTCCCACCCGCTACCCGGCCCGCGACCCACCCGCGACCCACCCGCGACCCATCCGCGACCCTTCCGCGAACCACCCCGCGGCACACCCACATTGCTTTAACAAAAAATCGCGTTGTACAATGTGTAAAGATTAAGTGCCTCCGGCGGGCTACTTCAGAACCCCGCCGCCTCATCACTCCTGTCCGCGACTGCGGGGTTCTACGCATATATATATATATATATATATATATATATATATATACTCGAACCATCGCGCGCGCTTCGCGCGCGCTCAGGTTCTAGCCCAGGTCGGGGGGGCGCTGGACGATCTTGGACAACGCTATCAAGCACAGGCGCGCGACGGCATCTGAGGAGCTTCTGGGGTGTTCCGCATGCTTCGTCAAATGGCTGTTGGAGGCACCTCTTGGGTGCTTCTTGGGGGGGCGTCTGAGGGTCCCTTGGGGGCATCGGTTCTGCAATTTGAAACCGTCATTGGCCGTCTTGGCTGCGTGGAAGCCCGACTTGAGGCCACCTGCTGCCAGATTGAGGCAATCCGGGAGCCTCCCGGGGGCGTCCTGGAAGCAGTTTTGACGCATCGAGGGCACTCTTGGGCTATTTTAAAACCTCTTGGACGTCTCCTAGGGGTCTTTTAGGCCCTCGGGAAGCTTTTGGGGTCCTCGTCGGACCCTTTGGGGGCCTCTTGCGGCCTCCTGTGGGCCTTGTGCGGGGACCGCTCTGCTGTTGGGTCGCGTTTCCCTTCTTGGGCCTCTCTTGGGGCTCTTGGGGCCCTCTCGGGCCGTCTCGGGCGCCTCAAGCACTGTCTTGGGGCCCTCGCGGGCCGTCTTGGGGCCCTCTTTGAGGCCTCTTCCTCTATATGGGAGCGATATTGGAAGCCTCTTGGGCCGTCTTGGAGCATCGGGATGCCAAAAGGCAGAAAAAAAGTAAAACCCGTCAAAGCCCAATCGTAAAACAATGAGTTGTGTCTCTTGGGGCCACCTTGGGAGATCTCTTGGAACCTCGTCGGCTCTCTTGGGAGCTTCTCAGGGGCCTCTTGGATCCGATTGGGGGCCTCTTGGGACTTGCCGAGAACCTCTCGGGGTAGAAAGCTCGGATTCTCGGTTCGTGTTTCCCTTCTTGGGGCTCTCTTGGGGCCGTCTTGGGGCCCTCTCGGGCCGTCTTGGGCGCCTCAGGCACCGCCTTGGGGCCCTCGTGGGCCGCCCAGGGCCCTCTTGAAAGCCTCTTCGGCTATCTTGGAGCTATCTGGGAGGCCTCTTCCTCCTCCTCCTCGTCCCCCTCCTCCTCCTCCTCCTCCCACTCCAGCTCTCTCTCTCCTCCTGATCTTCCTCCTCCTCCTGCAGCGTGTTCCGGAAGGCTCCCGCCAAAACATGCTGTGCACAAGTGCTGTCACTGCTCCGGCCACCGTGCCCTGGGTGGTGGGTCAGAGGCCTCATGGGTGATGGTTTGGATCTCGTGGTTGGCCTGTCGGGGACGTCGTGGAGGCAGTTTCGCAGCTTCTCGGTAGCCGTTTTGGGACCGTTGTGGGGCCTCCTCGGGTCTGTTTTGTGGCCTCTTTAGGCCTCGTTTGGGCCTCCTGGGTGCCTCTTGGGGGCCTCCTGGGGCCTCTTGGGGGCTCCTTGGGGCACTCTTCAAGCGGGAGGGTCGAATTTTGGAGTCGTGGTCCCCCTCTTGGGCGCATCTTGGGGCCGTGTTGGGGCTCTGTTGGGCTGTCTTGGGCGACTCTGGGGCCGTCTTGGGGCCCTCTTGGGCCGTCTTGGGGCGCTCCCGGGGGCCTATTGAGCCGTCTTGGAACGTCGGACAACCGAAAAGGCTGGAAGGCCAAAATCGTTCGAAAACCTTGTAACATTCACGATTTCGGCCTCTTGAAGCGCTCTGGAGAGGCGTCTTGAAGCGTCGTGGAGTGCCTTGGGGGGCCTCTCGGGCCGTCTTGGGCCTATCTTGGGCGTCCTGGAGCGGTCTTTCGGCGACTCGGGGCCTGCTTGGGCCGTCTTGGGAGACTATTTTGGACTTATCCCGGCAAAGCAACCTAACAGCGATGTGTAGGAGCATATCTGGAAGCATTCCCCTCAAGATTCAGATGATAATCCAGTTGTAGAATTCTGCTGTCCTCGCAGTCGTAGTCGCATTCGCGATGACAGTCGCAGTGGCAACGGCAGTCGCAGTCACAGCCTGAGCCTCAGCCTGCCTCAGCCTCAGCCTCAGCCTGCCTCAGCCTCAGCCTGCCTCAGCCTCAGCCTCAGCCTCAGCCTGCCTGCTTCAGCCTCAGCATCAGTCTGCCTTCAGCCTCGGCCTCAGCCTCAGCCTCCTCAGCCCAGCATCAGCCTCAGCCTCAGCCTCAGCCTGCCTCAGCCAGCCTCAGCCTCAGCCTCAGCCTCAGCCTCAGCCTCAGCCTGCTTCAGCTTCAGCCTCAGCCTCAGTGCCTTCAGCCTCGGCCTCAGCCTCAGGCCTCAGCCTCAGCCTCAGCCTGCAGCCTCAGCCTCAGCCTGCCTCAGCCTCAGCCTCAGCCTCAGCCTGCAGCCTCAGCCTCAGCCTCAGCCTCAGCCTCAGCCTCAGCCTCAGTCCCTGCAGCCTCAGCCTGCAGCCTCAGCCTCAGCCTCAGCCTCAGCCTGCAGCCTCAGCCTCAGCTGCTTCAGCCTCGGCCTCAGCCTCAGCCTGCCTCAGCCTCAGCCTCATCAGCCTCAGCCTCAGCCTGCCTGCCTCAGCCTCAGCCTGCCTCAGCCTCAGCCTCAGCCTGCCTCAGCCTCAGCCTCAGCCTGCTTCAGCCTCAGCCTCAGCTGCCTTCAGCCTCGGCCTCAGCCTCAGCCTGCCTCAGCCTCAGCCTGCCTCAGCCTCAGCCTCAGCCTCAGCCTGCCTCAGCATCAACCTGCCTCAGCCTCAGCCTCAGCCTCAGCCTCAGCCTGCTTCAGCCTCAGCCTCAGTATGCCTTCAGCCTCGGCCTCAGCCTCAGGCTGCCTCAGCCTCAGGCTGCCTCAGCCTCACCCAGCATCAGCCTCAGCCTGCATCAGCCTCAGCCTCAGCCTCAGCCTCAGCCTGCCTCAACATCAGCCTGCCTCAGTTCAACCTCAGCCTGCCTCTGCCTCAGCCTCAGCCTGCTTCAACCTCAGCCTCAATCTGCCTTCAGCCTCGGCCTCAGCCTCAGCCTGCCTCAGCCTCAGCCTGCATCGGCGTCAGCCTGAGCCTCAGCCTGCCTCCGCATCAGCCTGCCTCAGCCTCAGCCTCAGCCTCAGCCTGCCTCAGCATCACCCTGCCTCAGCCTCAGTCTGCCTTCAGCCTCGGCCTCAGCCTGCCTCAGCCTCAGCCTCAACCTGCCTCAGCCTCAGCCTCAGCCTCAGCCTGCTTCAGCCTCAGCCTCAGTCCTGCCTTCAGCCTCAGGCCTGCATCAGCCTCCTCAGCCTGCCTCAGCCTGCCTCAGCCTCAGCAGCCTCAGCCTCAGCCTGCATCAGCCTCACCCTCAGCCTCAGCCTGCCTCAGCCTCAGCCTCAGCCTGCCTCAGCCTCAGCCTCAGCCTGTTCAGCCTCAGCCTCAATCTGCCTTCAGCCTCGGCTTCAGCCTCAGCCTGCCTCAGCCTCAGCCTCCCTCGGCCTCAACATCAGCCTGCCTCAGCAGTCAAAATGTGGCCCGGGAATGGAGTTCTGGGAACTCGAAAAACACGAAGTGGCCTACAGTTGACTCAAGGCATTCAAAATCATGCCCAGGAATGGAGTTCTGGGAACTCGAAGACCACGAAGTGGCCTACGATTGGCTCCGGGCATTCAAAGTCATGCCCAGGAATGGAGTTCTGGGAACTCGAAGACCACGAAGTGGCCTACAGTTGGCTCCGGGCATTCAAAATCATGCCCAAAAATGGAGTTCTGGGAACTCGAAGAACACGAAGTGGCCTACAGTTGGCTCCGGGCATTCAAAATCATGCCCAAGAATGGAGTTCTGGGAACACGAAGTGCGTTACCGTTTGCTAAAAAATGAATCCCCGGCATCCTCCCCCGGATCGCGCCCAGACCCCCCTGGGGCGTCATGGTGCTCTCTTTTGACCCTACTAGAAACCTATCAGTCTTCGCTGTTAAGGAAAAATCCAAGCCAATAGATGCACATATCACCGCGTCGAGTAAGAGCCAAGCACGCTTTGAGCCTAGCGTAGGCTTCGAGGAGGGAAAGAGAGAACGAGAAGGGCAGATGGGATCGAGAGCTCCCGGAGGGTGTGTGTGTGTGTGCCCATCCGAGGGAACGGTGCACCCCCCCCTCAGTGGTGGCGACGAGGATCAAACTATTTAGGGACGCAGGAAGACCCCCCGCCCCCTATCCCCCCCCCCGCGACCTGAGTGGACCACCCAGGCCTGCGGAGAACGTCATAAAGGGTCGGGTACCCCGTACATCGATGAAAGAAGAAAAGGCAAGGAAGGAGTAAGGAGCCTCCCTCCTCCTGCTCCTCCTGCTCCTGCGCGGGTGGCGCACCCGTGCCACCTCCGCCACGTGCGAGACAACTCTCAATACACAAGGTCAGTCAACTCTGAGGCACGCTACGCACTGCAAAGAATCGGCTACGCAACGTAACAACTGGAACAATCATATAAATGTAACCGTATACCTCGCCGCCAACCGAAAAGAAACATCGAATCCATGAAGCCTGATGGGATGGCAGGTGCTCAAACGGCATACCAACGTACCGCATGCCTTGCAAGCCGATGAAAGAGGGAACAAGACAGCAAGCGGGTAGCAAGGGATAAGACGGGGACATCGGGCAAGCAAAATGTGGTACAGGAGTGGTGTTCTGGGAACACGAAGAACACGAAGTGGCCTACAGTTGGCTCAAGGCATTCAAAATGTGGCCCGGGAGTTGTGTTCTGGGAACACGAAGATCACGAAGTGGCCTACAGTTGGCTCCGGGCATTCAAAATGTGGCCCGGGAATGGAGTTCTGGGAACACGAAAAACACGAAGTGGCCTACAGTTGGCTCCGGGCATTCAAAATCATGCCCAGGAGTGGAGTTCTGGGAACTCGAAGACCACGAGGTGCGTTACTGTTTGCTTAAAATGAGTTCCCTGGCATCCCCCCGGATCCTGCCCGGACCCCCCTGGGGAGTCATGATGCTCTCTTTTGATCCTCTATAGAAACCTATTTGTCTTCGCTGTTAGGTAAAGACACAAGGAAAATGAGCCCCGGTCCCCCCATGGAGGGTCGAGGCAGCTGTTTTCCGGCCCCGGGCCTGCTCCCCCGGGCTCAGGTCTAGCCCAGGCCCGGGGGGCGCTGGACGATCTTGGACAACGCTATCAAGCACAGGCGCGCGACGGCATCTGAGGAGCTTCTGGGGTGTTCCGCATGCTTCGTCAAGTGGCTGTTGGAGGCACCTCTTGGGTGCTTCTTGGGGGGGCGTCTGAGGGTTCCTTGGGGGCATGGGTTCTGCAATCTGAAGCCGTCATTGGCCGTCTTGGCTGCGTGGAGGCCCGACTTGAGGCCACCTGCTGCCAGATTGAAGCAATCCGGGAGCCTCCCGGGGGCCTCCTGGAAGCAGTTTTGACGCATCGAGGGCACTCTTGGGCTATCGTAAAGCCTCTTGGACGTCTCCTTAGGTCCTAGGGGCCTTTAGGCCCTCGGGAAGCTTTTCGGGTCCTCGTCGGACCACTTGGGGGCCTCTAGCGGCCTCCTGTGGGCCTTGTGGGGGGACCGCTCTGCTGTTGAGTCGCGTTCCCATTCTTGGGCCTCTCTTGGGGCTCTTGGGGCCCTCTCGGGCCGTCTTGGGCGCCTCAAGCACCGTCTTGGGGCCCTCGCGGGCCGTCTTGGGGCCCTCTTGGAGGCCTCTTCCTCTATATGGGAGCGGGATTGGAAGCCTCTTGGGCCGTCGTGGAGCATCGGGATGCCAGAAAGCAGAAAAAAAGTAAAACCCGTCAAAGCCCAATCGTAAAACAATGAGTTGTGTCTCTTGGGGCCACCTTGGGAGATCTCTTGGATCAGCTTGGGAGCCTCTTGGGAGCTTCTCAGGGGCCTCTTGGATCCGATTGGGGACCTCTTGGGACTTGCCGAGAACCTCTCGGGGTAGAAAGCTCGGATTCTCGGTTCGTGTTTCCCTTCTTGGGGCTCTCTTGGGGCCGTCTTGGGGCCCTCTCGGGCCGTCTGGGACGCCTCAGGCACCGCCTTGGGGCCCTCGTGGGCCGCCCAGGGCCCTCTTGAAAGCCTCTTCGGCTATCTTGGAGCTGTCTGGGAGGCCTCTTCCTCCTCCTCGTCCCCCTCCTCCTCCTCCCCCTCCTCCTCCCACTCCAGCTCTCTCTCCTCCTGATCTTCCTCCTCCTCCTGCAGCGTGTTACGGAAGGCTCCCGCCAAAACATGCTGTGCACAAGTGCTGTCACTGCTCCCGCCACCGTGCCCTGGGTGGTGGGTCAGAGGCCTCATGGGTGTTGGTTTGGATCTCGTGTTTGGCCTGTCGGGGACGTCGTGGAGGCAGTTTCGCAGCTTCTCGGTAGCCGTTTTGGGACCGTCGTGGGGCCTCCTCGGGTCTGTTTTGTGGCCTCTTTAGGCCTCGTTTGGGCCTCATGGGTGCCTCTTGGGTGCTTTCTGGGGCCTCTTGGGGGCTCCTTGGGGCCTCCTGGGGCACTCTTCAAGCGGGAGGGTAGAATTTTGGAGTCGTGGTCCCCCTCTTAGGCGCATCTTGGGGCCGTTTTAGGGCTCTGTTGGGCTGTCTTGGGCGACTCTGGGGCCGTCTTGGGGCCCTCTTGGGCCGTCTTGGGGCGCTCCCGGGGGCCTATTGAGCCGTCTTGGAACGTCGGACAACCGAAAAGGCTGGAAGGCCAAAATCGTTCGAAAACCTTAGTAAAATTCACGATTTCGGCCTCTTGAAGCGCTCTGGGGAGGCGTCTTGAAGCGTCGTGGAGTGCCTTGGGGAGCCTCTCGGGCCGTCTTGGGCCTATCTTGGGCGTCCTGGAGCGGTCTTTCGGCGACTCGGGGCCCGCTTGGGCCGTGTTGGGAGCCTCTGGAGGCCCTCCAGGATTATTTTGGGCCTCCCAGGCCGTCCCGTCCTCCCATGGGGGGTCGGAGGCGGCGGCCTATGAGGCCCAGGACGCGGAAACCCAGTGAAAACACAGGGAGAATGAGCCCTGGTCCCCCCATGGGGGGTCGGGGCACCTGTCCTGGGGCCCCCGGCCTCGCCCCCAGGGATATATATATATATATTATATATATATATATATATAATACATACATACATACATACATACATACAGACAGATAGACAGACAGACAGACATACATACATACTCTGAGAAAGCGCGTCCTGTGTGCGCTTGGAGGGGAGGTGGTGGAACCGCCCCCCCCCGTTCCAGGGGCGGGGGGATTCGAGCCCACCCAAGCCCTGGGCCGGCGCCGCGGGGCGGAGAGCGCGGGCGTGGGCGCGGGCGTTGGCGCGGGCCCCCGAGCGAGGGGGGGGCGACGACGCGACCTCACAATGGAGGAAGAGGGAAGGAACTGGGAGGCCCAAGCGTTCCAAACTTTTGCTGGGGGGCCTCATTGCACTACGGGTTTTATTTCTACCCTATTCTCTCCTCTCTCCCACGGCTCACTTCTCTTTCATAGCGCGCTGGCCGACGGTTGCCCCGTGCATTGTCGCATCTGCACCGCGATGCCGCGCAGTAGCATCCCACCGTGCCCCCTCGACGCGTGGGTAGGGGAGAGCACGCTGATAGTCACGGTATGTTGGAGGTCGGTCTACGTCTATTCCTCCAGTCCCCCTGTTTCTGCGGGGCCCTCGAGGATGCGCTCTGGTGGCCTGGCACCCTGCCCCGGGGTTTCTGCACTCCGAGATATGCTCGCCAATGCAACTACCCCCTCCTCTCTCCGCGGCGCCGACGCCGGACTTCCCGTTCCACCGCCCTCTCCAATTCCGACTTGGGCGCCGCCGACTGAGACTTCTTGCCCCCCGCGAAGACTATCGACACCCCCATTGCCGCCCTCGGGCGGTGGCCCGAGAACTGATCCAGCTTCGCCATGGTCTCCCCATTCGTGATCTTCGGGGTCAATGCCTCGAGGTTGGGTGCCCCGCTGTTTCCGATCTGGATCTTGCCTGGGTCCTCTTCCCAGAACTGCTGCTCGTCCTCGTTCGGGTCCCGGTTGCTGCTGTTGCGGACCGGGTAGCTCTCGCTGACCTTGCACATATTGATCGCCTCCGTGACCATGGCCTGGCGGCGCTCGTTGTTGCCGCCCACCATCTTCAGGAAGTCGTCGAGCGCGCCCATCGCCCGATCACTTGACGCCGCCACTGTTGTAGGATCTTATTTATGCCGCGCTATCTCCTGGGCGCCCTCCGTGAGCGCCATCCCCGCGTGGGCGCCTGGCGGCCCCAGCATGCGCCCCCTGCCTCTCTCCCTGACCTGGTTCCCGCAGCTGCGCCCTGCGGCCGTTGACGTCCGAAACGCCCAATTGCTGCCTCGCATGAGATAGAAGTCCGCGGCCACGCGGTTCATCCCACTCATCTCGGCCGCTCAGCGGAAGACCAGGCGCTGGAATCCGCCATGCATCCATCCTCTGAGGTCGGTCTCCTCGTAGTCCTCCGCTGCGCGTGGCTGATGGGGGGGGGTATGGCCCCTTCCCCCCCCCCCCCCTCGCCGCTCCCCCCCGCGGCCGCGGCCGCGGCCGGGCTTCCTGCCGCCGTGGCGCAGGCCCCTCCCGTTGCCCACTGGTCCTCGCCTTTGCCCTGGCCGCGCTTGTCGCGCTTCGGTTAGCCGCCCATCTCCGCGCCTGCCACCCTTTCTGTTGGGGGCGGTCTCCACGTTGCAATCGCCATCCTCAAGGGTCGAGACGTTGGACGGCGGCAGCGCGCGCGCCTGAAAATCTCACAGCGATTACTCGGGGGGGGTGACTCCCGGACGCGGTGATTCCAACAACTTCTGTTGTTGTTGTTGCAAGACCCGTGACTCCCCGCGGCCCTCATGACATGGTCGGTCGTAATTTTCTGGTCGCGAAAGAGCTCGGGCACCATGGGCATTGATTCGTTGGTTACCACTTGGCTGGGGATAAGCGGAAGACGGTTGTGCGCCGCTCGCCGTGCGCTGCAAGCGCTGCCGCCGCAATGAATTGCGCTCCACGCGCCTGCCCCCTCTGCTCCCATCCCCCAGCCGCGCCAATACTGAACGGCCAGCCCTTCCCCCACTGACATTTCTGGTAACTTAGTATCCCAAGTGCGCGCCTGCACGTCGAAGAATGCTGGGTGTCCGTCCCTATCCGCGCTTCCCAGGCCCTCGTGCCCGTCTGAAACGCTGAGATGTCTGATTGCCTCTGCGGGTGCCAGCTTGCCGCGTCCTCGCTGACCTCTGCCAGTGCCTGGAAACGCTTGACCACCTGCTTTGCCCTAGGTGTTGACGGCTCGCGTGCTCTCCACTTTTCCAACTTCCTGAGTTCGGAGAGGCGGAGAGGCGGTCCAATTTCGACGTTCCAAATACTGCAGCAAATACACTGCCAAAGTCAGCTGGATGTTTCGCCCATTGCCTATACCATCGCAGCCTGCGGATCCTCAGCGCAGTTGAACAGCGCGGTATCCTCCATCTCTTGACCACCTCCTTGACGCATCCTCCTCCTCTGTCCTGAGCGCCCGGTCGCGCCGCCCTCTTGCGTCCAACGCGTCCTGCCTCCTGCCTGGCATTGACGTCGTACTGATGAGGGCTCCCAGGTGGCGTTCCCCCAGCACGAGTGCCATTGACCACTTAGGCCTGCTCCCGAAACAAACGCCTGGAATATATATTTCTTCATTTTGCCGGTGGCACCCGAAGACCGGAAGCGACCGCATAGTCTGAGAACTGTCTGCATGGCCTCACACCTCCTCCTGATCTGTCCCGCATAGCCTTGATCTCCTGGTGGGCGCGGGCCCAGTGCTCGCATCCCCCTCATCGGCGTGTCCTCGAGCATCCTTTCCCTTTGCAGCTGTCGAGCGATCCCGTCTCGCCCTGGGCCCCGAAGGGAAACCAGGCAGTTGGTTCTGGCAAGGTCCAGGCCGAGTCCCCCCCTCGCCAGCTTGCGCTCCAGCCGCTCCGTGGTAGCGTTGATCTGCTCCGCTATTCTCTCCGCCTGGGACAGTGGCCCACCCCCCCCCAAAATTGGTGGTTCCCGGCAAGCCGAGATACCCTCGCTTCGCCGAAAGCTGACTGGTGCTCCGAGATTTCCTGGCTTACCCCAGTCACCTGGGTGGGTGGGCCCGAAACAACTGCGCGGATCTCAGTGACGTCGTCCATGAACGCGTTGAGCGAGAGATCGCGCGCCTGGTCAGTGACTGGATCAATCGCATCGCGCGCCGTCTGCATCTCGCCCCCCCCCCTCCCCCCCTGGTGCCATTGCCCCACATGTAGGTTGTAAGTATCACTAAATCGCCGCGGGCGCAGGGCGAATTCCATCTGCGCTCCCCGCGCAGTCAGCGCGCGCCATCAGTCGTCGGCGCATTCCATGCTTATCGGCGCGTCGTCGGCCACCTAAATGGCAAACGGCAGGTCCTCCTCCTTCGACGTCGCGAACGCCGGTGCCAGCTTTAGGTTGCGGCTCGTGCGCGCGTTGGCGTCGGTGCAATCGCAAATGCTGGCGAGGGTGCCTACTTGTTTTGTGTTCTCTCTCTCTCTCTCTCTCTCTCTCTCTCTCTCTCTCTCTCTCCTCTCGCTCTCTTTTTATGTTTTTTTTTGTTGTTTCTCTCTCTCTCTCTCTCTCTCTCTCTCTCTCTCTCTCTCTCTCTATCTCTCTCTCTCTCTCTCTCTCTCTCTCTCTCTCTCTCTCTCTCTCTCTCTCTCTCTCTCTCTCTCTCTCTCTCTCTCTCTCTCTCTCTCTCGCAGTGCAATGGCGTTGGCTCTCCCATGATCAATTTCGAAGCCCTCCTGGCGCCCAGCATGGGTATTCTGGTGCATCTTCCGTTTGTACTGAAACCCGATTTGAAGCGCCATTCCCATTGAGCAATATGCATGCGTAGCTCTGTTTCCTCCAATCCCCCGTTTGTCATTGCCCCCCCCTGCAGAGAACGAAATCGACCTGCGCCAGTCCAATTGCGCAGCCTGGGATTGGCGGCACGCAATACAGATGCCCCCCAGCTTGTTCCTGCACCCCGAACTCCCGCCTGGCCCCGCCGCTGTCGACCCGGATCCAGCTGTCTCGTATCTCCCCAAGTAGCGCGTTTTTGTTCGTTTTCCCGTTCGCCCGAAACGCTTCTCCGCCATCAGCCCCCTCTGTCCTGCCCAGCGCATCCCCCGCTGCCCCCCCCCCGATCGCCCTACCCACCCTGTACTTGTGGAGTGAGCTACGCACGTCCTGATCCACCTCGTCCTCGCGCAGCGCCGCTGCTCGCATCTTCTGCCGCCCCCCCCCCCCCAGCTTCTTGTTCGACGGCCCGGGGCCCTTCAGGTCGACGGCGGGGGCCAGAATCGCCCATGCAAGTTTCACTGCTACCCCCGCGGGGGGAGGCCCCTCCTCTTCGCCGCGTCTCTGCCGTACTTCACCATGACTCGCTTGCCCCTCTCCACCTGGGCCCTCAGGCCCCAGTCCGTTGGCGGCGTGGTTTCTGCGACCAGAACGTCATCTTCCTTCTCGCATTCGTCTAGGTCCACCGGCTCAGCTGCCAGCCCCCCGCCTCGCGGGTGCGCCCCCACTTATCGTAGAGATTCCTCTCTGATCCACCAAGTTCGTGCTGGGAAAGAGTGCGTCTTCTTTGGTCCTCTCCCATCCTTCTGATATAATGCCCTGGGCCGGTGCATCTCGCTGAAGCCGATTTTCTCGCGCGCCCTCCACATCTCCCCTGCCATTTTTTCTTGCGACGTCCAAGATGCCCCGTCGATATGTGGCACATGATGTATCTGCGCCAGCTCCTCCTTGATTTCTTTCTCTCTCTCTCTCTCTCTCTCTCTCCTTCGCGTCTGACATTACCACGCCCACTCTCAACTTCATCCTTTCTGCCAGCAGGGAATGCCCAAATAACAGGATGGCTGCTGGTCCCTTGTCCCCCTGCTTCTTCTTGACTTGACTTGCTGCGCTCATCGTTGTTCTGCCTGCACCGCTCCATGTCTTCCGCATCTGGTCTGCTCAGGTCGGCCCTGAAGCTCTCTCCATTATTCCTATGTTCGCACTCCAAGATGACTTCGCTTTTGCGTTTCCTTGGAGCTCAGCAGAACCCACCTGGATCGCACTTAGAGATGACCTCGCTGATGCTTCTCCTGGCTGCTGGAGCGCAGTAGTCTTCAGGTGGCGGCCAAAAGCTCCCACGCAGTCAGCTCTCACACGTCCTTTCCTTAGGCACTCCATCAGCATACTGCCGTTCAATATTTGGCTGCCCGTCGCCGTTTGTGCCTGCTCGGAAAATGAAACTGGCGTTCCAATCCGATGGCGATGTCCAGAGGGATATGGTCTCGATGTCTTCTCGCGTTTGTGTTAAATGCTTGGCCACCCCTTTCAATGCAGCGCACCTTCACAAGCGTCGTCAAGCTCCCGTCGGCACCACTATGTGGTCGATCTTGCTCGCCCGCATCGATTCGTGGTTCACGCAGTAGTAAGCTGGCCCGCACTCGAAGAAGATCGCGACTACTGACAAAAAAGGCCGTGGACACAACAGTCCCTGAAAACAGTGCCGCTGCCGTTTCCACCTCTGCAGCCACTGGTCCCAATGCCGCTGCATGTGTGCTTGTTTACCACCAAGTCGCTGGTGCCCGCCCTGTGCGTTCCCAATTGGTCGTTGGTGCCCCCCCACTATGGTAGTAGACCTGCCGCCCGTGACGCCACGCCTTTCTTACATCCACTTCATACGATTGAAATCATCCCATCATACACGCAGCATCTATTGTGACACCGTGCGCTCTTGTACGCAATCTCACCCTTGCCGTTTTCCCTCACAGTTGTGCAAGTGGTGTGTACTGCGCGTGGGAAGCTCTGTCTGTCATAATATCGCTGGGCACCACGAGCGTCGCACAGCATGCCGTAGTAATCAATTCCCCCTACTTCGCCCCAAACTGCAGTGCCACATGGTGTCTATGATTTGTGTTCATCATCTGCTCTGGCCCTGCCCACCGATGCGTCCCTGTCAACACTATCACATCCCACTCTCGCAGTGCACTGCTATTCTCTTCCCGTCTGTCGATGGCAGTCGCCGCCAACGTGCTGTAAAACACCAATTTCATCAATGCACATATCGAGAAAATGCGGCCGCCATCTATCTTCCGTCCCCCCCCCCGCTCCCTCCCCAGCACGTGCAAGTGTGGGGCTGTAATCGTGTGAGAGGGTTTCGGGACAATCCTCTCTCCGTCGGGTCACCAAGTGCCTGAGCCTCCCAACGCCGACTAGGATGAGAAGGAGGCGGACGAGGAGGACGAGAGCAGGAGCCAGCAGCAGCATGGGTAAGGACGTGCAGGAACGCCCAGAGACTGGCTACTGAAAAACGATGTGTATCCAGCTGCTCCAACTTCTCCATCCGTTCCCACAGATCAAACAGCTATGTTTGTTCCTTTACGAACGGGCGCATGGTTTTCTGATTTATGTCCCTCGCACTGCCCTCTACGTTAGAGCACGCGTCGCGCGCGCGCAAGAACCGCCGTCGAGCAGCCAATCGCCAGCGGTGCAACAATGTGGGGGGGGGGACTGGCATAGTGGCGGGGTCTGAGGTCTGAGCAATCTGAGATGCAGCCCATTGGTCACAGGTCCGAGGCCTGAGGTCGGAGCTGGCGGATCGAATCGTCGGAGGAACAATAGAAGGGGGACTGGCATCGGGTGGGGAACATCGACCTGGAATCGGCGAGACATCGCCGATCGATCGGCGCTAGGCCTCCGATGGCGCATCCGCATGTTCCTGGGCAGAATGGGGCTGTCGGGCCCCATCGGCGATGAAGCCCATCACCCCCTATCGATACCCCTGATTCGTACTGTTGCCCACCCCACGTGGGCACACCCCCGCATCCAACCAAACCAAGGGTTGGACCCAAACGGGCAAGACCCGAGACGGCCAAATGATCGACGAAAAGAAACTACAAGAAACGGCTTTCACGCGAGACGGCACAGCGACCTTATGCGGTGGCTTACGCTGGCAGCCAGCGCG
Organism: Prorocentrum cordatum; assembly: GCA_963575745.1. Classification (NCBI taxonomy): domain Eukaryota; class Dinophyceae; order Prorocentrales; family Prorocentraceae; genus Prorocentrum; species Prorocentrum cordatum. The sequence goes on from CAUYUJ010016960.1 coordinate 91,069, forward strand.
CCACGCTACATTGTCAGCGAGGGCGCTGTGCGACCTTACGCGGGCAGCTTGCGCGCCAACATCCGCGCAAACGACCCCGTTGTCTTGCGTCGCTCGCATGGCCACACTGGTGAACCAAAGAAGGCGCAAATACTGCGACTCACCTAACTAGGGGTGCGTTTTGACCAGAATCTCGGGGCGAATCCAACGGTCGCTACAAAAGCCTCCCGGAAGGCTCGAAAGGGGGAAACCGGGCGAAGGGTAGCATTTTGGAGGCAACTAGTGGGAGGTCTTCGTCAGAAGGAGTAATTGAGGACTAAGCCCCATTGAAAGCTGTTACTCAGGATTAGGTCGCGGGTTAAAAAGGAGAAAACCGGATTGAGCGGGATTCAGCGGGATTAAACGGGATTAAACTGCAATTAGCCACATGTCGGGCCAGGGCGCAGTCAGAATTGGACCTCCCAGGAACTGCACCCGAATCGCAGTATGGGTACCTCTTCCTCCTCCACAACACCATCCCCGCAGCCCCTCCGCGGTGCGCAGGGAGGGGTGCAGCCTCACGGACCCCAGGGCGGCCATGCAGGCGCCCACCTCCGCCGCGCAGCTACGCCGAGGAGGGGCGCCCGACGCGGAACCGATCGGCGGCGCGCCGGCTGGTGAAGTGAGGAAGGGGCCCAGCGAGGAGGCAAGCAAAGGCCATGCATCTGGAAGGACGCGTCGGCAGTCTCGAGGTTGCGCCGTTGGCAACCAAGCGGAACAATAAGGCGTATGCTGAACATCCTGGCTACAGGAGGAGGAAGAGAAAGGAGACATAATCGGAATCGAAGCCGACTGTGTGCTCAGAGGAAGTGCGGCATCTTCTACACCTCAGATGCCCACTCCAGGTGCCCACTTCAGCAAGGAGCCCAAAGACATACAAAGAAATAGATACAACCCCCCAGAATTTCCCGACATCTTTCCACGTTTCCCTGCCCTTTCCCACCTCTTCGGGTCCTGGACCCTGGTGCACTCCCGCAGGACGAATTGGCCATCCCGAACCGTTCTCAGGTGGTCCCGGGGCCCGTGGAGGGCCCCGCGGGAAGCACCGAACGGCGCGAAGCCTCAGGACCCCCATTCCCCTCAGGCCGCGTGTCCCCCCTTGACGGCCTTCCCCCCCCCGGGCGAGCCGCGGGATCGAGGACAGCGCTCCTTCGGTGGCAACTCCTGGGAGCCTCCTATGCCATCCTGTCGGCTCTTGCGAATCGACGCTGGTCGACGCTGGATCGATGCTAGTCGACGCGAAATCGACGCTCATCGACGCTATCTCATCCACTCCGAGACGCTAACTGATGCGAATCAACACTGAGGACAGAACTACGAGGGTACACAAGGCTCCCATGCCTTGCTACCGAGCGCCCCCCCGCGGGGAGCGAGAGGTCGGGATTGTCGGGCCCCCTCGGGCGCTCTGGTCTCGCCTCTGGAGGCCTCCGCTTTTTCGGGGGGGAGACGTGGGCCTCTGGAGGCTACTACGACGTCTGGGCCCCCCTCGCTCGGACGCCTTGCACGTGTGTTTTTTTGTTTGTGTGTGTGTGTGTGTGTGTGTGTGTGCCTCGCTCGTTTATTGCTTCGCGAGGTGTTCTAAGATACTCCTCGATGGTCCCCACCGAAGAAAAAAAACACACGTCAGCACGATGTCGAAAGGCGGGGGGGCTCCAGGCGATCTCCGGGGAGAGGAGTGGAACTCGGAACTCGTAATTCGGAAATCCGCGACAAGATGACAGAGGACATCGTCGCCGAAGCTGCGCACTACGCTGAAGACGCCATGCAGACCGAGAGAGAGGAGGGGAGGGGAGGAGAGGGGGTGGAAGCGAGGACGCAGGACAGAAGGTTGCGGCGAGCGAGGAAGGGAACGTGAGAAAGAGAAAACCTTCTCAGAAGGCGGCGGAACTTCCCGTGTCCTCGGGGAGGCTCGGGCAACTTCTCAGAAGGCCTGGGGACTTCCGAACCTCTTGTCCTGCGTCCTCGCCGCCCTCCCCTTTCCCCTGGGCTCGCCGCCCAGGGAGGGGAGGGAGGCGAGGACGCAGGACAGAAGGAAAGGAGGACAGGTGACGATGGACAAGAGGGGCGATAGGAGCGTCTCCTCCACGACTGTCAAGGTCACATGGAGACGAGGAGGACGACTGGCATGTAGGCATGTGGGAGCGAGCACATGAGCAGTACCCAGGAGCTCAGAATCTCGTCTTCCCACGCATGGGTTACCGTGCGACGGCTGTCGAACTCTCTCACCCAGCTCCCCCACCGAAACCTACACCTACACCTCACCCAAGTCCCTCTACAGACTCGGAAACATTTCTCCTTACGCCACATGAAAACCCCAGTAAACAACCGAATGACAAAAGAAACCTTCCGCGCCCAACCCCGTCCGCCTCAGCGGACATGTGGTCCAAACGCCCCTCTCTGTAACATTCTAAACGGGCTCGCGCCGCGGGAAGGGGCCTGGTGTGATCCACGCCTTCGATTCGAACTTTATTAACGAAAGTGGGTGCAGCCTGGTTTGGGCAATTCTGCTTGGGACATCCTCGGGATCTGCCTGGTTTGGGACATGGTTCGGCTTGGTTGACTGGGCGACGCAAGCCGCCTGAGACATCCTGCGATTTTGCTCGGTGTGGCCCTTGGTTTGGTCTGGTATGGGCCCGATTCCACCGGAGACCTTCTAATAATTTCCCCGATTTGGCCTGGTTGGGGCTTGGTTTCGCATGAGACGTCATCGCAATTTGCCTGGTTTCGCCTTGATTTCGCTTGGTTTGGGCACGGTTTCGCCTGAGACGTCCTCGAAATTTGCTTGGTGTCGGCGCGGTTTCGCAGGTGACGTTCTCGCAATTTGCTGTGTTGCGCCTTGGTTTCGCGTGGTGTGGGTTTGGTTTTCCCTGAACTGTCCTCATGATTTGGCTGGTGTCGCCTGGTTTGGGCCCGGCTTCCCCTGAGACGTCCTCGCAATTTGCCTGACTTCGCGTTCGTCTCGCCTGGTTTGGGCCCGGTGTCGCATGAGACGTTCTCGCAAATGCTTGGTTTCGCTTGGTTTCGGCGCAGTTTCGCCTGAGACGTCCTCCCAATTTGGTAGGTTCCCCCTGTTTGGGGCGCGGTTTCGCTTGAGACGTCCTCGCCATTTGCTTGGTTTGGGGCCTTGGTTTTCGCAGGGTTCTTGCAACGTCCCTGGTTCCCTCATATCAGGAGAAATCTCTGCAAGTTGCCCTCTCTCCTTGTTTGCACTGCGGGACAAAATGCTTATGCTTTCCATTCCCACCCCGCGGTCGCAACATAGATAAAACACGGTTTCGCAGAAAATGCCGGAACCCAGAGAACTGCTCGAACACATATAGGTTTGAAAAAAGAAGTTGGAGTGGATCACGCGGCCCTTGCAGAAGTAAACCATACGGGCGGCGCATTTTCAACTATGTGTTCGTTTGGGGGTGAAAGCAGGATGTCCCCCCAGAGGGGGTGGCGTTGTCTCCCCAAACACGACCCCCTCCCGAGGGGGGGGAGTGCCGCCCTAGGGGCCTCTCCTTGGTAGAGCGGTCGGCGAGACCGAGACACTAGCATGCGAGAAGGCGAGAACCAGGAAGTGGCCAGCGTTCGGGCGAGAGCGCAAGTCAAGGTCGTCGTCGTGGTGGTCGTCGTCGTTATCGTCGTCGTCAAACTCAATGTCGTCGTCGTGGTCGTCGTCGTCGTGGGGGGGGGGCAGCGCAGGGAAGTATCATTCATTCACACACGTGGCGGGCGTAAACTTTCGTAACGTCATGGCCCCGTGGTGCTCCCAAGACATATTGGGTGTTGTGGGTGTTGTCGATGTGTGTATGACAACGAACTGACATTGCACACACGTCGAGGGTGCAAACACGCGAAACAGGACGGATTGCACTGAGAACACATACTGGCCTACACTCTGCACTGCCGTGCTACAGTATAACAGGGGCAATGGGTGTGGCCATCCGAAGCGCAATGTGATCGGCCACTGTAACACATAGTGCAACAATCGCTCACAGAAATACTCCTGTTATGCGGCATTGGACCTCCTGTTATCTGCAATTCAGCTTCCTGCTTCCCCCCTTTCACCCCTCTCACCCAACGCCCCCCCGCCCCGAGACCGCTGACGAACCTCCAATTAGCCGCTCAACAAAAACCGCAGGAGCCTCCAAGGTGTCTTCAAAAGAAGGCGGTAAAGCAAGAAAAAGAGGTTGGACGGAACATGAGTCACAATACCACGACGAGGAAACTCACAGAATTCTCTAATACCGAATGCTGAATCGAGACTGACGGGCCGCTGGGCCGGCAAGGGGGATCAAAGCGCAACTCTGGGCGAACGAATATAGAAGCACACGTCCGACGCTTTACGGTTTAGATCTGTTATGCTGCCAGTCGAAGCCGGGGCCAAATCAAGAACGGCACTGGGAGGGCAACGCCCGCCCGCCAGGCCGAGACCCAGGGCCCAGGGGACAGCCGCGCCGAGAAATGGGGCGCAGGGGCAAGGAACGAACGCAAACGAGCGAGTTCCTCCTCCTCCCCATTTCCTCCTCCTCCTCCTTTTCCCCTTCCTCCTCCTCCTCCTTCTCCTCCTCCTCCTCCTCAACCCTCGCGGGCATGCTGAAACCACACAAAGCCACTCCAACTCCAACATGGCCTACCGAACGCCCTGGACGTCTCTACTCCGCTGGGGGTCAAGATATATAAAGTCACGCTGCGAGTGAACGGGGGCGACACGGGAGAGCAGCGGGGAGAAAGGAAAACAGCAACGGCCAGGCAACAAGTGCACGAACAGACCCGTGCGCAGCCAGCTCTATTGATATCCGCGGCAGGCACCAGGCACCAGACGTCATCTGTCAGCACGCGGGGGCGCCCCAGCCGCAGGTCAAGAATAGGTACAACGCCCCATCGTCGATCAACGAACTGGACGCAGCTAACTTTTGAGGATGACAAGGGGGACGGGGAAACGAGGGCCCACCCCGGGCCAGATCCAACCATTGCAATAATTAATAGGACGCGCCGACGTGGCAATTTACATCAAGGCCGACTGCCAGTTCAAGCCAAGCACCAGATCGGGGGGTCCAAACACTGCGGCGAGCACAAGGAGGCAGACCAGGCAAAGGCGCGTCTGCCACTTGCATGGGCCACAACGCTGGCACTGGTACATGGCGCGCTTAATCTTCCGCGGCCTTGGGCCCGGCGGCTCCGATAGCGCGCCTGTGCCCGACCTCCCAGAGAGCCTCGCTCAGGAGCCCGAGGCCCCTCAAACGTACCATTCCAAAAAACTCCCCCTCTTCCGCCTCGCTTCAACTCTCTCCCATGCCCGCTGTGGACTACATCGACCTGAAGCCCCCGAAAGTCCGCAATGCCGGGGATCGGCTCACCGCCACCGCGGTGACGAGCTACCGCCACACGCTCGGGCAGCTGCTATGGCTAGCAGTCCAGACCCCGGTAAACATCGCCTGCCCAGGGAGCTTTGCAGCCCGCCGCACCAACGTCGCCACCGCGGCCGACGCGAAGACCCTGAACAAAACCGTCGCCTACGTGCACTCGACCGCGAACTTCGCGATCGCGCTGAATCGCAGGCTCGTCGAGCTGATGACGGCCACCACCGCGTGTTTCAGCGACGCTGCGTTCGCCGACGTGGACGGGGTCAAGAGCCAGTGGGGCATGGTGATGGGGCTCACTCACCGCCCGCGCGATGTCGTCGGCAGCCGCTACGACCTTTGCCTACCCATGGCCTGGCACTCGGGCGCGGTCAAGAGGTCGGCGAAGTCGACCCTCGCTGCCGAGGGCTACGCGACCCTCGAGGGATCGGAGACCAACATCTGGTTCCGCCAGCTGCTGACCGAGGCCTACAACCCCAAGACGGCGCTCGAGCAGATCGACGTCCTCGTCGACAAGCGCCCTGGGGAGATCTACAGCGACAGCAAGGGTCTCGTGACGCACATCGCTTCTGATGTGGGCCAATCTACCGACAAGCGGTTCCGATTCGTCGCCTCCATGATCAAGGAGGCCGTGCACCAACACTGCACTCAAACTCAGCTGGATCCCGACCTGGGCCATGGTCGCGGACGCCTTGACCAAGGCGATGGAAGCCGGCGCCCTGCTGGCCTTCTTCGGGGCCCGCAAGCACAACTACGGAACCCTGCAGCCGAATGCCGCCGTGCTCGCCTCAGTCCTGTTTACCTGCCTCGGCAAGGTCAAGGGACAACCTACGCCTACGCCGACGGTGCCGGACTACAGCTTCTACATTTGCCTGTTGACGTTCACGCTGGTCCTCGGCACGACTATCGGTTTCGGCATCTTCATGACGCTCTGGACGATCATGGAGCAGAACAACATGATCGCTACCGAGGAGCACGTCGCCGAGGCGAAGACAATGGGCGAGCATCCCGGTTGGGACGGCCGCGTGATTGGCCGGCGCCGTAACATTCCAGCTACCATCCCCGAGGATCGTGACCACGACGGCGACATCACGATGTGCCCCTCGGATGGACACAGCAGTGCGCAGGCATCGAGTTCAGCAGCATCGGCTTCAGGCGTCTCTTTCGGACACCACCCATCGCAACCGCCGATATCAACACCACCGCCGCCACCGCTGCCGCCAAAACCACCGCCTGCCAGCGCACCACCTACCGCAACATCAGCACGATCGAGGTCAGCGGGATCTCAAAGTTCGGGTTCAGCCCCTACCTCACCATATCGAGTTCATCGAGTTCAATATCTGCGAGTGTAGTTTCGTGGAACGGTTCCTCACCGACGGTATCGTCGAACGAGATGCTCAACTGTGTGACGCCGTCCCCCGCCATGATTCAATGATTTCAAAATCGGACATAACCCGCATAGCGTCTACATTAGCTGCAGGACCTGCAAGAAGCACTCGTCATGGCTTCTCCGGTTCTACAGGAACAGCAATCCCTCACGAACTTAACCGAAGGCGTGATGAATGATCTCATGGGCCATTGGAGGAGGCCCACGGGCATAGACTGCTGGCGCGGACCTGACCTGATGGACAAACCGACGAAGCCCAACAAAGAAAAATTAATCCCGCTTGGTGTGCAGACGGCAGGTTAGCCGGTCGAACCACTTAATATCATGCTGCTGTTGCTAGACGGTCGCATCTTGCGACCCCGCTTACGTGAGTCCGCATTGCTGCTCCGTTTTCACACACGGCTAGAGATTTACGTGAGTCTGCATTGCTGCTCAGTTTTCGCTCCCGGCTAAAGATTCACACGTAAATCCGCATTTAGAGAAGCTTCATTCAGTGTGCACAAGTTTTGTTTCACAGATATGATGACGATCGCATCCATTCAGAACTTATCTCGCCAATATATTTTCTTGGGGGTTTGCTGCTTCGCGATCGAACTCCTGCTATTGCTAGCCTTGCCGGGTTTTGATTATAGCGCCGGCGGCGTTGAGAGCTGAGAATATCCTGCAGGTCGCGTGCAGCGCATCCGCTTAAGTGCCAGAAGGGCTGCCTGCAATGCAAGCCGTGTCGAGCCGTTTGCTCGCCTTCTGCCAGCACGCCTTGCACTTCGCTTAATGAAGATAGCGCCAGGCTTATATGCCCGGCTGCTCTTGCTCTGGCGCCTGGTGCGCCCGCCCGGCGCCGCTTGAGCACCGTGCAGGAGGAGTGTGATTCATTCCAAAAGACTCGCCCTCTTCCGCCTGGCTTCCGCTCTCTCCTATGCCCGTTCTGCCCGCAACCCCTATTTCTCAAACAGGGCCCTTGGCCTTAGAGCTACGCCAGTTGTTCGAGCCGCGCTCACAGCAAAACCATCCCCGGCGCTGCTCGCCGATCCATATCACAAAACACACGGCTGAGGGCAAAGAAACGAAGGCGCACCAGAGGCGCCCCCTCCGCCGAAGATGCATGTGGGTATTGCACTTGTTCTGATCTTAGCACGTGGTGCCCCCAAGCCGACGCAGCAGGGTTCACGCTGTCCCTATTGACGCCCTGGGTGAACCACTCCTTGCACCAACGATGCAGCTCCTGACGCGCGAGGTGCCCGCAGCTAGGCCCCACGCGCACATAAGCTGTTCACGAACCCGTTGAAGAGATGAAGGTGACGGAGACCGAGCTGGTGTCTCCGATCTTGTGGCTTCACCTGGGCCGAACACGCGCGACCTGCTCCTCTGGAATGTTGATGTCCCTGAACCGCGCGCAGATCCCCACGGCCCGCAGATCTCCCGCGGCCTGCAGCCCGAGGGCGCACCAATTTGCTCGATGTCGGCTGCCTGCCTCGGCCCGGCCAGCTCAGACTGGTGGCGGGCCGGGTCCGCCCTGCTCCTTGAACGGTGGGGCGACGGCCGAAGACTCGTCGGGTTCGCAGGGTAATTCTAGAAGGTAGTAACATCGCGGCTAGAAAGTACAAGCGGAACATGTTCGTCCTGGGTATGTGTTTGCAGCCGGACCAGGTGCTAGTTGGACCCCCATGATAACTCGGGAATGGGGTATACGCTGGGCATGTGATAATGAGGTGTATGGTATAGGTCGCCGGCCGTATCAGTCCAACGTGGTAAATAACACGATGATGTAAAGCATGTTGAAGGGCTCGCAATAATACATTACAGCCCAACAGACGCATCCGTCCTGTGAAATGCGTAGAACTGGAAATGGAGGACGCCGCAACACATCCGCACACCTCCCCGAGACTGGCAAAGCCAAAAATTGATGAGCGGCACAAAACGGCAATCTACAGCGCTTCCTAGTAACCGAGGAATTTCTCGCAGCAAGATGTTGCGGCATCGAGACAATTGTTGTCTTTCCGCTTCGGCGCCATCGAGACAGCCTGAACTGCTTCAACTGAAGACAGGAAGAGGACAACAAGGTTGAGGTCAAGGAGGAAGTTCAAATTCGAAGCGTCTTCAGACAAGACCCAAACTGGACCAGATTCTAAGGTCAACTTCATCTCTGCTGCGCTGCTGCACCAGCATGGTGGCGGGGTTTCTGGCAGGCAGCTGGATAGAAAATTTCAGATCCACGGGTGTATGGGGTACGGCGCAGACCTCGGATGGAGACGAAGACCAGATCGAGCCGACGAGGCGGACTAGGAGGGGAAAGCTCCATGCTTCCTAGATTTGAAACCAAATCTATGGCCTGATGGAAACAGGTGTTCGACCTCTTTCCGGGGTGCCACCTTTTCATCCTGAACCGTGCTGTGACGACCACGGGGGCCAGGAAGTCGCGCTCTCCTCTTCGAGGTGAAGAGCTCGGACTGCTTGCGCCTGTTCTGCTCCTCTTGTGACGCTGTCGTCGCTACGGCCAGAAATCCTTGCACTTCTGGTCAGGACGCACTCCAAGACTGGCCCACGGAGGAGGAGGAGGAGGAGGAGCAGGAGGACCACAGCAAGCCAGAGCAAATCCGAGATGCAACAACGATGCTGCAGCACCCCAGGACGGCGAAACACGTCCAAACCCCTTTCTCGTCGCACTGACTGCAGGCGTCTCCCCAAAGCCTGGGCCCGTTGACTACAGCCGGACCTAGGCCAGAAGAACATCCCTCAAGAACCTGAGACCCTCTGTCGGCCAAAACTCACAGAACATCCAAGGGTACCATCCCCAGGATGCAAAAGAACATCCAACAAACACAAAGAACACTAGGGGACCCTCCACGAGACGACTTCGATCCTCTCCCTCGGTCTGACTTTACCACGAGCCATCGCGGTGAGCCGCCATGCCGAGGTTCTGGTCGAACTTCTCCTGCACCTCGATGCGCGCACGAAAGAATCAACTGAACAATACGCGCGCACACACATACTCACACATGCACGAACACGCACCCGCACCCCCACCCACACATGCACACACAAACACACACACACACACACACGCACACGCACGCACGCACGCACGCACGCACGCACACACACAACCACAACACACACACACACACGCACAAACACACACACAAGTACTCTTCCTCTCACACACACACGCGTGCACTCCTTCTACGTTGCTCCCCCTCCTCATCCTGCTCCTCTTCATCCCTCCTGCTTATCCCTCCGCGCCGCATTCCACCCTTTTTCCAACTCCTCCAACTCCACTTTCCGTCCCGCCCTCTCCCCACTCCAGGCGACAGAGAGAGAGGGTGGGGACAGCAGGCATGCCAGCCAAAGCAGCCCGAGAAAGCATGCTCAATCGTTTCTCCCCCCCCCCCCCTTCGCGTATTGGACGGAGCACAAGGGGTGGAAGCGGTTCGCCCTTTTGCGTTCACGCGCGGCGATCAGGTAAAGCGCGCCATTTATGTCCGACCAGAAGGGAGGGGCAAGCCCGCAAACCTGCCTGTACGCACAACGCAACCAGACCACATCCCCCCCCCCCCAGACTCCACCAGCGCTGTCTGAGCGCAGCTGCGCATTTACCATGACAGCCGTCCCCTCCCCTCCTCCTCCATCCCTCCCTCTTCTCCTCCATGCTCCGTCCTCCTCCCTCGTCATCGTCCTCGTCCTCGTCGTCGTCCTCCTCCTCCTTCTCCCCGCCCATCCATCAATACTCCTGCTCCCTCCTCCCGATCTGGAGGCCTCATGAGGTCCAAAACATGACCAAGAACGTGCAAACATAAAATCATCGCTCCTCGCTCCCCCGTGCTCCCCACTCATCGATGATCGTCCCCAAGTCCTCCCTGGATTCTCGATCTGGTGTCCTCGGCCCTCATAAGAGGTTCGGTCTCCGTCTCCTTCCTTCATCCCTCGTCCTTCGCCTCCTCAGTGCCGCCCGCCGCATGGGCCCGCGTGAGCCAATGTCCTGGCACCGCACGCGCACAACGAGGGGCGTTCATGAACGAAAAGGAGAGGAGATGGAACCAGACCTCCATCGGACTGCTTTTATTGCGATAGCAACATTGTTCCTCGATCTCGGCCTTTGTGGGCCGTCGCCGGGCCACGGGACATTTGGGGGCCGCGGATAATTCGAGGAAGGGGGAGTGAGGCTAGAGGAGGAAGAGGAAGAGCACGAGGAAGGAGGGAAAAGACGAGGAGTGAAGATCGGCGAGGGATAGGGAGACGATGTCGGAAGATAGACGAGCAGTGATGACGATGAAGATTCAAGGAAACGGTGGACGCTAAGGGGCCGTCCGATCCGACTGACACCAGCTTAGTCCAATGGTCAAGCTGGATTGCGTAAGCCAGCTCTCGACACAGATATGGTAGCGCCAATGCCGAAGATCATCTCCCAGGAACTGCAACTTGATGGAGGCGGCTGGTTGGAAACTCAGTGAACCAAGGTTAGTATCGAATGCAAGGAGGCGGCACCATTGAAGCTGACCCTAACCGAAGGGCTGTCGCTGCCTTGAAGACGAGCCCGCTGCTCTTGGGGGGGCCAGCGGTGGCATGCATCTATACAGCTCCACGAGTAGGATCAAGACGGAGGAAGAGGATCGACGATCGAGGGTTGAGGCATTTGTAAGTTTACATTATATGCCTGGCCTCCCGAGGCCTGCGCAGACCTCTGGGGAAGGAAGAGATGGACGTGAATTGAGCAGGGCTTCCTGTATTCACGTTATTTTTCTCGGCAAGCAAGCGGGTCGTCGCCGTCGTCGTCCTCCTCCTCCTCCTCCAAATCCCCCTCCTCCACCTTCCTCCTCTTCCATCTCTCTCCACCTCCCTTCTCCCCCTCCTCCACCTCTTCCTCCTCCTCCTCCTCCTCCTCCTCCTCCTCCTCCATCTCTTGACCCCTCCTCGTTCCCCTCACATCCTCCACCACGCATGGTCACGACTCCGAGACGTCGTCGGTTCATCGCACCAGTTGCAACCGCCGCCGCCGCCGCACCGACCACCAGAGCGCGGGGCGCCCGCTCGTACTTCTGGAGGAAGAGCGACATCGACCGGCTGCACCTCGGTGGGAGGGGCTCGGCCTTCCCGGCCGGGACCGCCAGCCAGCCTCCCTGAGCATCAGGTCGGGCATGTCCTCCTACAGGAGGATTTTGGACGGCAAATAAAACATAGCCATAAACAAAAGGTAAACAAATACAGGAGAAATCGTCCCCTGGCTATATTTTACTATTTGGGAATTTTCCTTCTGTAGAGGGACGTGCCCGACTCAACCTTGGCATGGGGGAAACGGGCCTGAGGGAAACAAGTCCTGCACCCCGCGCCCCAGGACGAGATCTTCATCGTGAGCCGTTGTCTGACAGCCCTGGGCCCTGTGGAGAGGGCCCAGGGAAGCCAGAAGCGGCGAACCATCTCAGGACTCGTGTCCCTCAGGCCCCGTTTCACCCATGACGACTACAAACACCTCCGCCCGGGGGCCGCCGCTGGGAGAGGGGAGCGGACGGGGAGGGATGCCGAGGCTTCTGGCGATGTGATGTGTTCGCAGCGTGGGCTCCCAGAGGTCTCGGCCCGTTCCCGAGGAGCGGCTATGGGGCGGCCCCCCGGGGCCCGGCAGGGGCCCCTCGTAGACTGGCCAGGCCAGAACCTCTGGTCCAGATGTGGCTCACGACGACAGGAGGCCCGGTCGGAGCTCGCGCCTATCGGATCGAGGTTTTGGGATGTCGATCGGCAAATTCTGGCAGTCCGTGCCTTGTTTGGCCCTCCTGCATAATTAGCGGAGCGGAGGGGAGGGGGCCTCCCAGACCAACATCCTGACAAGAGCAAGGCGGAAGGGGGCGTCGTTCTCGACCTCTGGTGGCAGTCAGCGAGAAGACGCAGGACGAAGCAACAGCCTGCGGGGAAGGGGCGGACGGGGCAGTCAGCGAAAGGACTCAGGACGAAGCACCAGCCCGTGGGGAGGGGGCGGAGGGATCCGGGGGCCCCGCATGGGAGGAGCACGGGGGTCGGGAGATTGAGGAGCGAGGCGCTGGCTCGCGTCATGGGGGGCCTCTGGGGGCCTCCGCAGACATCTGGCCTCCGGAGAGCTCCGGAGAGGGCAAGGGGCAACGACAGGGGGAGGCTGGCGTAGGGGGGGACACATCGGCCGGGAATCGGCGATGCGTCGCCCACAGATCGGCGATCGTCCCCGAATCACGACTCCGCAGGGTCCTGGGCAGGCGGGAGCGATCGATCCCCTGTCGGCGATCCATCGGCGAATCGGGGTCGATGCGTCCCCCCCTGTGCCCATCCCCCCCCCCCTTTCGTTGCCCCTGCCCCCGAGGAGGGGAGCGCACGCTTCGAGCCGGGGGCTCCGAGCTGCACCTCCCCGTCGGACCTGCGCTGCCGCTCTCCCCTCACCACCCCCGGGCCCCCTCCTCCTGGCCTGGCCTGGAGTGGGAGGCCGCGAGCTCCCCTCCTCTTCCCTTTGGAGCCGTCGCTGCACCCATCCTCCCCCCTCCTCCTCCTCATCATCCATTCCTTCTCCTCATACGATGGAACTCAGTCCACAAGAAGCCTTCTACAAGAAAGCCAACCATGTATTTTCGGTGTGGGAACGTCACGCCTTCCATTGCAAAACCATCAAAATCATCAAAACCTAGGGCACCTTGGAGGCAAGCAGGGTGTTTCTTGGCGTCCAGGCCGAGAAACACCCTGCAGGCGGGTAATCCGAAGGGCGGGCAGGGCGCTTCGCCGGAGGCTTCCCTACCATTTATGATCCTAGAGCTTCGAAGGAGTTGACAGTTTCACGAATGGACAGCGGGTTGCTTTCAAAATGTAGCTCTCGCCTCAGCGCCGCGCACTTTCTCCATCGGCGGCGAAGCAGTGTCGGCTGCACCAGCGATAGACCTAGTCGGGGGCACCGAAAAGCGAATTGGCCACTCAGCGCCGCGCGCAGTTGTTTTAACCATCTGCAAGGGTTTCACGAAGTGAGGGCGGGCCGTTTTCCAACTGTGGTTTGTGGTTCCCGCCCTAGCGCCGCACGCACTCGTCTCAAACAATAAAAAGGGTTCTAGCGGTTCCATTTCAAAGTGTGGCTCTCGCCTCAGCCCCACGCACACTCGCTTTAACAACGTACAACCGTTTCACGGATTGAAAGCGTTTCCTTTTCAAAATGCGATTCTCGTCTTAGCGCCGCGAACTGTCGCTTTAAAACGTTGCAGGCGCTTCGCGACATGAGGCGGCTTCTTTTGAAAATGTGGTCCTGCCCTCAGCGCTGCGCACGTTCGCTTTAACACGTTGTAAGTGCTGGCACGATTCAGGATTGTCAGGGCGCAGCAGTTACGTTAGATCGCGGTGTTGGAGTCACAGGAATGGTTTTCTGGCACGATTCAGGATCGTCAAAACGCAATGGTCAGGTAGATTCATGGCGTTGAGGTCTGGAGAATGGTGTTCCAGGCACGCTTCACGATGTTCAAGTGGTTGTCTCCCACCGGGGCAGTCCCCTCAGTGGAAATGAATAGTTGCAGGAGCCTATCAAGAGACAGCTTGGAAGGAGGGTTCCTTCCAACATTGTTAAACATTGGGTTTGCACTGGTTTGCATGGGTCCTCCTCCTCCACATCATCATCATCATCATCATCATCATCATCATCATCATCATCATCATCATCATCATCATCATCATCATCGTCATCGTCATCGTCATCGTCATCATCATCATCATCAGCATCGTCATCGTCATCATCATCATCATCATCATCATCATCATCATCATCATCATCGTCATCGTCATCGTCATCGTCATCATCATCATCAGCATCGTCATCGTCATCATCATCATCATCATCCTCTTTTCATCGGGGGGCAAGGGGGTCCTCCTCCTCTTCGTCCTCTTCTTCCTGTGCCTCCTCCTCACTATCCCTTCCTTCTCCTTATTCAGAGATCCTCCGTGTCCAACCCCGAGGCCAATCCACAGGGCGGGCTGGGCGTTTCGCCTGAGGCACCCCCACATTTATGATCCTGAAGCTTATGCGCTGCCGACAAATTCACGAATGGAGAACGGGTTGCTTCCAAAATGTGGTTCTCGCGACGGCGCTGCGGACACTTGTTCTCAACGTGTGCAGCAAGGGTTTCACGGGTTGAGGGCGGCCCGTTTTCCAATTGTGGCTCTCGCCTTAACGCAGCACGCACTCGTCTCAACAAAAAACAAGAGCTTCACGGATTGAAGGCGGCCCCTTGTCAACGTGTGGCGTTCGCAGTAGCCCCACGCACATTCGCCTTAACATGCGCCCCCCCCCGTACAGCGTTTCGTGGCCCCGTAGGGAGCTGCAGTAGCCCGCCCGCGTGCGTCAGCCACACCCAGTACAGCGTTTCTTGGGCCCATCGGGAGCTCCACCGAAGGCCCGAGTGGCACCGCCCGCATGCGTCCCTCCCCTCCCATGGCCCAGTAGGGAGCTCCACTTACAAGAGCTTCACGGAGTGAAGGTCCTTCTTTTACAAAATGCGATTCTCGCTTTAGCGCCGCGCACTGTCGCTTTAAAACGTTGCAGGCGCTTCGCGGATTGAGGCGGCTCCTTTTGAAAATCTGGCCCTCGCCTTAGCGCTGCGCACGTTCGCTTTAACACGTTGTACCAGACACGGCGATCACATGACTCAGGGCTGCCAAGGCGCAGCAACTACGGTAGATGGCGGTGCTGGAGTCCCACGGATGGTGTTCTGCCACGACTCGGGATCTTCAAAACGCAATGGTCAGGTGGATTCGTGGCGTTGAGCTCTGGGGAATGGTGTTTCCTTGGAGGGGGCACGCTTCAAGATGTTGAAGCGGTTGTCTCCCAACGGGGCAATTCACTCAATGGAAATGAATAGTTGTAGGGGCCTCTGGGGAGGAGGCTTGGAGGGAGGGTTCCCTCCAACATAGTTAAACCTTGGGTTTGCACTGGTCCTCCTCCTCATCGTCTTTATATCGAGGGGGCAGGGCGGTCCTCCTCCTCCTCGTTCCCCTCCTCCTCTTCGTCCTCCTCCTGCTCCTCCTCATCACTATCCCTCCCGGCTCCTTATCAATATTTCCTCCCTGTCCCACCCCAAGGCCAGTCCAAAGGGCGGGCTGAGCGTTTCGCCTGAGGCTTCCTTACCAATTAAGATCCTGAAGCTTATGAGCTGCCGACAGGTTCACGAATGGAGGACGGGTTGCTTCCAAAATGTGGCTCTCGCGTCGGCGCCGCGCACACTCTTCTTAAACATTTGCAAGGGTTTCACGGGTTGAGGGCGGGCTGGTTTCCAACTGTGGCTCTCGCCCTAGCCCAGCACGCACTCGTCTCAAAAATTTGCAAGAGCTTCACGGATGGAGGGCGGTTCCTTTTCAAACTGTGGTTCTCGCCTCAATGCCTCTCACATTCGCCTTAACACCTTGCAAGAGCTTCACGGATTGATGGTGCCTCCTTTTCAACATGTGGTTGTCGCCATCGCGCCGCGAACTGTTGGTTTAATACGTTGCAGGCGCTTCGCGGATTAAGGGCGGCTCCTTTTCAAAATCTGGCTCTCGCCTTAGCGCTGCGCACGTTCTCTTAACATATTGTACCAGACACGGTGTTGGCACGATTCAAGGATTGTCAGGGCGCAGCAGTTACGTTAGACCGCGGCGCTGAAGTCCCAGGAATGGTTTTCTGGCACTACTCAGAATCGTCAAGACGCAGTCAGGTGGATTCGTGGCGCTGAGGTCTGGAGAATGGTGTTATTTGGCACGCTTCAAGAGTTTCAATTGGTTGTCTCCCGACGGGACAATTCCCTGAACGGAAATGAATATTTGAAGGTGGCCTATGAGGAGGAAGCTTGGAGGGAGGGTTCCTTCCAACATTGTTAAACCTTGGGTTTGCACTGGTCCTCCTCCTCCTCCTTCTCTTTTGATCGAGGGGACAAGGGGGCTCTCCTCAGCTCCTCCTCCTCCCCCGCCTGCTCCTCCAGGATCAACCAAGCCAAGTTTCAGCAGGAAGCTTACGCCTGTTACTGGCTACGCGGGCTCGCGCCGCAGGCCTGGATGGCTGTGCCAGCCGCTCCTGAACATCCAGACCTCCATGTGTGGGGCTGTTTTGTCCAATTTGGCATGGACGGTATCATCGACCTTACCGCCCACCCCTTTAACGCGTGGCACTGGTATGGTGACGCTTCGGGTGGTCCCGATAGCAACTCGGCGATCCTACGGCGCGCGGCATGGTCCCGCCATTGCGCAGGTGAACGGCCAGTGGCGGCTCCAAGGTGGATGGACGCAGGCCATGGTGGGACCTCAGACAGTACCGCGGTCTGAGTTGACTCCTTACTTGGTGTTCCTTCGGGGCACGACGGGCTCGGGCAACTACCATACCGACCATAAGAACCTAGTGGACGGTGTCGAGTCAGACACGCCTCACCAACCATACGGCGCAGCCAACGCTGACCTGTGGCATTCGATCGGGCTGGCGATGGACAGTCGCGAAGGCACTGCTGAGCGCCGTTAAGGTTCGATCGCTTTATGGTGATATTGAAGCCGTCGTCGTCTTGGACGACGTCCAGGTTCGAGATTAGATTGGCCATGCTATCGCAGACCACTTTGCTGATAGCGAGGCTGATTTGGCGCGTGTCCCGGCACAGGAGCGCGCCGCTTACGATTTGGCATGTGCAGATCAAAGGATGCTTCTCAAACGCGTGGTGGCGGTCCAAAAGCAGAGCTACTCCACGCATCGCACAGAAGCTGCGCCTCCTGAGCGCCAGAAGCGATTCACCCTACAGGAGCGCAAGACCCAAGCGTTTGCACAATTGTCGCATGTGGTGATGGCCGGCAAGCTTGGATACTCGTGTCGGGCCTGCATGGAGACCGCGCGGTAAGTATATGCAGATTCTTGGCTCCGAACTTCTTGCAGCCGCCAGTGTTGGCAGCGTGGCAACGAGGACCCCGAGAAACAGCCCCTGAAGGCTGGACTACAACGACGACGCCTACGTGACCACGCCGACGCCTGCGCGGAAGGCGTGGGGCAGCACTCTTCTTATACACCAGCGTCGTCGTCAAGTGATGTAAAAGACCCTCACAGCAAACGTGTGAAATTGATACACGCCACCGTCGATCGACACGGAAGAGAAAGGGGGCCAGATGGCGCAGAGAGGTCTGGAACAGCAAGTACGGTTGGCAATCCGGAGGCTCATGGATCTCATCATTTTATGTTGACTCGCGGGTTGTTGTGATGTCGTCGTTGTGGATGCTCCACTACGTGCAATGCAAATTGCAAGAACTCCTGCAAACAAACATTCGGAAATTGTGCCGGCAAGCGATCAAAGCCGGTATAGACTAGCTGCGCCGCCTCGAAAATGACCTGATGCCGAAGGTCAACTACGACACCTGGCCGGACGGCACGCCAGTCCGGATCCAGAGGCCCACCCGAGTTTCCAGACTGATTCCGCCAGGCTGCGTGGATAGATTGTGTGATAGATCACATCGTCTGAATGGGCGGCTCGGAGCTCCTGCCCCGACCCTGCTCTGCAACTGCTATGGCTCCTGATCCTCCATCGCACCCCGAGGCCAGTTTTTAGGGCGGGCCGGGCGTTTCGCATGAGACTTCTCCACCTCTCATGACTCTGGAGCTTCAAACATGGCAGCGGTTTCATAGATGGAGGGCGGGTCGTTTTCAAAATGTGGCTTTCGCCTTCGCGCGGCGCGCATTCGTTAACAAAAACTGCACGAACTTCACGGATTGAGGGTGGGTGGTTTTCAACATGTGGCTCTCGCGTCAGCGCGGTGCAGACTCGTTTCTCTAAAACATGCATCACGAATTTCGCGGATTTGGGGCGGTTCCTGTCAAAGTGCGACCCTCATCTTAGCGCGGCGCACATTCGTTGAAAATCTTGCAAGAGCTTCACGGTTGGAGAGCGGGTGGTTTTCAACGTGAGGCTCTCGCCTTAGCGCGGCGCACATTCGTTCAAACATTTTGCACGAGTTTCACGGATTGGGGACGGGTAGTTTTCAAAATGTGGCTCTCGCCAAAGCGCGGCGCACATTCGTTCAAACAGTTTGCAAGATGTTTCACGGATTGAGGGTGGGTGGTTTTCAAAATGCGCTTTCGGTCTTCATTTATGATTTCCCGGGCGTTTTGTTCTTGCTCTCGAAGGGCTCGCAAAACTTCCGATTTAATGGGTTCAGTTTGCTGTGCCCGGTTCTGCGCATTTGCCATCATGGCATGTTTATCATGTTCTACCTTTTGTGCCATTGCCTGCCTCTGTGCCTCGGATACTGCAAGCGTGCGTTTAGCCGTTTCCGCGGCCTTCTTATCTACTTGTGCCTCAAGGATGGTATGCTGTATTTGTGCACTCGCGCTCACAGTTGTTCTCGATCCTGTCTTTGTCTTTCCGCCCACTCTTGAATGGCGATGTGATGGCAACTGTGTTTTTCCATTGTGATCCGCCGGCCCTGTCGGCGTGTGCGAGGGGCTTGGCTGTTCGAGTCGTCGTCTCCGTCGGTCGTCGCCTCCGTCGTCCCCTTCCCCTGCAGCTTCCTTCTCAAGCTCGTGAGCGAGAGAAAAATCTAGCAGTGTCGCAATCGATTCGAAGGGAAGCCCCTTCCCTTCGATCCGTTCCCCAGGGGGGGGGGGGGGGGGGTGGGGTGGGGGGTGGGGTCCCGGGGGGGGTCCCGGGGGGGGTGGGGGGGCAGATTCGTTTTCCCTCGGGCGGAATGCCCAAGAAGGCCCCCGAGACGGCCCAAGAGGGCCCCGAGTCGCCGAAAGATCGGCCGAAAACGCCCACGATAGCCCCAAGACCGTCCAAGAAGCCTCCAAGACGTCCCAGGCCCCCTCCAAGTGACCCCCAGGAAGCCCCAAGAGGCCCCCACTTGCTTTCAAGCGGCCCCTGAGAGCTTCCCAAGAGGCCCACACACTACCCCCAAGAGGCCCCCAAGAGCGCTCGTCGTCATCGTCGTCGTCGTCGTCGTCCTCGTCGCCATTCAGGGTCGGCGGCACCGGCCGTAAGGCCTTCGCAATACACTCCTCGCACAGCCATGCTAGACTACACTCAGGACAAACATTCGAACACTGTGAGCACACAGGCCTTCGACATGAACCCCCTGGTTCGCGCGCCTTCCCCAGGCATCGATTCTCCGCCTGAGTCGGACACGTGGGCCCGGCATTCCAGCAACTGCATCGAGAGACTGCTGGTGGTTCTATTCGACGACAGCCGTGGTGATGCAAGGGCGTCGAATCACTTAGAACTGGAACGTCCGGCCCTGGGGCCCTGCTAGAACGTCCTCGCGCACTGCTGGAGTTAGGCGCGCGTGGCTACTGAAATCGACGTCCCCACTCTGTGTTGTTTCGTGTCTTTCGTCCTGCACTACGAGCTCGCCAAGATCTGGTACCCTGTCCCTGTTAGTCCGGGGCAATGTGAAGGCTGGACAGTGAAAACCTTGCAATAAAGGTGAAGAGTTTAAGTCATCATGATCACCCTTCGGTTGCTTTGTCATCGGATGGGGAGCCATGCGTGTAGATTCTCGTGTATTCCTTATCGCACGCATGACATCGGGATAATTCGACATCGGTTGTGCCGACGAGCGTTTGCCCCGGTCGGGGTTTCTTCCGTCTTGAGATCCTCATCCGAATCAAGAGTGGCCTTCTGAATTGCCTCAACCGTTGCATGATCAACTGTCACGTCCGCTAACGGGTCTGCGCCTGAGTCGAGCCAGGCACATGGATCAAGGGGAGGATCGAGATGATGCGATGGACCAGGCGAGGTATGGAATTGGGTATATTATTGTTTTTTTTCGAGTGCGAACTGTCCCTTTCCGATTGTAAGTCGCTCACATCTTTGCTCTGTCCATGCAGCGCGAGATGCGCTGCGCGTTCTAAGGCAGGATTCTCGACACCTGTTCTCGACACCTGACATTCCAATGGGGGCGTGATCCAACAGCTTCTTCTAGGTCAATCGATGGCTGGGAGCCCGGATGTACCGGCACCAAATCTGAAGGTCCCTCGGCGGAAGTTTTGGCTGCGCCATACCTTCCACCCGAGATTTGTGCTGTAGACCTGGTCGCCGAGTCAACCGAGGAATCCCCTTCTGTCAAGTCAAACACAGTCTCTGATGCTTGCCTTCTGGGAAGGTTAAAAGAATTTGGTCGTCTCGTAGAAGCGGCCACACTTTCGCCACGCTCGGGAAGGCATAGACCGTTCGCCCGAGCGCTCCGTCCTGTGATGCCATGCTCTGCGAAGGTAACAGCTGTGCCGTCGTTTCGGCTGATGACAAGTCTTTTGCCTGGATATTCATAATCCCTGCCAAATGTTCCGTTGATATATCATGGTCAGTGGGCTTCGCCGATAACATGGGGTCACACTGAAGGGAGGGGGCCGGCCCGCCGGCCGACGCGGGCGCGCGCCGCAGGCTCGCTTCTTTTCCGTTCCCCTAGAGCCAAAGTGTAGCTGCAGGCGAGAAGCAGTCAGCGCAGCAGACAGTGCTTGCAAGGCTAAAGAGCAGGATGGGCAACAGGATGGTGGTGCGGAAGGGGTGCATTGACTCTCCTTCCTCGTCCTCCCTCCTCCATCCTCTTCCTCCTTCTTCACAAATCCAACATCAGTCCCAGGACGGCCCATTATGAGATCCACAAGATGCGGGGAAGGAAGACGCAGCATATGATGACCTACCTCGTCCTTTTCCTCATCTTCATATAACCGTCGTCAACCACATCCACACCACCATCACCATGGTCAGCGTCATCATCCTCCTCATCATCATTATCATCATCAACATCATCATTCTTATCAGCATCCTCATCATTACCAACAGCAACATCACCATCACCATCGCCGTCCTCACCAACTGCCCTATCCTTAGTGCACTGAGAATTCACAGCATCAACATCAACACAAACGTCATCATTATTGTCAACATCATCGTGGGCACACCGATATTATCATCACAACCACCATCACCATCACCAGCATCACACTCCTGATAATCGCCGTCGTCATCACCATCTTCATGCTCTTCATCATGTCTATTACCATGGTAGACAGTATCCGAATCATCATCATCATCATCAGCATCATCATCATCATCAACAACATCACCAGTGATCCGCATTATCGTCATCATCATCATCATCAGCAGCAGCATCAGCATCAGCGTCATCATCATCCTTTAGAACGCCCCAGATCGACGGCACTGGCCTGAGGCCAGCACAATTTCGAGCACCCAGAAAAGTGTCGAAACAGTGTCGAATGAGTATCGCCTCCCAGGGCCCGACACATGACCCCCCCGAGTTTCGGTACTTCCTTGGTGCCCGGAATTCTTCCTGGCAGTCAGAGGTAAAGATGGTTGGAAACTAATCCTGATCCCTATGCGATCCGCATTTCAGCGTCTTGACTATACCCGCCTGCCAGCGGGGAGGGCAGCCTGCGGGGCACGCTGAGGCTGCCGCGAGGACTGGTGGCTGGTCAGGTTGTCCAGGACGGCCTCTCGGGGAGAGGGAGGGGGAGAAGGAGGAGGAGGAGGAGGACCAGTGCAAACCTAAGAATCATCGACGACGTTGGATTCCACCGTCCCTCCAAGCTCCCTCTTCACAGGCCCCTATCACGGTTCATTTCCATTGCGGGAACTGCCTCGTTGGACGACAACCGTTTCAAGACCTTGAATGCCAAAGCGTTGTTCTCGGAATTCCCACGCCACGGATCAACATGACTGCTGCGTCCTGGCGATCTGGAACCGTGCAAGAACGCCATTTAGGGGACTTCAACACCGCGAAACAACATAACTGTCGCGCCCGCACAATCATGAATCCTTTCAATCTACCATTTCTGCTACGCTGATCATGGGAACCCGTGGAACTCTTGCAAACGTTTAAAGCGAATGTGCGCGCGCCATCGCGAGAACCACATTTTGAATACCACCCGTTCTCAATCCGTGAAGCTCTTGCAATTGTTGAAAAACGAATGCGCGCCGCGCTAAGGCGAGAGTCATAGTTCGAAAACGACCCGCCCTTAATCCGCGAAACTGTTGCCAATGTTTCAGCTTCATAATCATAAGTGGTGAGGAAGTCTCAGGGCAAACGCCTGGCCCGACCTAAAACCTGGCCTCGGGGTGCGACAGGGAGAAACTACCCAAAAGGAAATGGAATGGAGGAGGAGGCCGAGGAGGAAGAGGCCGAGGAGGAGGACCAGTGTAAATCCAAGAGTCACCAACGATGTTTGAGTAAACCCTCCCTCCAAGCTCCCTCTTCACAGGCTCCTACAACGGTTCATTTCCATTGATGGAACTGCCTCGTTGGACGACAACCGTTTGAAGACCCTGAAACATGCTAAAACTTTGTTCCCGAGATTCCAGCAACACGGATCAACCTGACAGTTGCGTCTTGGCGATCCTGAATCGTGCCAGAACGCCAGCCCTAGGACTTCAACACAACGAATCAACGTAACTGCTGCACCAACATAATCCTGAACCCTTACCAAATACCATTTTTGCTACGTTGATGATGAGAATCCGTGAAACTCTTACAACCGTTTGCAAACTCATGTGCGCGGCACGAAGGCGAGAACCACATGTGCCAAAAGAAACCGCCCTCAATCCGTGCAGCTCTTGCAACCGTTTGAAACGAATGTGCGCGGCGCTATCGCGAGAACCACATTTTGAATACCACCCGCCCTCAATCGGTGAAGCACTTGCAAATTTTTTGGGGCCGCGCAGAGGCGATGACCAAATTTTGAAAAAACACCCGCCCTCAATCCGCGAAACTCCTGCAATTGTTTAAAAACGAATGTGCGCCACGCTAAACGCGAGAACCACATTTTTAAAAGGGTGAGGAAGTCTCAGGGCAAACGCCCGGCCGGCCCTAAAATCTGGCCTCGTGGTGCGACAAGGAGAATTATTGATAAGGAAAAAGAGCGGAGGAGGAGGAGTTCGAAGAAGACCGCTGCCTTCTAGAGGGCTGTCCCGGCGAGGGGCAGAGGAAGGGACCGGGAGGGGATTTGTTCCACACGGGTCAACGGACACTACGGCAAAATATTGCACACACGTAGTCCAGACGGCCTCCTGGTGGACACCATGCATTGAATATCTATCAGTACAGGCCAGGGCCCGCACGGGAGACGGGTCGGGAGTGGGGATCGGGCTCTACAACCATGTTTAGAAGCTCAGCAGCAAGATGCGATGCAAACGAGATGGAGCAAGACAGCTCCCATAATTGGGCATCTACGCATTGTCAACGGACTAAGTTATGGTGTGCGAACGGAGGCACGGAGGCGAGGCTTGCGGCCGTCGTGGAAATACAGTCGGGCTGCTAACATAAGGAACGGAACGGTACGATAATAACTTTTTGGCGCCCCAAGCGCCTGGGTGCACGAGGAGGGCTAGAGGAACAGCCACGAAATGACCTGAGGAACATCGAGCCCGTTCCGAGCCCAAACGGCTCCTAATTTTAACGTCTTGGCTGTAGTACGGCGGCCGGCAAATTCCCAGGCCCGTCGGGCGCCCCGTCGGGGGGCGGGCCGTCGAGAGAGGCGAAGCGCGCCGCGAGGGGCTTGGGCACCGAGAGGTCCGGGGAAGCCCAGGGATGGACAATATGGGACGGAGCAGGGCGAGCCAGGAGGGCGAGCAAGATTGGGGGGACGAACAACGACACAAACATTTGGGGGGCGAGCGAGCAGGGACGAGCGAGACTGGGGGGACGCGCAGCGCGCCAGGGGCGGCGCCAGAGGCGCCGCCAGGGAGGGGGGTCCAGCGCCGATCCGAAAAATCCGCGCGGATCTCCGAGCGTTTATGTTTGTCATTGCTCGTTCCCCGAAAGATGGGGCGGGCAAGGGCCGGCAGGGCGAGCAGTTTTTGTCCCTTCCCTCCCCCCGCATGCAGTCAGTCTGCATTCTTCTACCGCCGCCGCTCGCCTGGCGAGCAAGGAGAGTGAGGGAAGGTCAAGTTTGTGTTTGGCGGCAGGGATGGTATGGCAATGCCGACGTCGACTCTTGCTCCGTACTCAGCCTCATCGTCCTCCTGCTCCCGTTCCTCCCTCCCATCCTCATCGTCCTCCTCTCGCCCCACCCCTTCTCCACTTCCTGCCCCTTCCTATACGCCCCCCCCTCCTCTCCCTTCCCCAGTGCCCTCTCCCCCTCCGCGTCTTCCCTCCCCCATCCCCGCGACGACGACGGCAACGGCGACGACGACTTCAACGGCGACGGCAACGGCCACGCCGGCGGCGACGGCGACGATTGCGACGGCGACGGCTGCGACAGCGGCGGCGACGGCGACGACGATGTCGACGGCGACGGCGACGGCGACGGCGACGGTGACGGCGGCGGCGGCGACGGCGACGGCGGCGACGGCGACGGCGACGCCAGCGGTGATGCCAACGCCAGCGGTCGCGAGGACAACGCCGTGGAGGGGCGCCTGCGCCGCGAGCCGCTGCACCTGCGCCCGGGCCTCCGCACGGCCCGCCAGAGCCACTGCGGGCCGCGCCTGGTGGGGGCGCCGGCCGCCGCCGCAGCCGCCGCCAGGCGCCCCGCCGCCGCAGCGCTACGGGCAGACGAGTGAGAACACAGAGTGGAGGCCAGTCCAGGAGAAACCCAACCCTTCGAGCCTTCGCTGCCCCCCCCCCCTTCCCCTTCGAGCCTTCGCTGCTGCCCCCCCCTCCCCCTCCTCCTCCTCCTCCTCCTCCCCCTCCTCCTCCTCCTCCCCCTCCTCATCCATTCCCCCTCCTTGTGCAGTGGAGGCCAGTCCACAAGAAACCTCCCACAAGAAAGCCAAGAGACCCGGGGCCCCCTGGAGGAAAGCAGGGTGTTTCTTGGCATCGGCCTCCACTGTACACTGGTTCTGGCCAACTCCATTCCTGGGCCAGCTGGCTTGGCCCGGGAAGCGTAGGTACCCGGGGCCCAGACTGGGCCCGGCCAGTATCGCTGCACGTGCAAACTTGTCGCGGCAGCGCTGCTGACGCCGCCGACTCTGCAGCAAGAAGGCTTGGTAATCATGACAGGGATTGGCCCTTCCATGCGAGGATAAAGCCTCAGACTGTTCATAGCAGTCCACATGTGTTCGACGTCCAAGGGGGCACTGATCCTTCCATTCCATACCCCACCGCCCTCCGCCGAATCACCCCAGTCCTACTACTGCCTCTTCCAGCTCATCATCGTCATCATCGTCATCATCATAATAATCACCTCCTTCTCCACCTCCTCCTCCTACTCGTGCATGTCCGGTCACATGATTCTAAAATGCTTAACACGGCGCGCCCTCCTCCTTCTCATAATCCAATGTTTCTTCACCACCTCTGCATCCTGATTCAACTCCACTGCGCGTCTCTGCATTCCTCCTTCTTTACCGCATCGTCGCTATTGTCATATTCGTCATCGCACTCGTACTCGCGTTCTTGTGTTACTCTGGTTGCGTATTCCTCATCATTCACCTCCGCCTCCTCTCTCGCCCTCGTCACCATCTCCAACGTCGTTATCATTCCCTGCTCCTCATCCTCGCCATCGTCGCCCCCTCTGCGACCTTCTCGCCATCCTGCACATCCTCGCAACCTCTAGATTTGCTCGCTGTCATTATCCACTCCCCCTCCACCCCTTCGCCTCCTCCCACTGCCAAGTTGTGCTCCTCCTCCCCATCCTCATCCTCCACTTCTTCCCATCCCGCCCGCATTTCATCCACGTCCTCAACAGCATATTCCATATCAATCACATGATGTTCTCTCTCGCTCTCTCACGTTCTCCATCCTTCTCTCTCTCTCTCTCTCTCTCTTCTCTCTCGCCCTCTCTCTCTCTCTCGCTCCTCTCCCCCCTCCTCTCTCGCATCCTCCTCCGCCACCCCGATGCTCCTTCTCCCAACGTGTCTTGCTCATCCCTTCTCCGCCTACTACCCCCCCCCTTCTCTGCCGCCTCTGCCTTCTCCTCATCATACGCCTCCCGCCAGCTGTTCCCATGTCTCATGATTATGTTCCTCATCACCCGCCTCCTCCTGATCCTCCTCCTCCTCCTGTTCCTCCTCATTCACGCGTCCCTTCGCCGTCCCAACGTCTTGTTCGATGTCACCCGTGTTCGTGCCCGTCATGCTGCATGCTACTGATGCTGCTGCTGCTCCTCCTCATCCTCCTCCTCCCAACCCTCATCCTCCCGTTTCACCGTTCACCTCTTCCTGTCCCTCATCACGGATCTTCCCCCTAAACCTGCTATGCTCCCGCTAAGGCTCCCAAGTCCACAGGCCAGTCGTTGTGCTGGTCCTCATGTTCATCCTCCTTCTCAACGAAATCCTCCTCCTCATCTGTTTCAACTGCTCCCACTTGTGATCCGCACGTTGCCCATCCGTCTGCTGCAAACACCTCATCGGGCACACTGCTCCTCTGTGTCTTGCTCCTCCTGTCGCCGCCAATGCTGCTGCTCCACATCCTCCTGCTATAGCCAATGCCCCCTTGTCCATTGCCTCCTTATGCTTACCCCACTCCCGTGCATGCTGTGATCTTCGAATGGTCATTCCACGCGTCCTCTCTATACCCCTACTAACCCTCCCCCACCCCCACACGCTCGTCTCCCACCATTGCTCATGCTGCTGCAGCATGCGCATCATGCGCATCCACCAGCACCATATTTCTCCTCATCCGACTCATCATTCTATATAGTTCTATATGACGGTTTAGACTCGCCGTCTCATTGTATAGGGCATGCTCTTCTGCTCATGTGATGAAGTTTCATGATGTCCTCCTCCTGCGGCTGCTCGCTCCTGTTCCCGACGCGCATCCCCTCACTGCCGCTGCCGATGCTCCAGCCCCGCCCCCGCATGCTTCCACGTCGTCAAAACCCTCCGTTCCACCCGACTCGAATCCTCCAATCCTCTCGCACAGCAAACAATGTCCCACCTCTTCTGATCCATCTCTCATCTTCATCTGTTCGCATCGTCGCCTGCTCACCTCACCATCTCTGCTCCCGCGCTGCACAATACCTCTTTCCTCTTGCTCCGCCTCCTGCCCTCCACGCATTCCCGCCTCCTCCCCCTTTATCTCCATCGTCCAAGTCGCAGTCCAAGTCCTCGAAATCACCCTCTTCATATCCCCCTTCTCATGCTCTCACTGGTCCTCATCGTCCCCCTCTTTTTCCCACCCCTTCCTCCCCAGTCCTACCTCCCCCACAACTCGGTGCCCCTGCCTCATCCTCCTACTCGTCCTTATCATCATCAGCAGCATCAGCATCCGCATCCATCAACATCATCGTCTTCCCTTCTCCCTCTCTCTATATCTTTCCCCCCTGCTTCTCTGCCGCATCCTGCCTCGAAGGCTCGAAGTTGCGGGCACAGGCACCGTCGACGCGGCGCTGCCCTCTGCACCATCCTCCTCCATCCCCCCTTTGACTCATTACAAATGCCCTCCCGCCCACTGCCCTCTACCAAGTACGATCTGTCCATCGACCAGGCCGGGCGCTTCGCATGAGACTGCCCTACAACATGTGACGACTGACCAAAAAAGGCTCCAGCAGCTCCACGGACTGAGGGCAGGCCGGTTTAAAAAAGTGGCTCCCGCACATTCGTCTTGAACTTTCCACAAGATATACTGTTAGTGGGCCAGTGCTTTTCAAAGTGCGACTCTGGTTTTAGCCCTTCCACACACACCAGTGTCCAAACAATTCCAACAATATTGAGGAAGGATGGGTACTTGGGATTGGCCTCCCCCAACGGACGGGCATCCACCGGCACACGTTGGCGGACCACCAGCAGCTCCGCGTCCGAGGCTCCCTGCTCCCTGCGCTCTGCGCTGCTTCCATACAAGGGAGCGAACAGTGGCATAAACATAAGAACACGTCTGCGCGGATTCTTGGATCCGCGCTGGAGCCCCCTGGCGGCGCCTCTGGCGCCGCCCCTGGCGCGCTCCATGCGCCAGGGAAGGGGTCCAGCGCCGATCCGAGGAGTCCGCGCGGACCTCCGAGTTTTTTGTGTTTCTGCCATTTTGTAATTCCCTACTCCAGCTTCCCCGAATTTCCTATATTTGCAATACTTATCTGGATGCGGGTCGTCCCCTCCACTTCCCATATCTCTGGGCATCGACGATGATTACAGTCTATGTGTTTTCCCTCCCTTTCCAGGTGGGTTTCTGGCTCCCCGCGCTGCTTCCAGCTTCCAACTGCCAGTGGTCCAGTTATGCGTGCTGCTTCCTGTTGTAAGCGCCGCTTATGCGCTGGCCTGTCTCGCCTTGCGGGTTGCACACCTGGCATGCCGCGAGCATGGGCATCCAGACGGCGGTCTCAGAAGGGTCGGCGCGAGGGGCATGTCCCTCGTGCCAGTCGTCTTCGCTGTCGCTCTGCTGATCTGTGTCCGGGACCACGATTCCCTGCACCATGAGCCTGGCAGCTTCATGGGCGGAGAACGGGGTGCAGTCCAAGTTCACGCAGTAGCGGTACGAAGCCTGATGGAGGAGGCGGCAGACTAGCCTCTGGTGGTCCCCCCTGGTGCCAATTGCGTGCGCCAGGTCGCGAGGGTGGTCGGGGGCTCGCGCCCGTTTCCAAGCGAGGGCCAAGGCGGCGCACCAGCACCAGGCGTGCTCCGTGGTGGCCTCCCCAAGACCACACAGTGGGCAAACTCCGTAGACGCCCTGTCGGCCCTGAACGTTCACTTGGCCGAGGGCGCTCCCCCGATCGGACGCGTCCAGGCGAAATTCCTCGGGGAGAAGCTCGGAGTCCAGGAGAGGCCAGAGATCGGATTGGCTGGCCCATTGCCCGAGGCAGGTGTTGCACCACGCGCTGCCAGGGTCGTTGTGTCCTGCCGTGGGCCAGACCCTGTGCGCCGGTCTTCCGCAACTGCACTGGTGCGGGAGGCGGTCAGCCGCCCCCCGTCTCCTGGCAGAGCCGGGAAGCCCATTGGCGAGGAATCGTAGGACGTGGTGGGCCTCGCTAAAGGAGGCGCAGTGTTGGATCAGGGTCCATTCCGCCCCTCCGGTCTGTGCCCAGCCAGCGCCTGGTTTGGCTGGCGCGGCGAAACCATCTGCTGGTGTTGGGTCCGTGCAGCTGTGCCCATGCGGCCACGTAGACCACCCTGCCGAAGTAGCGACTGCGAATCCTGTGCGGCTCCTGCTGCGCACGTATACCAGAAGGTCGGCGGCTCTGGTGTCCGTGAGTACTCTGGAACCTGGCCTGCGGGGACCATGTCGTCTGGCGAAGCTCGCGGCCCGGGAGAGGACCCCAGACATCGCCTAGCGCGTGGGCTCTGGCGGCGATCGCCCTGGCGCTGGCGACGGGGCATTTCGGGCTCCCGGGGACTTGGAAGAGGATGCCGAGGCCCGCGAGCACGCTGTCTGGGATCCAGGAGGCACCTGCCAGGCCCAGGACCACCCGGAGCTGGGCCCGGAGAACGCATTCCTGGGTGAGGGGTGTGCCGAAACGGGTGTGAGGGGTGTGAGGGGTGTGCCGAAATGGGTGCGGTGGGCGCATGGGAGCGCAGCCACTGGGGCCTTCGCTGGAGCTCCCCATGGGGCCACGAAACGTGTGAGGGGTGTACCGAAATGGGTGCGGCGGGCGCATGGGAGCGCAGCCACTGGGGCCTTCGCTGGAGCTCCCCATGGGGCCACGAAACGTGTGAGGGGTGTGCCGAAATCGGTGCGGCGGGCGCATGGGAGCGCAGCCACTGGGGCCTTCGCTGGAGCTCCCCATGGGGCCACGAAACGTGTGAGGGGTGTGCCGAAATGGGCGCGGCGGGCGCATGGGAGCGCAGCCACTGGGGCCTTCGCTGGAGTTCCCTATGGGGCCACGAAACGTGTGAGGGGTGTACCGAAATCGGTGCGGCGGGCGCATGGGAGCGCAGCCACTGGGGCCTTCGCTGGAGCTCCCCATGGGGCCACGAAACGTGTGAGGGGTGTGCCGAAATGGGTGCGGCGGGCGCATGGGAGCGCAGCCACTGGGGCCTTCGCTGGAGCTCCCTATGATCGTCATGATGGTGATGATGATGATGATGATGATGATGATGATGATGATGATGATGATGAGGGCAGGAGGGAGCGGGCAGCGGGAGGAGGAGTGAACGCGGGGCGCTGTCTCTTCAAAACGAGGACCCAACACCACAGGATGGTTGGGAAAAAGAGAGAGAGAGAGAGAGAGAGAGAGAGAGAGAGAGCCAGGGGAACGGCTGATGGCCGAGCGAGCAAGCTGATCGGATAATACAGCGCCAACAGCAAATGGCCGACGCACCCTTCCCGCAGAAAGCTGCTGCCGGCCGTCACTTCGTTCCCAACGGGGACAGGGGGAGAGAGAACAGAGCCAGGGGGCCGGTCGATGGCTGCAAGAGCAATGCAGTCGGGAACTGCAGCGCCTACGGCTGATGGCCGCTACCTCCTGTCCAAGTGCTAGTAGGTGGTGAGACAAGTCAGGCGCTGGGGGAGCACGAGCACCCAGCGCTCCTGCAAGTAGTTGCGGGTGTGACCGCGGCGTCCGTGCGCCATTGCACCCGCATCTGACCAGCCGAGGCTGTCTAGCTATGCTGCGCCTTGAAGTGAGGTGGGGGCGGCCGCCTGCCCCAGCAATTGGCAGCCCCCCAAGTATTGCGGCCAGCAGGCCGGGCGTAGCGAGGTGAGACGGGCCCTGGGGCGGGCCAGCGCTCGCTGACAAGAGGAGCGAGGACGCCTCGAGGCATTGAGCGAGCTGGGAAGATGGGCAAAGCTGTTGGCCGCTGCCAGAATATCCATGCCAGGGGCGGCCGATGGCCGTACTGTCGGACAAATAAATGCCAAGGTCGGCCGACGGCCGTATTGTCAGCGCCCGAGGGGCCCAGTGGTTGCCGAATGGGTTGGACGTCCGCATGCAAACATAGCACCGATGCAGTGATGCGGTGGGCAGACCGGGGGCTCCGCGTTAGACCCGCGCAGTGGCCCGTGGTGTCGTTTCACGCCCATCAGCGGCCTCTCTTGTCGGGGTACAGTCGGAATCACTCCATGTTGGCCAACCTTCGCGCCATGTTGACCACTCCTGCCCGCCGCGCCATCCTGCGGCGCCGGCTGCTGGGCTATCAGCTGACCAGGGTGCCTGGGCGTCTTTGACATGCGCCCCGGCGCCCTTCCATATGTGGTTACGGCGGATCGAGTCCCAGTCGACTTCGAGGTTGTGTGCCTGATCCATCTGGTACGCATCGAAGCCAGCCCGCCTCCAGGCGTCCAGAAAGCTCTTGCAGGTGTGGTCTGTGTTGAGACGGGGCTTGCTTTTGTAACCACCTTTTCCCCGTTTCCCTTGCGCCGCACGGTTGGCACACGCGTGCCAAATACCGTTGAAGACGCCACCGAGCGTTTTCGGCAGTCGCGCAATCTTGGCCTGGATCTCCTCCATCTTATCCGTTTCGGAGTCGGCTAGGGAGCATCTGTACATGGGGCCGCCAGGGCCTGGGTCCCTGAGGTGTCCGAAGGCCATGTGGTCGGAGCTGTTGCCTTTTTTTGGTTCCAGACGCACTGGGTTCCACCTGGGCGATTTCGCAGCCCGCTGCCCCTTACCCCCCGCCGCGTCGTCCGTTGCTCGGCGACTGTGTCCTTGTTTCCAGGGCGGTAAGCTGCTCCCGCTGGCGTCCCCCGCGCTATCTTGCTTCCAGGGCGGTGGGTTGCCCCCAGAAGCGTCTTCGGCGTTCTCCTCGGGGACTGGAGGGAATATTGTTTCTTTTTGGTCGGCGGTTCCGAGGCGGCGGACAGGGAGCGGTAGGCGTCGTCTGGGCCAGCAGGCGAGGCGAATTAGCTACAACAGGCAATGCACCTGCAGTAAAAATCCGCAAGAAAAAGCGAATGTGCACATGCAGTAAGCAAAATGCTCGATTATGCGCTGCGGAAGAGTCGCCCTGTCGGCGCCAGTCCTCGCAGCCACCCTCGCCGATTAGACAAGTAGCACCGGAGCGACACGCTGAAGCGAACCACTCAGCGCGAGGTACCACCGCCGTACGCGGGGTCGGCAAAGACAGGGCAGGGACCTACAGAGCTCTAGCTCCACGATCCACACCGCTGCCCATGGTGGGGCCGGTGCGTCAACCATCGTTCCGAAACCAGTCACGGGCAAACTGGTGGGGACGCTGGTGGGGAAGGCAGGTAGTACCGAAGCGACACGCTGAAGGCTGAACCACTCAGTGCGAGGTACCACCGTCGTACGCACACGCAGGCCCAAGCGCCAGTACTGCCGCCAAGCGGGTAACGGCCGAAGGTCGCCGCGGTACGCTGCAGTCGCGGCCAGCACATAGGCGCTGGGGTGCAGTCAGGGCTGACTGGTGGGGATACACGTAACGTCAAGAATCCCACCAGCCCTCTGGGCGTCGGTGGTTTAACGAGTTTCCTCTTCCACCTCTCCCTCTTCCCCTTCGGGGAGGGGTTTACCCCTCCCCCTACCCCCTCCCCACTGACCTGGACAGGGGGTTCCGCGGCGCGTTGAAGCGCCCAAGATGGCCCAAGACGGCTCCAAGAGGGCCTCAGGGAGCCCAAGATACCCTCCAAGATGGCTCAAGATAGCGCAAGATGCCTCAAGATGGTCCCCATGATGTTCCAAGACGTTCCAAGAACTCTCCAAGACGGTTCCAAGTGCCCACAAGAGCATCATTAGGATGCATCCAAGAGGCCAACATGCTTCAAAACCCTAGGGAAAATCAATGTTTTTGGTGTTCTCACTTTTTCGCTTGCGATGCACATCCGAGGCGTCAAGATGGCTCCAAGATGGCTCAAGATAGCTCCAAGAAGGGCCCAAGAAAGCCCCATGACGGCGCCAAGAGCGCCGAAGAGCGCTCCAAGAGCGGTCCCAGAGCGGTACAGGAGACGATTTTTGGAGTTCCTGGGGGGGGGCTCTAATTAAGGAACCCTACTTCCTTGACCGATGTCCTCCAAGATTGCCCCAAGAGCGCCCCATTTTGGCCTCCTGAGGGGGCAAAGATGGCCCCAAGAAGCGCCCAGGAGGCCCCCAAAGGCCCCAAGATGGTCCCAAGAGGCCCCAAGAGGCCCCCAGGAGGCCCCAAAGAGGATCCCGAACGGCCCACAGAGGCCCCCCCGAGGCACCCAAGACGCCGAAAAGCCCCTCAGGACGACCCTCTACTCGCCTGGGCGTCGTTTCTGGACGGGCTGGTGGGGATACGCGAAGCGTCTAGAATTTCAAGAGGCGCCGGGGGAAGAAAAAACAGGAAATTCGCGCTCCCGAGGCAGTGATCCGTCTAATTTCGCCAGGTTAGCGACCCGAAGACACGAAACTCCGTAAATCACGCCAGCCTCGAGTTCCCGAGGCCACCATAAACTCACGCCAAACTCGCGCGAAACCATCCCCAAACCATCCTTACAGAACTCGACACATCCCATTATGATACAGAGGGGGGAACGGATATTCCGGTATGTGTGAGGAGGGGGCTCAATACGGGAGTGTGTATGTCAGCATCACTGGTGCGTCCTGTGCTTTGTTATGATTATCCTCCTTATCATCACCATCACCATCACATACACCAAATTCACCACCACCACCATCGCCATAATCATCATCAGCAGCAGCAGCAGCAGCAGCAGCAGCATCAGCATCATCATCATCATCATCATCATCATCATCATCATCATCATCATCATCATCATCATCATCATCATCATCATCATCATCATCATCATCATCATCATCATCATCATCATCATCATCATCATCATCATCATCATCATCATCATCATCATCATCATCATCATCATCATCATCATCATCAGCATCATCATCATCATCATCATCATCCATCATCATCATCATCATCATCATCATCATCATCATCATACATCATCATCATCATCATCCATCATCATCATCATCATCATCATCATCATCATCATCATCATCATCATCATCATCATCATCATCATCATCATCATCATCATCATCCATCATCATCATCATCATCATCATCATCATCATCATCATCATCTCATCATCATCATCATCATCATCATCATCATCATTCATCATCATCCATCATCATCATCATCATCATCATCATCATCATCATCATCATCATCATCATCATCATCATCATCATCATCATCATTCGTCATCATCATCATCATCATATCCATCATCATCATCCTCATCATCATCATCATCATCATATCATCGTCACATCATCATCATCATCATCATCATCATCATCATCATCATCATCACCATCATCATCATCATCATCACCACCACCACGACAACACCACCACCACATCATCATCATCATCATCATCATCATCATCATCATCATCATCATCATCATCATCATCATCATCATCATCCATCATCATCATCATCATCATCATCATCATCATCATCATCATCATCATCATCATCATCATCATCATCATCATCATCATCATCATCATCATCATCATCATCAGCATCAGCATCATCATCATCAGCATGATCATGTTCATCATCAGCATCAGCATCAGCATCATAATTAACATCATCAACAGCATCATATTCATCATAATCATCATCATCATAATCAGCATCATCATTATCAGTATCAGTAGCTCCATAATTGGCATCAGCATCATCAACATCATGATCAGCATCACCAGCAGCATCATCATCGCCCTCACCATCACCATCAGCATCGGCATCACCGCCACCGCCACCCCCCCCCCCCATCACCATACCATCACTATCACCGTCACCGTCACCGTCATCAGAATCAGTAGCGTCATCGTCATCGGCATCATCATCAACATCAGCATCGCCATCCTCATCAACATCCTCAGCATCATCACCATCGTCATCAACATCAGTATTATCATCATCGTCATCATCAATGGCACCATCATCGTCATCATTAGTAGAATCATCCGCACAATCAGCATCATCAACAGTACAAGCATCAACATCATCATCGTCATGATCATCATCATCACCATCATCATCCTCATCCTCATCGTCATCATCAGCATCAACAGCAACAGCACCAGCATCAGCAGCAGCACCACCAGCACCCAGCATCAGCACCAGCCTGCTATATCGCCTCTCTCTGTCTCTCTCTCTCTCTCTCTCTGCTCTCGCCCCGCCCCTCCCCCCTCCCTGCCCCCTCCTCCCCTACTACCCCTGCCAACCCTTTGCCCTCTCGGGGGCGGCAAAGAGGGAGGCGTCCAAGAGGGGGGGGGGAGGGGCAAATCATGGCCGGCGGCATGTGCGCGGCCTGGGGGGGGGGCAGGGACGTAATCAAAAATGCATCGCCGATAGATCGGCGATAGGCCTCCCATCGTGAATCCGCACCTTCCTGGGCAGGCTTGGGCTGTCGGGCCCCTATCGGCGATCCATGGGCGATTCGGGGTCGATCCTCCCTATGCCTATCCCCCCCAATCGTTGCCCCTGATCATGCCCCCTCTCCCACTGCTCCTCCCTCCCCGCCGCTCCCTCAACACCGGGACGCGCGCTCCCGGCGCCCGCCAGAAGCCCGCTCGAGGGAGGGGGGGACGGGCGGGGGCGGGCCGCCTCGTCGATGCTCCTGCGGGCCTGCGCACGGCTGCGGCCCCGCAGGGTGCGGGCAATATTTGTGTCAATGTCCACTGCGCCTTGGTCTCCTCCTCCCTCTTCTTCCTCCTCCTCCTCCTCCTCCTCCTCCTCCTCCTCCTCCTCCTCCGCCTCCTCCTCCTCCTCCTCCTCCACCTCCTCCTCCTCCTCCTCTGGGACGGGGCGCCAAAAGGCCGAGGCGCAGTGGATATGCATGAGAGTCCAGCCCCTACGGGCCAGAGGGTTCTCCACATCCACGGCGCCGCGGGTTTCTGGGGAAGTGAGCTCGGAACTTCAAGACGCAGTGGTCACGGATACCAGTCCGGCCCGCAGCAAGAAGGGGTGAAAAACCGGGCGAGGGAACGGAACGAGGCCAGGATCTGCGCATGCCCCCTGCCGCGTGGGACGGATATCGCGGGAACCCAGGGAGGCCTCCCAGATAGGGATCCGAGTAGGTGGGGTCGGAGGATTGCGCCGCTTCGGCGATGCATCGGCGATACATCGTCGACGCATCGGCGACGTCGGTGGTGCATCGGCGACGCCGGCGTGAAGAAAGTCGGGATCCACATCGAGCCGCATCGGCGATGCATTGGCGATGCGGCGCGATCCTCCAACCCCATCTACACGGACCCCATCTGGGAGGCATAGAATGTCGCAGGAACCCAGGGAGGGGGGACCCCAGGCGGCGGGCGGGGGGATGGACTCGGATTCGGGCTCCGACTCGGGCAAGAAGCGCGCCCCCACTCCAGCGGGGGAGATCGACCCGCAGATGAGCGGGGGGAAGGAGGCGCCGCGACGAGGCATGGAGGGCAGGGGAGCCAGGCTATGGAAGGGGGCGGTAGAGGGAGAGACACCACTACGGCACCATGAGATAATGCGGATGACCCCCGAAGAGACCCGAAGAAGCATCCCTGAGAACTCTGACCCACTACGCGCGGTGGCGGGATGGGCCGAAGGCCACTAAACCTGGCCCGCCACAGAAACGGAAAGAGCGCTTCAGAAACAAACATCGAAATTAATCACACCACCGTGCGTACTGGGAGCCTTTGCGTTGAGAGCTTGTTACGTCACACCTCGCTCGTGGGAGCCTTGGTGTTCAGAGATTGTTGCGTTGCCGCCTGTTCCTGAGCTTTGCCTGGGCCTTGGTGTCAGGAACTTGTTACATCACCGCTCTCTGCTGGGAGCCTTGGTCTTATCAGCTTGTTTACGTCACCGTTCGCTCTTGGGAGCCTTGGTGTGAAGAGCTTTTTGCGATACCGATCGCTCATTATTTGGCGTCTTTTTTGCAACGTGAACCAAGACCAGAAAAAAAACACCTGCCCCAGAACTGGAAATTCAACAGCGCTGGAACTGGGGAAAACACAGCACAACGAAAAAGGGGGGGGGCACACATTGCTTTGACGCTTGCAAGAGCCACTGAGGTGCTGAAACACCCCTGCACACATCTGAACCAAGAGCATCGGAGGCCACGGAATTCCATGAACAACTTCGGGAAACTTCAACTACAGAAGTAACGGAATCGAGGATCGATGCTTTTCACGTTCATGCCTTTGGCCCTCGTTGAACCGTTCTGGTTATTCGGGGCATTTGGATGCCTCAAGGGGGCTCTGGGGACGTCTGGAGACCTCCGAGGACCCCCGGAGGAGAGAGGGAAGGGACAAGAGGGACAGGGAGTGAGGGGAGGGAAGAGAGGGGAGATACGGGGGGAGGAGAGAGGGCGGACAGAGGAGAAGGGGACTGGGGCATTGAGAAAAGGACGACGGTGGAAAAGAAGAAAGGAAGGGATGAGGAGGACGGTGATGCGGAAGGGTGAGAACGAGGGGAAGCACGAGGCAACTGAACGAGGGGAGGGGAACGACGTGCCAAATGGCGGAAATCTTCCACATTGAAACGCTGCCGACAAGGGGATGACCGCAGGGGAAAGATCTAGCGGTGAGCTGCGCATGTCCAGAGGAGCAAAACACATCCAAACGCCTCGATGCTCGGCCCTCGATCCTATGATTTTGTCGTGCTATCTGGGCTGACCAGGCACAAGCACCACAAATTCGAGCACGCGGCCAACGCGCTGGCAGTGCGAGTGAATTCAGCAGCGTGACCTGGTTGAACACGTCGTTCGCATGACTGACAGCAGCGCTTGCATCACCTCGCTGAATTCAACATCCATGGCCTGGCTGAGTTCGGCAGCATCACTGGCAATCGTCGGTGATGACCGCAATGAGCAGCATGACCTAGTGAAATTTGGCCCGCAGACTTCGCTGCAGAGGAGAAAGGAAGCAGATTGCACAGGCTGCATCTGAAGAATTGCTTTGGATGCCGAGGCTGTTCATCAACCCTGACGCATGTCATGCACTGTGCACGATGCAAGTACCTACTGCAAACACATACGCCGCACGATCTAAAAAATTCGGCGTCGCGGGTGACCATTGCCGTTTCATTCTGAAATTCGGGGTCGACGCTGAGGCGCCTCGGCGAAGCTTCGCACTCAAGGGCCCTGAGCCTCAGGAGGAATCGCGGGCGCAGCGCTCGTGGCCTGCTGATCCTTCGGCGAGCCTTGCTCCTTCGTGGACATGTTGAAGATCGGCGAGCTGCCCAGCCGGCCGAAGGCGAAAGAGTAGCCACCGCCCACGATGATGGACCCTGCGAAGATGTTCCCGAGGGTCACCGGGATGAAATTCCTCCAGAGACAGTCCAGCACGGACACGTCTGCGCCGGCCATCATCCCCATGGGGATCATGAACATGTTGGCTGGGATATGCTCGAAGCCGATGGCCACGAAGCAAGAGATGGGGAACCAGATGCCCACCATCTTGCCAGCCATGTCCTGCGCCTGGCCCTGCAGGAACACAGCCATGCACACCAGCCAGTTGCAGCCGATTCCTTTGAGGAAGGTGATCAGGAAGTCCTCCTTGATCTTCTTCTCCGCCACCTGATAGCAAGCTTGGCAGTCAGGCCCACATTCATGTTACAGGCCGTGACAAAGCCAGCGAAGAGCAAGGCGCCAAGCAGATTGCCCACCCAAGCCAGCGCAAACGTCCTCAGGATCTGCATCCGGTTTAGCTTGCCTTCAAACACCGCGGCAGGCACGGTCGCGGCTGTACCTGTGATCAGCACCCCACCTGAGAGGAGGATGAGTAGCAGGTTCACAGGGAAGAGGGCAGCGAATACAAAGGTCTGAATGGTAGGGTTGTCCTGGGCTGCGCTGTCCAGCCCGCCAGCCACCACCATCGACAGCATGCCCCCGAAGCCAATGTAGCAACCCGCGTAGAAGGACTGGTGGAAGATCTTGATGGACGAGTCGCCGCCCATCGACACGCCCTTGTCGACCATGCCCATGAAAGCATCCTTCGGGGTTTTCACGATTGACATCAGCTCCGGCATGGTGGTGCGACTTGCTGTGGGCAAGGGGCGCCTCCGGCACTGGCAAAACTCAGGGCGTAAAATGTGCGGCGACAACAGGACTTGAGCCAAAACGGCTACGGAATCGCACGCCAAAGGGCAACGGAGTCCGCGACCCTCGACATTCGATGCGCAGAGCGGCGATGAGGTACGAATGTCCTCATCGGAGGTCCCCGGAGGTCCAAGGAGGCCTCCGAAGCCTCCAAGAGTGGAGGGACACACATCCAAACGCCTCGATGCTCGGCGCTCCATCCTATGATTTTGTCGTGCTATCTGGGCTGGCCAGGCACAAGCACCACAAATTCGAGCACGCGGCCCACGGGCTGGCAGTGCGAGTGGATTCAGCAGCGTGACCTGGTTGAACACGTCGGTCGCATGACTGACAGCAGCGCATGCATCACCTGGCTGAATTCAACATCCATGGCCCGGCTGAGTTCGGTAGCATCACTGGCAATCGTCGGTGATGACCGCGATGAGCAGCATGACCTGGTGAAATTTGGCCTGCAGACTTCGCTGCAGAGGAGAAAGGAAGCAGATTGCACAGGCTGCATCTGAAGAATTGCTTTGGATGCCGAGGCTGTTCATCTACCCTGACGCATGTCATGCACTGTGCACGATACAAGTACCTACTGCAAACACATACGCCGCACGATCTAAAAAATTCGGCGTCGCGGGTGACCATTGCCGTTTCATTCTGAAATTCGGGGTCGACGCTGAGGCGCCTCGGCGAAGCTTCGCACTCAAGGGCCCTGAGCCTCAGGAGGAATCGTGGGCGCAGCGCTCGTGGCCTGCTGATCCTTCGGCGAGCCTTGCTCCTTCGTGGACATGTTGAAGATCGGCGAGCTGCCCAGCCGGCCGAAGGCGAAAGAGTAGCCACCGCCCACGATGATGGACCCTGCGAAGATGTTCCCGAGGGTCACCGGATGAAATTCCTCCAGAGACAGTCCAGCACGGACACGTCTGCGCCGGCCATCATCCCCATGGGGATCATGAACATGTTGGCTGGGATATGCTCGAAGCCGATGGCCACGAAGCAAGAGATGGGGAACCAGATGCCCACCATCTTGCCAGCCATGTCCTGCGCCTGGCCCTGCAGGAACACAGCCATGCACACCAGCCAGTTGCAGCCGATTCCTTTGAGGAAGGTGATCAGGAAATCCTCCTTGATCTTCTTCTCCGCCACCCTGATAGCAAGCTTGGCAGTCAGGCCCACATTCATGTTACAGGCCGTGACAAAGCCAGCGAAGAGCAAGGCGCCAAGCAGATTGCCCACCCAAGCCAGCGCAAACGTCCTCAGGATCTGCATCCGGTTTAGCTTGCCTTCAAACACCGCGGCAGGCACGGTCGCGGCTGTACCTGTGATCAGCACCCCACCTGAGAGGAGGATGAGTAGCAGGTTCACAGGGAAGAGGGCAGCGAATACAAAGGTCTGAATGGTAGGGTTGTCCTGGGCTGCGCTGTCCAGCCCGCCAGCCACCACCATCGACAGCATGCCCCCGAAGCCAATGTAGCAACCCGCGTAGAAGGACTGGTGGAAGATCTTGATGGACGAGTCGCCGCCCATCGACACGCCCTTGTCGACCATGCCCATGAAAGCATCCTTCGGGGTTTTCACGATTGACATCAGCTCCGGCATGGTGGTGCGACTTGCTGTGGGCAAGGGGCGCCTCCGGCACTGGCAAAACTCAGGGCGTAAAATGTGCGGCGACAACAGGACTTGAGCCAAAACGGCTACGGAATCGCACGCCAAAGGGCAACGGAGTCCGCGACCCTCGACATTCGATGCGCAGAGCGGCGATGAGGTACGAATGTCCTCATCGGAGGTCCCCGGAGGTCCAAGGAGGCCTCCGAAGCCTCCAAGAGTGGAGGGAAACACATCCAAACGCCTCGATGCTCGGCGCTCCATCCTATGATTTTGTCGTGCTATCTGGGCTGGCCAGGCACAAGCACCACAAATTCGAGCACGCGGCCCACGGGCTGGCAGTGCGAGTGGATTCAGCAGCGTGACCTGGTTGAACACGTCGGTCGCATGACTGACAGCAGCGCTTGCATCACCTGGCTGAATTCAACATCCATGGCCTGGCTGAGTTCGGCAGCATCACTGGCAATCGTCGGTGATGACCGCGATGAGCAGCATCAGCATGACCTGGTGAAATTTGGCCCGCAGACTTCGCTGCAGAGGAGAAAGGAAGCAGATTGCACAGGCTGCATCTGAAGAATTGCTTTGGATGCCGAGGCTGTTCATCAACCCTGACGCATGTCATGCACTGTGCACGATACAAGTACCTACTGCAAACACATACGCCGCACGATCTAAAAAATTTGGCGTCGCGGGTGACCATTGCCGTTTCATTCTGAAATTCGGGGTCGACGCTGAGGCGCCTCGGCGAAGCTTCGCACTCAAGGGCCCTGAGCCTCAGGAGGAATCGCGGGCGCAGCGCTCGTGGCCTGCTGATCCTTCGGCGAGCCTTGCTCCTTCGTGGACATGTTGAAGATCGGCGAGCTGCCCAGCCGGCCGAAGGCGAAAGAGTAGCCACCGCCCACGATGATGGACCCTGCGAAGATGTTCCCGAGGGTCACCGGAATGAAATTCCTCCAGAGACAGTCCAGCACGGACACGTCTGCGCCGGCCATCATCCCCATGGGGATCATGAACATGTTGGCTGGGATATGCTCGAAGCCGATGGCCACGAAGCAAGAGATGGGGAACCAGATGCCCACCATCTTGCCAGCCATGTCCTGCGCCTGGCCCTGCAGGAACACAGCCATGCACACCAGCCAGTTGCAGCCGATTCCTTTGAGGAAGGTGATCAGGAAATCCTCCTTGATCTTCTTCTCCGCCACCCTGATAGCAAGCTTGGCAGTCAGGCCCACATTCATGTTACAGGCCGTGACAAAGCCAGCGAAGAGCAAGGCGCCAAGCAGATTGCCCACCCAAGCCAGCGCAAACGTCCTCAGGATCTGCATCCGGTTTAGCTTGCCTTCAAACACCGCGGCAGGCACGGTCGCGGCTGTACCTGTGATCAGCACCCCACCTGAGAGGAGGATGAGTAGCAGGTTCACAGGGAAGAGGGCAGCGAA
Organism: Prorocentrum cordatum; assembly: GCA_963575745.1. Classification (NCBI taxonomy): domain Eukaryota; class Dinophyceae; order Prorocentrales; family Prorocentraceae; genus Prorocentrum; species Prorocentrum cordatum. Next base: position 133,694 of record CAUYUJ010016960.1, read on the forward strand.
TACAAAGGTCTGAATGGTAGGGTTGTCCTGGGCTGCGCTGTCCAGCCCGCCAGCCACCACCATCGACAGCATGCCCCCGAAGCCAATGTAGCAACCCGCGTAGAAGGACTGGTGGAAGATCTTAATGGACGAGTCGCCGCCCATCGACACGCCCTTGTCGACCATGCCCATGAATGCCTCCTTCGGGGTTTTCACGATTGACATCAGCTCCGGCATGGTGGTGCGACTTGCTGTGGGCAAGGGGCGCCTCCGGCACTGGCAAAACTCAGGGCGTAAAATGTGCGGCGACAACAGGACTTGAGCCAAAACGGCTACGGAATCGCACGCCAAAGGGCAACGGAGTCCGCGACCCTCGACATTCGATGCGCAGAGCGGCGATGAGGTACGAATGTCCTCATCGGAGGTCCCCGGAGGTCCAAGGAGGCCTCCGAAGCCTCCAAGAGTGGAGGGAAACACATCCAAACGCCTCGATGCTCGGCGCTCCATCCTATGATTTTGTCGTGCTATCTGGGCTGGCCAGGCACAAGCACCACAAATTCGAGCACGCGGCCCACGGGCTGGCAGTGCGAGTGGATTCAGCAGCGTGACCTGGTTGAACACGTCGGTCGCATGACTGACAGCAGCGCATGCATCACCTGGCTGAATTCAACATCCATGGCCCGGCTGAGTTCGGTAGCATCACTGGCAATCGTCGGTGATGACCGCGATGAGCAGCATGACCTGGTGAAATTTGGCCTGCAGACTTCGCTGCAGAGGAGAAAGGAAGCAGATTGCACAGGCTGCATCTGAAGAATTGCTTTGGATGCCGAGGCTTTTATCAACCCTGACGCATGTCATGCACTGTGCACGATGCAAGTACCTACTGCGAACACATACGCCGCACGATCTAAAAAATTCGGCGTCGCGGGTGACCATTGCCGTTTCATTCTGAAATTCGGGGTCGACGCTGAGGCGCCTCGGCGAAGCTTCGCACTCAAGGGCCCTGAGCCTCAGGAGGAATCGCGGGCGCAGCGCTCGTGGCCTGCTGATCCTTCGGCGAGCCTTGCTCCTTCGTGGACATGTTGAAGATCGGCGAGCTGCCCAGCCGGCCGAAGGCGAAAGAATAGCCACCGCCCACGATGATGGACCCTGCGAAGATGTTCCCGAGGGTCACCGGGATGAAATTCCTCCAGAGACAGTCCAGCACGGACACGTCTGCGCCGGCCATCATCCCCATTGGGATCATGAACATGTTGGCTGGGATATGCTCGAAGCCGATGGCCACGAAGCAAGAGATGGGGAACCAGATGCCCACCATCTTGCCAGCCATGTCCTGCGCCTGGCCCTGCAGGAACACAGCCATGCACACCAGCCAGTTGCAGCCGATTCCTTTGAGGAAGGTGATCAGGAAGTCCTCCTTGATCTTCTTCTCCGCCACCTTGATAGCAAGCTTGGCAGTCAGGCCCACATTCATGTTACAGGCCGTGACAAAGCCAGCGAAGAGCAAGGCGCCAAGCAGATTGCCCACCCAAGCCAGCGCAAACGTCCTCAGGATCTGCATCCGGTTTAGCTTGCCTTCAAACACCGCGGCAGGCACGGTCGCGGCTGTACCTGTGATCAGCACCCCACCTGAGAGGAGGATGAGTAGCAGGTTCACAGGGAAGAGGGCAGCGAATACAAAGGTCTGAATGGTAGGGTTGTCCTGGGCTGCGCTGTCCAGCCCGCCAGCCACCACCATCGACAGCATGCCCCCGAAGCCAATGTAGCAACCCGCGTAGAAGGACTGGTGGAAGATCTTGATGGACGAGTCGCCGCCCATCGACACGCCCTTGTCGACCATGCCCATGAAGGCCTCCTTCGGGGTTTTCACGATTGACATCAGCTCCGGCATGGTGGTGCGACTTGCTGTGGGCAAGGGGCGCCTCCGGCACCGGTAAAACTCAGGGCGTAAAATGTGCAACGACAACCGGACTTGAGCCAAAACGGCTACGGAATCGCACGCCAAAGGGCAACGGAGTCCGCGACCCTCGACATTCGATGCGCAGAGCGGCGATGAGGTACGAATGTCCTCATCGGAGGTCCCCGGAGGTCCAAGGAGGCCTCCGAAGCCTCCAAGAATGGAGGGAAACACATCCAAACGCCTCGATGCTCGGCGCTCCATCCTATGATTTTGTCGTGCTATCTGGGCTGGCCAGGCACAAGCACCACAAATTCGAGCACGCGGCCCACGGGCTGGCAGTGCGAGTGGATTCAGCAGCGTGACCTGGTTGAACACGTCGGTCGCATGACTGACAGCAGCGCTTGCATCACCTGGCTGAATTCAACATCCATGGCCTGGCTGAGTTCGGCAGCATCACTGGCAATCGTCGGTGATGACCGCGATGCGCAGCATGACCTGGTGAAATTTGGCCCGCAGACTTCGCTGCAGAGGAGAAAGGAAGCAGATTGCACAGGTTGCATCTGAAGAATTGCTTTGGATGCCGAGGCTGTTCATCAACCCTGACGCATGTCATGCACTGTGCACGATACAAGTACCTACTGCAAACACATACGCCGCACGATCTAAAAAATTCGGCGTCGCGGGTGACCATTGCCGTTTCATTCTGAAATTCGGGGTCGACGCTGAGGCGCCTCGGCGAAGCTTCGCACTCAAGGGCCCTGAGCCTCAGGAGGAATCGTGGGCGCAGCGCTCGTGGCCTGCTGATCCTTCGGCGAGCCTTGCTCCTTCGTGGACATGTTGAAGATCGGCGAGCTGCCCAGCCGGCCGAAGGCGAAAGAGTAGCCACCGCCCACGATGATGGACCCTGCGAAGATGTTCCCGAGGGTCACCGGGATGAAATTCCTCCAGAGACAGGCCAGCACGGACACGTCTGCGCCGGCCATCATCCCCATTGGGATCATGAACATGTTGGCTGGGATATGCTCGAAGCCGATGGCCACGAAGCAAGAGATGGGGAACCAGATGCCCACCATCTTGCCAGCCATGTCCTGCGCCTGGCCCTGCAGGAACACAGCCATGCACACCAGCCAGTTGCAGCCGATTCCTTTGAGGAAGGTGATCAGGAAGTCCTCCTTGATCTTCTTCTCCGCCACCTTGATAGCAAGCTTGGCAGTCAGGCCCACATTCATGTTACAGGCCGTGACAAAGCCAGCGAAGAGCAAGGCGCCAAGCAGATTGCCCACCCAAGCCAGCGCAAACGTCCTCAGGATCTGCATCCGGTTTAGCTTGCCTTCAAACACCGCGGCAGGCACGGTCGCGGCTGTACCTGTGATCAGCACCCCACCTGAGAGGAGGATGAGTAGCAGGTTCACAGGGAAGAGGGCAGCGAATACAAAGGTCTGAATGGTCGGGTTGTCCTGGGCTGCGCTGTCCAGCCCGCCAGCCACCACCATCGATAGCATGCCCCCGAAGCCAATGTAGCAACCCGCGTAGAAGGACTGGTGGAAGATCTTGATGGACGAGTCGCCGCCCATCGACACGCCCTTGTCGACCATGCCCATGAAAGCCTCCTTCGGGGTTTTCACGATTGACATCAGCTCCGGCATGGTGGTGCGACTTGCTGTGGGCAAGAGGTGCCTCCGGCACCGGTAAAACTCAGGGCGTAAAATGTGCGGCGACAACCAAACTTGAGCCAAAACGGCTACGTACGGAATCTCACGCCAAAGGGCACGGAGTCCGCGACCCTCGACATTCGATGTGCAGAATGTTGAAAGGAACGCGCTTCTTGCTCGTGCATATGGGTCTTGTGGCGTCAGATTCGTCCCCTGTCCCTCCCACCATTGCACTGTAGCCTAATGTTCTCGCCCGCTGCCATTTCGGATACGAGCCGGCTTGAGGCGATGTGTTTCTACGTCAGTGGAATCCGACAAATAGCTTTGATCCTCCCTCAGTGCTGCCGCGCTCGCCGCCATGTCCCGCTGTGGAGCCCGAGAAGAAGGGTCGCTACAGCGGCTCCAACGGCGGCGGGTGGTGGACACGCTCGTCGACGACCTATGTGGCGGCCGGGTCACCAGTGGAGCCGAGACCTCGAGGGCATCCAGAACTTGGATGACAGTGCGTCGCAATGAGAAGGCACCGAAGGACGTGGCCCTGTGGATCGAGTGCATCAACCTCGATGTGAGCCGGTCTTGGGCAGCACGCATGGTGAGGCGCTTGACGGGACCGGCGAAGACGCTGGGCGAATCGATCCCAATGGAGGAGCTGCGCGCCAAGCCGTGGACGTGGGTGGAGGACGCAGCCAGAGCAGGGCGCGAAGACGGTGACGACGACGCAGAGGACGAATGCGAGGAGTACGGCCATTGGGCGTGGATGAGCCGACGCGCCGTGACCAGATGATTACGCACTTCTACAAGACATTGCACCGGCGAGCCAGTGAGGACATGATATCTTGGATGGCTCGGTTCGGGGAAGCCCGGAGCCAGCTCGACGAGGACGTGGCCCTCCCTCCGCGAACGGCGGGCTGGTGGCTGATCGACAAGATGGGGCTCACGGATGCGCAGAAAAGAATGCTGATGACATCGCCGGGCGGCAATACGGTGCCGGCAATGCTCAAGCTGCTTCCCACTCTGCACAGCACGGAGCACCGCGACTGGATGGTTGACAAACGCAGGCCGTCGCCGTCAAAGCTCTTACTCAAAGATGAGATCGTGGTAAAATTCAAAAGCACGAACGTCACGGAGCACATCGAGGATGTCAGCCAGCTCGGCGACGGTGAGCTGGAGGCCCTGGCGCTGGAGCTGGAGACGAACGACGACAACGGAGAGGACGACGTGCCAACCGATGAGGCTCTGGCGGCCACCGGGGAGGTGGATCTCGACGGCATCCTCGCGTCCGAGATGGAGGCGCTCGAGACGATACTCGAGGAGGCCGAGCACGACCCCCAGAGTTGGCCATGGAGCTCGGGAACCTCGAGAGCAGCGTCGAATCCAAAATGGAAGGGCTCATCACCGTGCAGGGGAGCAAGAAGCGCGTGAAGGAGCTGCGGAAGGACTGGAAGTTCGGTGGCAAGGGCGGTTCCAAAGGTGCGAGTTCCAAAAGTACCAAGTTCGACGAACTTCGGCGCCGCGCTGGGAAATGCAATGACCATGGTAAGACGACGACGGAATGCTACGCCTGAAAGCAGACTGGGTACTGGGCCTCAGGTCCATGCTGCCCGAAGCTGGAGTGGAAAACTGAGCAGGCGAAGAAGCAGCAGCAGGGCCGGTCCAAGCCGACGGACGCGATGGTGGTGGACCTCCTGAACACGCCCAAGGCCAACGACGCACTGGTGGCGGCACAGCTCACCACGTTCGAGGCCCTCGTGACTATGCAGACGACTGCGGAGAAGGAGGTGCCTGTGGCGCCTGAGGTGAATGAGGTTCTGCTGTCAACAGTGTCCATCGGCGGAAAGGGTGACAAGGGCACGCTTGACTTGGCCTGCAACAGCACCGGAACAACTGAATCGTATGCGCAACGATTAAAAGACCATTGCAGGAAATTGGGCATCGAGACGAGTATCCGGAAGGAGGAGCCGTATGCATTTTTTAGCTTCGGGAACGGTGAGAAGCAGGCATCGGCGGAGAAGCCGGCGGTCCCCATCACAATTTTCGGCGTCGACGCGTACCTTCTCGGTGATCAAGGGCTCGGTCCTACAGTTGCTGATCGGCAAGAACGCACTGAGGGCCAAAAGGAGGGCCATGAGCGCGGCGATCGACGTTGGCTCGGATTCTATCGCGTCCCCGCTGCTCGGCATCCCCTCTACGACTCTGCGGGAGACCGAAGGTAGTCACTATGCTGTGCAAGTGTTCCCATGGGCTGGCTGGAAGCAGTCTACCGGCAACATGAAGATGCTGAACGACGCGGTGTTCTGGGTCCGCTCCAAGCTCAACGAGGCGCTGATGTCGATCCGAGGTAGTCCTCGGTGATCCGAGGCACATCGAGACGCGGGAGGACACCCAGTCCCGAGCAACGATGACGACGAGGACTGGGACATGCCAGACGACCAGGACGAGGAGATCGACGGGGTCGACGTGACGGGCTTGGAGGTCTGGGAGCGACTAGATAACAACGCTCGGGCCCTCAAAACTCCGAATCGCGAGGAACCGAACTGGCTCCCCGTGAGGGCGCGCGAGACGCTCTGCGCCGACACGTGTGGCATCATCGAGGAGCTGCGTTGGGTCGAGGGACTGACGAATGAGCCTCTCCAGGAGCCGCCGGACCCGCCGAGAGACACCACTGCGAGGCCCCACTGCGAGCCCCCGAGGCCCGACCCCGGGGAGGCACAGCGTCCGGGAGCAGCTGCGAATCCTGCCGAGGGAACATCTTGACTCACCTGGCCAGGGCCCTCAACACTCCGGAGGCCCCGCGGCTGGGTCGAGAGGCGCCACTTGATCGACTGATGAGGCCGGGCGCCAAGCAGAGGAGGAGGACCCCACAGGAGTAGGGGGCCAAACAATGACATAACATGACCATAAAAACTCGGAGGTCCGCGCGGATTTCTCGGATCGGCACTTGGGCCCCCTGGTGGTGTTTCCAGCGCCGCCCCTGGCGCGGCCCGCGCGCCAAGGAGGGGGGTCCAACGTCGCTCCGAGAAATCCGCGCGCACATTCGTGTTTGTAATGTTTATGTCATTGCTCGGTTCCCTAAGGAGGAAGGCGAAGCGCTTGTCAGCACAAGCGTCTCGTCGTCGGGAGAGCCTCCGCGTCTGCCAGTTCGGCACAGCCGGCAAGCAGGGTGTTTCTTGGCATGGGTCTCCACTGTATGAGGAGGCGCACGCGGATCTTGTCACCCATCGGCCACAAGGCCAAGAGCGAGCTGGTGGACTACAGACGAACTATCCCTGAGGACTCTGGCTCACGTCCGCGTCGTCGTCGTTGCCGCCACCGCCAACGTTGTCGTCGTTGTCGTCGTCGTCTCCCTTCAGGGTCGACGGCACTGGCCGTAAGGCCTTTGCAATCGATGGTAAGGACGGGCGGGAAGGTCGCAGTGGCCTTGGACGCCGAGATTGGCACCGTTTGGGCGGCGGACCGCCAACGCCCTAGAGGGCTTGCCAGTGAAGACCGCGAAGGACGGCCCGCGGAGGCAAGGGCACAATGGTATCCTAAAGACATCCGCGCGCCCTAACTATGAACTTTGAGTGTACATCCGAGATCACCAGGTGCCGACGGAAGCGAATCCGGACCACATGACCGTCCTCGCCCTGTACGGTTTCCCCCGGGGCCGCAGGCCACCCGAGGAGGAGGAGGTGGAGGAGGGGGAGGGGGAGGAGGAGACGGAGGAGGAGGAGGATGAGGAGGATGGAGCAGGGAGGAGGAGGAGGAGGGAGGAAGAGGAGGAGGAGGACGGGTCGCCTAAGCCCTTCGGAGAAACTCTCCACCTCGCCCTGAGGACCGCGGCGAATGCACGTGAAGAAATGCTCCTACGCGGCCCCGAGCGCGGCGAGACGGCTTGGCGCTCCCGGGCCGCCGCCCGTTGCGATGTGCGAGGGCGAGGACGGCGCGCGGACCCTCGGCGCTGTCGCAGTGGCTGTTTGGAGCCATGCTACGCACGGGGGTCCCCATGTGAGCGTTTCTTCATTCGGCGTTTCGACACTGGGAGGGAGGGGGGGGGGGTCGGGGGGGGGGATCTTGCTCCCGAGCTCTACTTAGTGCGACTGTTTGCAGCAGTGCGTCCAATGGGAGATGGACTTCACCTGCCTGAAACAGGCGCCAAAAAACAGCCAAGGTCTACTCCACGGGGGGTGGGGTACGAGGGCCCGCGCCGATCGGCAAACAAATGAATAAAAAACGAGCACCATGAAGATCGAGAAGGAGGTGAACTTCACCCGGATCGCATCGAGCCGGCTCCGAGGGTGGAAAGGATGAGGAATGGCACGAAGACCCTGATCAAGGACAAGCTGCAGTCCTGGCGGAAGGATCTTGGGACGGTGCATATCGAGCCCCAGGCCTGCTTCATTGAGTTTGGGCCGACTCGCGGCACATGAGAGGCCGAGTGTGAGGCGATCGTCACGGAGCAGCCTGGCAACCTGCCCTGGGTCTGCGAGATCTTTGCCACGAAGAAGGCGGTGCGACATGAGGTTGTTCGTCCGGGTCTTCATACTATGAGAAGCTACTCGTTGGAATGTGGTGATGATTTGAGGTCGCCTAAGCGACACAAGGAGGTACTGCAAGAATCGGAGTTTAAGAAGCCACACGGGTTGGTGATGGCGTCTCCCTGCGCTCTCTGGAGTAACGTGACGTACTTTCAGAAGGATCAGCAACGAGTTCGAGAATGACAACTTCGAGATCGGAGTCGTCTTCGTTTCGTGACGGCCGCCGCCAAGATAACGAGAACGTCATGGAGGAGCTTGGTTGATCGATAATCCGAGGTCATCGCGAGCCTGGGAACAATCATAACCCCGAGGGCTTCTACGACGAGGACACGTGACGGAGCTGGACCATACATGTATGATCTCACGTCTGCGAGTGGAAGGCCCCATGGAAAGCTCACGCGATTCGTGGGGTCGCATCCCGAGTTGCTGATTGAGCTGTGGCGAAAGTGCGACCACTCTCATGACCACGACACCATCATAGGCGGCCCCCACGTGACGAATCGCACTGGTCACTAGAACAAGAAGTTGGCAAGGAGTGCCATCAATGGGGCTCACGGCGCTGTATGGGTCGAAGGAATTACAGTGGGGACTACTCACTGATCGTACCGGTTCTCACCTGGCCGCTCACGACGCTGTGGAGAACGACCCGTACATGACGAAGCGACTACAAGTCTACAGCGCTGCTAGAGTGGCAACCGAGACGCTTGACACCAGCAAGAGACTCAAGAGGGCTCTGAAGGCTCGAAATCGACGAATGCCGCCGAGCACCGAAGTCAAGCTTAGCGACGTGGTCTACTTCTTTCGAGAGAGCCACCGAAGGAATCGCCGTCGGAAGGGGCAGTCGATGCTCTTCAGGGCGTGTCATGGACCCGCAGTGGGTGATTGATGTTGAGCCGGCGGCGATCTACGTGTCCAACGAGGGCTTATCGACGAACTGCATCCGATCCAGCTGCGGTGCGACCTGCACCTCCAGACGAGGCCCTTCGGATCAGCGCCAGGGAGCAGCTGGACATCATGGAGCAAGTCCTGAGCGCCATGGAAGGTGACGGGTGCCTGCAGATGGAGGACGCGACCAATGCCCAGGCGAAGGAGCGTGACCTGCGCGAGGACGAGGAAAAGATCCCCGAAGAAACGACAGAGGATCATCTGGAATCCGGAGTCACCTCGAAAGTCTGAAGAGCCAGGCGAAGCTACTACGACGGGTATTGCTGCCGCTGTCGCCGGAGATGCTGGAGGATCCGACGGAGCCGATCAGCAGGAGCTGCAGCGCAAGACCAGCTCACATCTGAGTGGGCTGACACAGACTTTCTGGAGGAGGTGGCAAACCGACTGCGTGCACAGGGAGAGGACCCAGAGAGGTCGAAGGCCCCACGAGCCGCCAAGACCACTCACAAGAGAGCCAGCACGATCAATCCTTGAGCGACCTTCACGACCTTCGACCGTTCCTCAACCCGAAGTGCTAATTCCTGATGGAGTGGAGCAACCAGTGCCTCAAGATGCTGATCAACCACAAGATGGAGACGACCTTCTCCCGGGAACGCTGTCCCCTAGAAAAGTTGGATCATTCGGTCACATGGTGCCGAGGACAACCCCCGCTCCGAGAAGCTGAGCGTCAATCGACCCCTCTCAAGGAGCGACCTCGAGCCGCGAAGCGAGATGCTGAGCAAGCTGCATTGCCAGAAACGCCCTCGCTAAGAGGACGACACGGACCTCCAGAACCTCGACACAGACGATGCGCTCTGGGTCAAGAACGTGGCGAGGCGAGCGGTATGTTGGCTCAAGAAGGCGCCTGAGATTGACTGGCAGAGGTTCTTGGATCACATGGAGACGGCGACCTGGACGGACCCGACGATCGAGATCTTACTCGTGCAGGGGCAGGCCTGGAAGACGAAAGTGTAGAGTAGGATGGACCCACCGACCAAGGCGGAGTTCTAGGAGGCCGCGGCGGTCCAGTGGAGCAAGAAGATTGACACCGAGTCCGTCGAGGTCCTCGCGGAGAGGGAGTCCCTGGATCTGGAAGAGTCTATGAAGCGCGAGGGGAAGGACCGACAAGAACGACCCGCTGACAGAGGCCAATGATTTGCCTCCGAAGGCGAACGCCAAACTCGTGGTCATCAGTGGAGATCCGGGACGACCCGACGAGAAGCACAAGGTGCGCGTGCGCGCGCCTTGTGCGACGACCCAGTCGGAGATGATCCTGACGCAGGTCGCAGCTTCACATCCAGACTGGGCCTTTGGATCCAAGGACGTGGGTGGCGTATTTTTGGAAGGTGAAGTTGAAGAGCGAGGCCTTGCGATACGAGCGCCACACCATGGTCCAGCACTCGGCGAGTTTCCACGAGGACGACTGGCGAAAATTCGCAAGGAAATGTTCGGGCTTCCGACAGTGCCGAGACTTCGATACCTGAAGGTGGTGGCGGCTGCTCGCAAGTTCGGGTTGGGGGTCTCTCGATTCGACCCAGCCTTCATGGTGTTCCATGATCCCAAGGTGATGGAGAGGAATCCAGATAGCCTGTGGGTTTGCGTGTGCACTTATGCGGACGACTTCTGGACTGGGAACAAGCAGATGTCGAAGTTCGACTTCGGGTCCGAGGAGTATGACGATTTCGTGTTCTGCAGCCAGAGATTCCAACGACAAGCTGAGGGAGCCTTCCACATCGACATGATGGGGTGGGCAGCTGGACTACGGCCAGTCACTATTCAGACGGGTGGCCCCACACATACCGATAAATGCCATGGAGTGGAAGCAGTACAAGCAGGTCGTGGGACAGATCAACTGGCTCGTGACGAAGCTACGGGTGGACCACGCATAGGACCTGGCGGTGTTGCAGCGCGAAAAGGGTCGGAAGAAGGGCCCAATGATCGCGGCCTTGATGAAGGCGAATCAAGTTATACGGGATTCGGTCTGGTGGTGGTGTCGGATCGCTTGCTCGGCAAACTGATCAGCGATGGTATGGCTCTGCAGTCGGACCCGGCCACAGAGAAGATCAGAATGCAAGGAGGCTACCTGATCATGTTCGCGGACAAGCAACTCGTGGACGGTCCGAAGGGCCGGAGCCGCAAGCTGAAGCGTGCGGCGAGGAGCTCCTACGCGGCGGAGGCGACTGCAATTGACGAAGCAAATGGATGTGGCTCAAGGTATACCAAATCGCGGAAATGCTCTACGGCCCAGTGGCACGAGGTGACGGGATGCGACTCTCAGGCTGGCAGATCCCGATGACGGTGGTCACGGACCTCAACGACGGCCACGGCAGGATTAACTCGGACGCTGGCGTGGGGAGCTCGGGGCAGAAGTCAGTGAACCTCGAGCTCGACAGCAGTTGGGAGATCCTGGATCGGCCTCACACTATGGTGCGGTGGACCGACGGCATGAACATGCTGAGAGACGTTTTGACCAAGGATATGCCGTCCGACCATCTTCGAAAGGCGCTAGCTCGAGAGAGGCAGAGTGTCGAAACCAGAGAAGGAGTGGTCAAGACAGTGAGGCGTGTCGCACATGAGCGCTGGGAAGCGCGGATGAGGAAGTTGGCTCAGAACGGAACTTTTACCCTGGCGCTCTGGCGCAATAATATTGTACGCAGGACCTCTCTTTCCTACCTTCTGCCTCGCCCCAGTGCATTGCAGTTCTTAGGCTGTGACACATCATGTACTTTCGAGCTCTCATTTGTGCATAGGTGTTCTCCCTTTTCCCACACCCTCGGAAGACAGTTATCCGATGGGCTGACGAGCCCGAGTTAGGCGACAGTCTTACCTGCGTGACGCTGGCTGCAAAGGGCATTCATACTCCATATGTTATTGCTTCAAATTTCATGAATATAACTTGAGTTCTGACAGGTTCGAATATGCAAAGCTTTAATATCCTTATTGAAAGAAACGCATTTCTTGCTCGTGTATGTGGCTTGAGGTGTCAGATTCGTTCCCTGTCCCTGTTTTGCCCCGCTCACCCTCCTTTCCTATGTATGCTGCATCCTAACGTTCTCGCCCACTGTTATTTCGGATACGAGCCAGCTGGAGGCGATTTGTTTCTACGTCAATGGAATCCAACAACAAAAACTGTGATCCTCTCTCAGCGCTGCCGCGCTCTCCGCCATATCCAGCTGTGGAGCCGAGGGGGGGAAGATCACCAGAAACCATCGGTTCCGCACAGAGCGGCTTTGAGGTACGAATGTCCTCAACGGAGGTCCCCGGAGGTCCCCTGAGGCCTCTGAAGTCTCAAAGGGCGGAGGGAAATACATCCAAACGCCTCGATCCTTGAACCTCGACTTCGACGTCCAGGCGGGATTAGAAAGATACATCCACGCGGGGAAGCTCCAATTGAAACCACAGATTCTGGATTAAAAAGCAACATAATCAATCGCATGTGGGAACAATCGGAAGAGCGCTTTCTGACGCTGCTGGCAATGGGGGGGGTCACCCCCCCGTCCCCAAAACAAAAGGGAGAGGGTGGGTTCTGGGCCCCCCCCAACTTGAAAATTATTCGAAGGTCCAGACTCCCCCCTCCCACCCGGAGCAAGGCGGCAAACGACCACGACGACGACGCGGAGGACCGATGACGACGAACGACGACGACGACGGACGACGGTCACGGACGACGGACGACGATGACGACGACCAACGACGACGACCGACGACGACGACGACGACGATGACACCAACAACGACGACGACGACGACGACGACGACGATGCCAACGGCAAGGAGAGGGTCGGGTCGGGTCGGGTCGGATCGGGTCGGGTAAGGCGGGATAACTGGCGGCAACGACGACCACGGCGGCGACGGCGACCACGACGACGACGAGAACGGCGACGACGACAACGGTGACGGCGGCGGCGGCAGCGGCGGCGGCAAGGGAAGAGAGACAAGGGAGGAGGGGAGGGGGTCAAGGAGAGCGGCGGAAAGAAGGGGCACAGTCCAAACATGGTAAGCCATCTCGACACTTGTGGCAATCGCAATGTACTAGAACCCTGGATAATGCGCAAGGGTGGTGACACAGGTACGTTAACTGGCTTGGAACCACTCGGAGTGCGCGCCGTGCTCAATAAGATGGAAGCCAGCACCACTGCGCTCAATCCGAACCCAACCACTGGCCCAGAAGCGCGGTTAGAGCAGGTATCTGCGCACCACTGCCAGTGCTGGGAAGTTGTTGTGGTGAGGAAGCCGAGGCAACGCTGCCTCGTTGGGCTGGTTTATACCACTGGGCCATCTGCCCCCCCGGAAACTTTGCACTCACAGGGCCGCTTGCGGTCGCAGGCGTTAGCCTCGTCGCGCCTGTGGGCGCGTTGGGTGAATCCCGAGAGGGTTGCACAACAAGGAATACACAATAACCACAAGCACAAGTTTTCAAGGGAAAAGGACGTGCGAACGCAAGTCCGCATCGCACTCTGCGCGTTTTCCGTGGATCGCGGGCTGGGGTCGTTACAAGCTCCGCCACCAAGTTGAATTGCGAGGGCAAGTGGTAATGCGAGAGAAAGCATGACGGCAATACTGATGTACAGCGGGTGCTATTCACTCAGTAAAGAAAGCTGTCGCGCCTGCGCTTGAGCCCAGACGGCAACCAGGCATCCGACTCGAGTGAGGAGGGGGAAGAAGAGGAAGGACGGGGAGGAGAGGGTGGACGGGGCGGGAGGAAGGAGACGCCGCGGCGCGAAACCCTTTTGCGGTCCAGCCCCTCGCGAAGGGCGGGCCGCGGTCAAGAGAGGGGGGGCGCATCCGCCGCGAGGTCCTGGCGCACGCCGTGGCCCGCCACCCCCGGGTCGTGCATAGCCGCACCGCCCCGGCAGGCAGGGATCAGAGTTGGCAGCCGGGTCCCCCGCCCCTCCCCTCTTGACAGCGTGCACGGGGTGCGAGGGGAGGGGCGGTGGAGGGGGGGCGCGGGGAGGGGTGGCCTCCCAGGAAAGGAGGGGGGGCTTCTACAGGAAGGCAAAGGTCACTGCGCAGACATTGCAGACGTGCTGCAGCGGATTTTTGCGTGGATGACTGCCAATGCAAAACCCCAGAACGGCTAGCGGAAAACGAAGTGAACTTCCCGTGGACTTCTTGTAGTAGTCTTCATTCCTGGTCAGTCCTGCCGGCTTCTGGGAGGCCTGCTCAGAGGCCATCGGGCCCCTCTGGGAAGGTCCCTGCCTTCCCAGAAGCACAGCGCCTTCTTAGAAGGCCGCAACCCTTGCCCTCACCGCCTTGTGCGCGCCGCCTTGCCCAACCTGTCACGCGGGCAAAAACAAGTAGAACTGCTAAACCTAGATTCTAGTGAAGGTTGCAAGCAGTCATGATAGGTCGATGGGTCTGAAATGGATATGCGTGTTCACCCTGAAATGTTATGGTCAAGGTAGTTTGCCCCACCCCCAGGTGTAGGGATCGAGGATCAAAGCTGCAGATACTTTGTTGCTTGCCCTTTCGGGTCTCTGAGGGCCTCCGGGGGCCCCTGGAAGCCTCCGAAGACCCAAGAGACCGCTACAGAGCCCACTCCTTGATTCTATCTACCATGTCGGCGAAACTGTCGACACGACAATCTGCCTAACAGACTGCCCATCTCTGTATACACACCTGTCGCACCAGACAACTTCAGGTGAAAATCGCACGAGCAAGCTGCTCAGGACAGCCGCATCTCCTCCTCCTCCTCCTCCTCCTCCTCCTCCTCCTCCTCCTCCTGCTCCTCTCCCTTTCCCGTAAGGGAAAGGGAGAGGAAGGGAGCCCTCATGGCATCCTCATGGGTAGACCCGAGGGCGCTCCAACCTCCATAGCCACCTGGGCCGGCGCGCCCTTCGATCCGTATCACTCTGGGCCGTCGGGCCCAGTGGACGACCGTGCCCCTGCGAGTCGCCAACGCAGTTCCTGGCCGGTCACTTCTGGGACACGTGCGGGCGTTCGTTTCAGGAGCACTCTACAGTGGAGGCCAGTCCACAAGAAACCTTCCACAAGAAACCCAGCCCTGTGACCTCAGGACGTCCACTGACTTTGAGTGTGGGAACGTCACGCTTTCCATGTCAACACCATCGAAACCCAAGAAATCCAGGGCACCCTGGAGGCAAGCAAGGTGTTTCTTGGCCTGGGCCTCCACTGTAATGCAATCATGGTGCGCACCGCTTGCCCCTCGGTCTCCTGAGCCCCCTGAAGTTGCCCCGTGATCAGCGCTGTGCTCTCCCTCCTCCGAACTGGTCCCTCCCTCGTCATCCCTCCTCCCTCCTCCCTCCGCCTCCCGACTCCCTCCGTCTTCCCTCCTGAACTCCGTCCCCACTCCAGTCAACCCCTATAATAAAGACACGCAATAAGGATGCAGGGGCGCTTGAAGGCAATGTCGACTCTCTGCGAGCGGGGCGCGGCCAGCGAAAGCGGCCAAGGATGGGCCGAAGGGGAGGGAGGAAAGGGCAACCTTGGAAAACTGCTCGTCCTTACTATGCTAGTTGACTGTCCTACATCCTTCTCCTTCCGCCCCCGCCACGCCTCGATCATGGGTGGCAACGACAGGGGGGGGTGGCATAGGGGGGATGCATCGACCTGGAATCGGCGATATATGGCCGATAGATCGGCGATAGGCCCCCGATAGTGAATCTGCACCGTCCTGGGCGGGTTGAGGCTATCAGACCCCTATCGGCGATCAGTGAGCGATTGGGGGTCGATGCATCCCCCCTTATGCCTATCTCCCCCAATCGTTGCCCCTGAGATCAACGCCGCGCCCACCCCATCTAGAAGAAGAAGAACACGCCATAAACATAAACTATTGGCGCGGAGCGCCAAAAGTTTATGTTCTGTCGGCGGTGGACAAACCTCCCTGTAATCCGCCGACCCCTTGGGGTCATCGGCGTGTGAGATGCTTCCCCCCTCCCCAAACCCCTCCCCCCGGAGCCTGGTCCGGTCGTTTTGGAGGGGGGGGGGGGGGGGTCCGGCCGGATTCCCCGGGATCCGCCGGCGCGGTCCGGGGGGGGTCATCCGCTCCAGAGAGTCTGCTGGGGGGGCCGCAAACGAGCGAAGAGGCTCCCAAGAAGCTCTGCAGACGGTCCAAGAGGGCCCCGAGTCGCCGAAAAAACACTCGAAGACGGTCAAGATGGCCTCCAGATGGCCCCAGATGCCTCCAAGACGCCCCAAGAAGCTTCCAAGACGCCTCCCAAGATGGCCCCAAGAGGCCAAAATCGTCGATTTCCATTGGTTTTTTCAACGTTTTTGGCCTTCGCGTTTTTTCGGGCTTCCGACGCTCCAAGACGGCGAAAGAAGCCCCCAAGACGGCATCAAGACGACCCGAGAGGCTCCCAAGTGGGCCCCAACACGGCCCAAGAGCGCCTCAAAACGGCTCAAGAGGGCCTTCAGACAGTCCAAGAGGGCCCACAGAGGGGCCCAAGAAAGGCTCCAGACGGGGACCACGAACCTAAAATTCTAGCCTTCCGCCCCAAAAGGCGCCAAGGAGGCCCCAAGAGGCCTCCAAGAGGCTCCAAGAAGCCCCCAAGAGGCCCCCAACAAGCCCAAAAAAAGCCCCAAGCTGCCCCAAAACAGCTCCCCAGAAGCCTCCAAACTGCCTCCCGCAGGCCCCCGAGAGGATTCTCACGACGACGGCGCCAGAGGCTCCCACAACGGTCAACGAAGCCCCCAAGATGGCCCCAAAAAGGTGCCCAGCCTACGCCGTCGAGTCTGTCGCCGCCATTGTCGTCCTCGTCGTGTTCTCCTGCTCCTTCTCATCCTCCTCTTCCGCCCCCTCCTCCCGTCTCCCCTCTCAGCTTTCTGTCTCGTATTCCCTCCACTGGCTCACTTTTCACCTTCTCCGCCTTTGGCTGCTCCCCCATCCTCCCTCCTCCACGTCCCCCTTATCCATCCCGTCCCCAGCGGTCAGATTCCTCGCAACTTCCGTGCCTTGTCGCAATGCTCGTCACTTGGTTCCGCCGGGCGTTTCGGAGGGTCTCTCCGCGGCGCTCGTCCCGCTTTAAAACACTTCGCGCACACAACTGGGTTGTTTCGCTTGAAATAATTCTTCTTCTGGTCTTTCGACAAATGGCCCCCGTCTGAAAACGCTGGTTTCTTCCCGTCCCCGTTCGGTGGGCACGCGGAGCATTCAAACTTTTTCGCCCCCGTGCGCGCATCGCCCCAGAAAAAAAAACAAGGGGTCGGCGGATGTGGCGTAAGCTTGAAGAATAAACCTCCCTTTAGACCGAAACCGACGGACCTGGACCCGCAAAAATGACGGCCGCGACGGCCTCTCGCGAAACGACAACGGCCAATTCGCTAATCGACGTGTCAGGGTAGGAGGTCTACCAACCTTCGATTGTTTCTTCGACCATCACCATCACTCCACACTGCGGCCGCGCGCTTCACGGGGGAGCTCCATCCAGCAGCTGCCACATGCGAGGCCTGGGGGGCGAGCGCGGGGTACGAGGCGGCGAGGAGCCACACCGAGGCAGGTGCCATCGAGGACACACGCGCGCACACACACACACACGCAAAAAGGTAGTACAGTCCTCGGCCTGACCCAAAGAACGATCAGTCAGAAACGAAGCCCCTTTTTTTTCCAAGGAGTGAAAGAACGATACATAATCAATCACGCATAAGGAACAATACATATCGTGTGTGAACCTAAGGAACGACCCAGCCCCTTTTGAACAGTAATTGTTTCTTATTCAAGCCGCTCACTGTAATGCAAAAGACGGCCACTCGATGCTCGGAAAGTGGTTGGCGGAGGGCATAATGGGGGTAGGGGGGAAGGCATCTCAGAAGCAGCGGTGCTTCTAAGAAGCCTTCCCCCCTCTCCCTGCCCCCCTCTGCGCGTGGCTGAAGTGGTCACCGCGGAAGGAACGGGGCAGAAAGTCGGCATTCATTACCACAGCGAACGTCCAGCAGGATGCAGGTCGGATGACGTGGCGCCCCTCGCTGGGAAGAGGGCGGTGTGCGATCATTCTCGCGCTCATGATGTTGGAAAGGACGCAAGGGGAGACAGGATGAACTCGCCGATCCCCGCTTGCCAGAGAAGAACAAAAAAGGTGTCCCCGCTTGCTGGAGGAGAAAAAGGCGCGTGCGGCATGTAGCTGTCCCCCTCCCCTGGGGGGTCCAACATGCTGTTTGAGGTGGGGAGGACGGGGGAGGGGGTGCACGGTTTCCCCCGGGGCCGTAGGCGACCCGAGGCGGAGGAGGAGGAGGAAAACGAAAAGGAGGACGGGGGAGGAGGAGGAAGAGGAGGCGGAGGAGGAAGACGGGTCGCCTAAGCCCTTCGGAGAAACCCTCAAGGGGGGGGCCACGAATTCCTCCTCTACGCACCTCCTGGGCACAGAGTCTCCAGATCCCCCCCCCCCAGGTGGCCTGCAGGATGCCCAAGGCGCCCTCTACAAGATGACTCCAAAAGGGCTCCACCGCGCCAGTGAGGCCAAAGTCCCCATGGGGCTCGGCATGATGTTCGCATGCTCGCCTTCGTCGGCCTTCTGAAAGCCAGTAGCGCAAAATGGCCGAAATGGCCCCCGAGAGAAGCCGGAGATTGCCCAAGAGGGCGCCGACACTGCCCAAGAGGCACCCAGGACGGCAAAACAAACTCCCAAGAGGGTCCCAGGAGGGGCCCAGAGAAGCCCAAGATGGGGAACTCGCAGAAGCCCCGGGAAGCCTCCCCGACACGACGGCCCTCGAGACACCCAAAATCCACCCAAGGGGCCCCCCAAAGGCCTTCAAGAAGCTGGCCGAGGGCCCCCAGAAACATTGAAAAAGGTTGCTGACAGGCCGCCCCCCCAAGCCTCCTAAAGACCTCCAGGAAGCCTTCATCCTGAACAGTTCTCTGACAGTCTCGGGGCTCGGCGCGGACCACGAAGCGCCGACCGCGCTGACAAGTCTCGGACCCCGTTTCCCTCAGCGCCCCATCCTTCAATAGCGACTCCTGGGGGCCAGGTGCCGATGGACGCGGCGCCCAGGCCTGGCCGGGGGGCACATGCCAGCCAATGAGGAGGAGGAGGAGGAGGAGGAGGAGGAGGAGGAGGAGGAGGACGAGGAGGAGGAGGAAGAGGAGGAGGAGGAGGAGGAGGAGGAGGAGGAGGGGGGGGAAGGGGGGGGAAGAGGAGGAAGAGGGGGGGAGCGCCTCAAGAAGGTCTCCCGCCGCGCACGCGGGCGGGCGACGGACTACCCCCTGGCGCCGCCCACTCACGGCCCGGCGCCGCGAGAGCAGGAGGCAATGCAGAGGGGGGGCAGCTGGAAGAAGCCGCCCTCAAGACCGTGGACGCAGGCCAACAGCCGAACACGGAACGGCAGCGAATCACGACATGGTCGATCATCGCGCCGCGTGGCTGCAAGAGGAGCCACCCTGCGGGAGCGGCGCCGCTGGGGTGCGTCGGGCACGAGGCGCCGGGCCGTTCTCGACGCGCCTGATCGCATCTTGCTTGTTGCGGTGCGCGGGCTCGTTGGGCGAGACCCCATCGCACCTCAAGCCAGGCTTCCGCGCTGCACGGACATCTCCCGCAGCGCAGTGAGACCCGCAGCAACAGTGAACACTGTTGCCCCTGAACACGTCGCGCCCAAGCGCGGCGAAGGCGCCCCCGACCCCCTCGGCCAGGGCAGGTGGCAACAAGGCTGCGGGGATCGAGGGCTGGGAGCTCCCTTCGAGCGCCATGGCCGCGCCCAGGGCCATGCCGGCCCTCTGGTCGCTGCAGAGAACCCAGCCCTCGCCGAAGGCGCGGAAGTACTGGGCGTTGAGAGCACCGGCAACACTTTTTGATATGCGACAGGGGCCCGGTGGCGAAGCCCCGGGAGGAAGGAAGCCGGCGGTAAAGCCGTCGGCGGCGCTTCGAACACACCTGCCTCGCAAACTGCGGGAGAGGACGCGCCGCGTTACCAGGTCGACGCCCGAGATGAAGAGGAGCACCTCTGAGCCAGAGTGCAACGCTGTGCCGCCAAAGTGATGCCAAAAGCACCAGCCGTGGTAATCCAATACACGGACTCGGGGCCCCGCAGCCTGAGGCGCGGCAGCCGGGCGAACCGTGAACTTGCCGCCGATGACCGACAGGATGCCGGCGCGCTGCAGGGAGGAAGCCTGCCCTGCACCGGCAAGCGCGCGAGGAGAGCACTGGCAACGCGCGAAAGGCGACATGCACGAGGAGAGCCAGTTTGCAGCGACTCGAAGGAAGAGCCTGTTGCGGCCGGGACTCCGCATTGGGCACATCGGCGCCGCCCGAGGCTGGCGCAGTAAGCAAGGACATGGTCCGCGCTGCGTGCCACCACAGTGGGGACTGGCCTGCTCGCAAGGTGGCCTGGGGACCTCCACGTCGCACCCCCATTGTTTGCGAACCACCGCCTGCAGTGCCGCCCACGAAATGAACTGCAGGACCTTGCGGCGCTGTTTCAGCGCCGCTGTTGCCGCCTCGGCAACCGACCCAGCCAGCGCGTGAGAGGCCGCACCGCAGCGCGCGAAATAGTCTGCCCAGCCGTTGCCTAGCCAGTCACGCAGCTCCTGCGGCCCTGTGCCCACAAGCTCCTCCGTGGACCTGTGCGCTGGCGCCCATCGGAACTTTGGGGGGCCCCGCAGAGTGCGCCTGCGGCTGGCCACGAAGATGCCCCGCCACGCTCTAGCATGCTTGGCGCGATCCTGCTCTCCTTCCTGGGCGAGCGCAAGCAGGTCGGTGACGAGACACTGGTGGTCAGGGAAAGCGCCGAGCCCCTCCCTGATCGCGTGCCTCTCAGCACGGCCGACAGTCTGAGCCAAGAGCAAGGATCAAACTGCACAACTGCTTGTCCACACCTCCGCACCTCGGGGGCACCTGAGTCGCAACCGGACCCGCCGGTGTAGGAAACGGGGCCCCAAACGCCATGGGCGTCGCCCCAAAGGCAGACATCGCGCCTCCGCGCATCTTCGTGTGGCAGAAGGGCGGGGGGCTCGGGCGTTCCAAAAACGAGGTAGGACTGCTCGGAGTTCGGCGTGTCTGATCCAAGACCCGCTTGGATAAGTTGGTCGCGCGCCTCAGCCAGCACTTGGGGGGGTGGAATACACCGCGGCCATTCAGCGTCGGTGTCGCTGTCTCGGGCCCGCCGTGCCCGCATGGCGCATCAGGCGCCGAGGCTGGAGCCGCCGCCGCAGGGGACAACGGGCCACTCTGTTCCGAAGCAACCGGTGGCGCACAAAGGACGCTCATCGCGTCCACCCGCGCCTTCTCCCGATGGCCGTCGCACCCATCGGGTGGCGCAAAGTCGACCTCTTCATCAACCTCTTGCCCGATGCCTGGACAGAAATCGCCATCTGTCTCCATGGCGCTGGGCTGCTGGGCGCAGGTGTAGGACGGCAGGGTCGGGTCGGCCCGACTCTCGAGGTGGTCGCGAACCTGCTGGCGTAGGTCGCCGAAACCCTGCTGTATTCCAGGGGCCCTTTTTGGAAGTCAAAGGGTCCCTGATATGCCCCGCGTGTTCTGCGCTTGTCGCAGGCCTTGGACATGGTCCGTCGGTTCCTGCTCCATGGGCCATATCTGCCCTTAGGGGGGCGGGTCAGCAGCGCGGGGCATTCCAAGAAGACGCGGCCCCAGCATTCATCGGGCGCAAGGGCCTTCCCGCAAGTCAGACATGGGCGCGTGGACATGCCGAGCTGCATGCCCCTGCGGATCGGCATGGGTATGTCAGACCATAGCGCCTGTAAAACTCCCAGCTGCCTTGCGGCACGGACACCCGTGACCGCGCACCTGAGCCCACGGTGCCAGATGGGCGCACCAGCGTGGGAGTACCTGTGGCTGGCAGGGGCTGTCATGCTGCCGGCGCTGCGCGCCTTGCACCAGAAACGGTCGTGGGTCAGCAGGGCGCGCGCGGTGCAGGCCATGCTGGCTGCCCAAGTCGCCCTGCGAAACGTGCGGCGCTTTCGTGTCCCAGGCGCGCCGCCTGGGCGTCAACCGCGTCGCGGCCAGGGGACCTTCGGCATTGGCCCAACTGATTAAGGACAACCCGCTCATGGCGCGCTGCCCGAGCCCTTTGAAGGCGGCTAAGTGACGCGCGCCCATCCCAAATCCAGGCGGCGTACTTCAAGACCAAGTCCAGCGTGGCATGATAGATGGGGTCGTACTCCTCCTAAGGGTGAGCAAGGAGGTATGCCGTGACGCCCGCATGGTGTTTGTCACTGCGCCCGTTTAGCGCCACGGCCAAGTTGCGCATCTCGCGCGGGGGCGCGTCCGCCAACCCCGACACTCCAGCGCCGTGCCCTGCGGGCGGCGTGAGCCCAGTCCGCCACAGGGTGGAGGCCTTGCGCCCTACCGCGCGACGCAGCATGAGGAGTCGGTGCTTGCGCTCCCGCGTGGCCTTCAGGTGCTTCTTCTCGACCTTCCTCAGCACTCGAGGGCCATGCAGCTCATGGCCAAGGGTGCGCATATGCCGGGCATGGGGCACCGCCCGAGGCATCCGCCGCTGGGCCCTGTGCACCACAAAGCGGACCTGCGCTGACCTAGCCACCACCGCGGACTTAGCAGGTTGAAGAATCAGCCCGAGGACACTGGCCTCTGCAGTGAGCACCGTCGAGGCGCGCAGCAGCTGCTTGACATCACCGAGGCCGGGGAAGACCATCTGCAGGCCTATGTCGTCCACCAGCGAACGTGGCTTGGTGGCCGGCGCAACCCTGCTGGCCCGCTGGAGGGCGCGGTACGTCAGCAAGTAGATGAGGTGGGTGGCATGCGTGCACCCCGCCAGCACCCCCTGAAAAGGCGACGAAGGAGCGCGAGAGGCTGCCGCGCGCCTTGATGCGCCGTGGCTGCTGGTAGGAGCTGCAGCAACATCTAGAGCAGGCGCATCGGGTAACCCAGCTCCCGTGCCTCCCGCATAAGCGCATGGGGACTCACCATGCCAAAGCATTTCACCAGGTCTAGGAGCGCGGTACATGGGTGGTCGCCGACGAGGCTTCCACCCTCTTGCTCCAGATTGTGAGCGGAAGCCGAGGCCGTGGATGCGTGGCTGCCTCGAGTACGCCACATATCGTCGCAATTATGCTGTCGTCGCCACTCTGCCGATAGCCATCGGCGTGCTTTCGCCCAAACTCGTATGAGAGTGCGGCTATACAGGCGGTCAGAGGGAACCCGTTCGTGCTTCTCAAAAACCTCGAACATCTGGGCCAACCTCCTGAGAGCCTCCTCTGATAAGTGCTCGAGCGCTTTCGGTGGAATGCGGGTGGGCCCCGAGGCGGTGGCGAGAGAGAACGATCGGATGGCCTGCCGTAGGTCATAGACCGTCAGGCTAGGCAGCCCCCCCCCCCCCCCCCAGGCAGGAGCATCCGTGGGTAGAGGCAGCTCTTCCAGCCCATGGGTCGCCCAGATCCGCTGCCGCTCGTCCATGGTGCGGTCCGCGAGGATGCATGGCTGAGCGTCGGCCTCAGGGGCAACGAGTTCTTGCTGCGCCCTGACCTTGGATGCAGCATGGGCAACCTTCGCCCCCCCATTGGAGGCCGCCTGAGCCCAGCTGCGCCCGGCTCTCTCCGACGCGCCGCGAGCCGCAGCAGCGGCGTCCTCCGCGCGGCCCGCGATGGCATCTACCACGTCATCAATGTCCCCCGCAATCAGCCCGCCCAGCCCGCGCAAGAAGAACTGGCGGTAGCTCGGGCCGATGTTGGCGAGGACTTCGCCCTGCCCGTCAATGGAGCTCAGGGGGTAGAGGATGTCGTAGAAGACACTGGCCGTCTTCTGCAGCCACCTGGGAGCTGGAGACGCATGCGCCGCCGCCGCATTCAACCGGTGACAAAAACGCTGGACCCGATCGCGCTCAGCGCGAAGGTGAGTCGCCCAGCGTGCCGCAGTAGCCCAAGCCCAGACAGTAGTGCCGCGGTACAGCCGCTTGCGAGGTGGCCCCCACCGCGACTGCCGCCACTTCACCTTGGGGGGGCCGTGGTGCCCGACGAAGCGGTTGGGTCCAGGGCTAACTTCGTTGTGACCTGCATCGGTCTCGATCGGGCCTGGACTGGGCACGGCCCGTGCCAGCAACCCTTTTGTGGCGCGGTGGCTGCTTGCAAAAATAGGCGACCCGAAGTGTGCCAAGGAAAAGGGAAGCGAGCGCAGCC
Source organism: Prorocentrum cordatum (assembly GCA_963575745.1). Lineage (NCBI taxonomy): Eukaryota > Dinophyceae > Prorocentrales > Prorocentraceae > Prorocentrum > Prorocentrum cordatum. Next base: position 157,706 of record CAUYUJ010016960.1, read on the forward strand.
AACAGGAGGTACAGCAGGCAGTAGTCGAGGCCCATCGGGGACGCGGCACCGCGTCGGCGCGTCCTTCCCGTGCAGCTCCAGACCCACAGTGTAGCGAGGTCTGGGAATGCTCCCGCATCCATGTATCACCTCGGGCTGGCGAGAGACTCGGGGCGCGAGATTGCAGGCCACCAAAAAGTAGTCGATGGTGGACACTCCTTTGGAGGCGACGCACGTAGGGGCCGACGGCTGGAGGAGAGTGCCTACCAAAGACTATACCCCGGTCGCCAATGTTGATGCTCTGGTCGTCGGCGTTCCAGTCACCCCCGATGATCCAATCGAGGCCGCGTGCGTTCCACGCCGCCACGCGCTTCGCAGGCGCCCGTAGGATCGAGAGGTTGGCCCCGGCGACGCCGATGCCCTGAACCGTGCACACGCTGACGACAATCAGACCACGAGGGACGCCCCAGTGAACATGAGCTGCCACAGCATGATGGGGAACGACGACATGATCCCCATCAGGGGGGATCGTGGCCATCACGTTGGTAGGCGCGAGCACGCAGACCCCGCTGGAGCAGGACGCCGCGGACGCTCCCCCCGTCTCCGCGGCAGGAGCCCCGAGGCCGTGCCAACCTGCATCGCGCACAGCAGATTGAACAGCCCCAAGCAGCTGGTCGACCACCCGCGTCTCCTGGACCATCACCACCTCGCCGAGGAAGTGCGGCAGGAAGTTGCGAAGTGGCCCGTGAAAGCCAAGGCTGACCGTGACCAGCTTGGCCGCAACCTGACAGCGCGCGTTGCCAGCATCAGGCATGGCCGCGCTGGGACCCTGCGCAAAAGGATCGAGACCCTCTGGCATGCTTGCGTCGCTGCCGCCGGCTCGGTATCGAAGTGGTCCTTTCCGCCAGTTGCGAAGTAAGCCCGCGGACTGGTCAGCCACCGAATTGGTTCTTCCACCGCTGTCGGGGGCTCCTGCAAAACCCACCTCGAACTGGGCCATGAATAGGCACCATAACAGCACAAAGGTCCATCCTCGCGGGCGCGCCACACACGATGAAGACGCGCAGACTGGAGTACAAGTAGACGGCGACAGGCTGGAGCAAATCTTGGCCACTGGCGGGAGACACGCTATGCTCTTCGTCGAACAGAGGCGGGCCCATGCAGCCAGGACACAACCTAGCAGCAACGTGTACATAGTACGTGCTGCCCTGTGGGCGCCCCTCGTTACCTCTGACATTCCGTACGTGGTACTTCCTGCCAGGATGGCCCCAACTGACAGCCTGTACATGGTACGTGCTGTCAGTACACGGGAGGCCACAGCTGACATTCCGTCCATGGGACTTCCTTTCAGTCCGATGGCCGCACAGCCCGTCACAACAGGCTGGCGCGTTGCACTCACATCGAATGGTCTGTGCATGGCACGTGCCATCCGTGTGGTCGCGCTGGCAAGCGCTGCCCTCAGAAAGGGGCTGATCAAGCATTCTTCTTCCTCTTGTGCGCCGTAGCCGCGTGCGTGAAGGAGTCGAAGACACGCTTGTACGCCACCCGCATGTCCGCGTCGGTGGGCCTCGTCAGGCTGCGTGAGTCCTGCCGCCTCCAACGCCTCCCTGGCCTGGCTGGGAGCACACACCAATCGAGGCGTGGGCCCAGGGCGGGCACGCCCTCGTGCGGGCACGGGTCAAGGATACGCGCAGAGCACGCCTATAGCTTCGCACGGGCGCGGCAGCCCGAGGCCTCGGGGACATTCCGCGGCGCAGGCCTCGGGGCAAAGGAAGCCGGGCGGGGAGGGGCAGGAGCAGGATGCAGGCATCGTGGAGTCAGAGGAGGGAGGGAGGGAGGAGAGGAGGCAGGAAGAGGGGGGGAGGGGAGGATGAGGGCGGAAGGAGAGGTTCAGACGGAGGTCTAGGAGGGAGCGGAGGAAACCCCATCCTCCTGAACATCCTGCTAAATCCTCATTTCCTTCCATGTATATCTCTGTCTCCCTGCTTCTGCCTGTTTCCTCGGCGCGCTACTGCGTTCACCGAGTGGGGGCATAGGCCAATCTTCAGCTCCCCCCTGCTGCGCGCGCTGTGCTGAATCAGAACGCCCTCGGGCCTTGCGCCAAGCAGTGATCTCAGGGCTGAGAAACTAGGGCGCGAAGAAATGGTGCATTCGGAAAAGTTTGCGGTCCAAAAGGAATGGGCACATGAAATCATCCGCAAAATCAACCTCCTCCCAACAATATTTCGTTCCCTCGATTTCCTCTGCTGATCTTCTCAATCATTCTCTCCCTCACTGTCGTGCCCACATCCGTCTCTCCTCCTGCTATTGCCGTCCTTTCCGCCTCCGATCCCCCGCTCGCACGTTTTTTCCAGTACGATCGACATTGATACGAAAATAATGGGTAAGAAAACCAACAACGGTGCCTGTCCATTCTGAACCGGGTTTGCTGTGGGTGTCGTCGCCAGCGTCATTCATTTCATACGAAATGGTCGCCTGCCCAACATCGGCCGCTATCGGTTTTGGAATACATTCGCTGTTGGGCATCGCACCCCTCTTTATCCGTACCCATCTTGGGCGTCTAATGTTTGTTCTCTCCATTCCCCACCCCCATCCATTCCCGCATCACGCCTCCCCTGCTCCCCGCCACGCTACCCTCACACACACAAACACACACACACACACACAAACACCCATACACACATTTGTTCCTGTCAAAAGCACGAGGTCGCCCCGCGGCTAGGCAAGGACGAAAACAGCAGCAGGGGAGGGGAGAGAAAAAGCAGAAGCAGCAGCAACAACACACCCTTTCCCCCAACGTATGGGTATGATGCCCTCCTCGCGCCCTTCTTCTCTCCGCCCTGCCCTCTCCCCCGCCCCCCCATGCCATCATACACTCGCCTTCCCCCAAGCCTCCCTTCGCGCCCTTCTCCACCTCTTCGTCTCCTCCCCCCAATTCACCACCTCTCATTGCCTCCATCCTTCCCCGTTCGTTCACTCCTCCTTTTCCTCCATCTCCTCATCCATCCCCTCATTCGCCCAGTCCCTCCCCCACTCACCCATCACAATCTTCTTTTGTCCCCGCCCCCGTTCATCATTCTCCATGTTTTAATCCCCTGCTGGTCCATTGTCTCGCACCCGCCTCTCCCCGTCTCTCTCGTCTCCCTCGCCCCCGAACCTCACCCTAATTCCCATCATTCCCCCTTTCGGGGGGAGGAGGGGGAGGAGGGAAGAGGAGAATGAGGAGGATTAAAAAACATATGAGAAGAGGAAGAAGGGGAGGAGAAAGGAGAGGAGGAGAAGCAAGAGGAGGGAGAGGAAGACCACTGCAAACCCAAGACCCATCAACGATGTTGGAATAAACTCTCCCTCCAAAACTTTCTCTTCATAGGCACCTGCAAACATTCATGCCAACTGAAGGAAAGGCCCGTCTGGAGACAACCGTTTGAAGATCATGGGGCGTTCCAAAACACCATTCACGGGACTCCAACGCCATGAATCAACCTGACTGTTACTTCTCGACGATCCTGAATCGCACCAGAACGCCGTTCCTGGAAACTCAACACAAATAATCAATTTAACTGTTGCATCCTGGCGGCAATCCTGAACCGTTCCAAACACACAATGTCTGGTACGTTGGCCATGGGAACCCATAACATTCTTGCAAATGTTTAAGACGAACATGCGCGGCGCTAAACTAAAACCACGTTTCGAAAAGGAACCGTTCTCAATCCGTGAAATTCTGGCATTAGTTTAAACGAATGCGCCCGCAACTAAAGCCAAAGGCAAATGCGGCAAAAGCGGCCCGCCCTCAATCCGTGAAACCCTTGCAAACGTTTAAGACGAGTGCGCGCGTCGCCAAAGCCAAAACCACGCTTTGACATACGACCCGCCCTCAATGCGCAAAGCTCTTGCGAATATATAGATCGAATGTGCGCGGAGCTAAGACGAGAGCCACATTTTGAAAACCTGTCCCTTTCCATCTGCAAAGCTCATTACACGTTTGTCAAGAATGTGCGCGGTGCTGAGGCGAGATGCACAGTTTGGAAGCGACCCTCCCTCCATGTGTGAAGCTGCTGCAAATTCTCAGCTCACGGATCGTAAACGGTGAGGAAGTCTCAGGCGAAACGCCTGGCCCTCCCTTTCGACCGGCCTCGAGGGACACATGGAGGAGCTATTCAGAAGGATCTGGAATTGAGGGGGACCAGAGTAAACCCAACATGTACGAACGATGGCGCAATAAACCCTCGCGTCCCAATAGCCTTCCCCGTAAGCCCAGAAGTACAATCTGTCCTCCTCACAACTGCAAAGCGCCCCCCTCGAAAGAGGAGCAACCCCCGTGGGGCTGCCGATCCGGCGAGAGCCCCGCGCTGAACTACCTTGTGCATCCATCTGGCGGCTTCAAGAGGTCCCCCGACGAATAATACCTTTGAAGGGGCCCAGGGACACACAAACAAATAGACACAACTCCCAGGGTTCCCCTATGTTTTTCAATACTTTCTGAGCTTTCATTTCCCCCCCCCCACGCTTCCCATAGTTTTCCATATTTTCCTGGGGATCGACGGGTAGTTGTGTGTTTTTCTCCCCTGGACCTTGCCAGAGATGCTTCTCGTCCTTGGCGCGGCCCGCAGAAGCGCTCCGGGAGAGCTCCACGGGCGTGCAGGAGAGCACAAGAGGGCCCGACACGATCCACAAGAGCTCCAAGACGTCCAGGGTGACTTCTTGACAGCGCACGAAGCCTCCAAAACGCCTCCAGGGCGCTCCAAGCCCTCAAGAGGGCACAGAAGAGGCAGATATCATTGTCGTCCCTTTGGCTTTGAAGGATTTGGGCGTGTCCGCCTTTTCAGAGTTCTGGCCGTCCAAGACGGCCCAAGAGGCCCCAAATCTCGTCCCAGGACAATCCAACAGGCTCCCAGGACAGCCCCACACGGTCCAAGAGCGACACAAGACGGCCCGAGAGGCCCCCAAGAGGGCTCGAGGGGCCTCCAAGAAGGGCCAAACAGGGGGAGCCCGAACTAAAATGTTGACCACTTCCCCCATGGATGGCCTCCGAGAGTGCACGAGCCAAAAGTACCCCAAGAGGTCCCCACATGCTCCAAAAGGCCACCCCTGGAGGCCCCATGCAAGAGCGCGTTTCTTTATGTTCGGCGATGACGGGCGTCATGGGGGGGGGGCGGGGGGGAGTATGACGTAACGCCCCCCCCAAGTGTGGCCCCGGCACCACGCCCGCGCCCGCTCGCACGACGCGACGAGCGACGAGCGACGCCGACGACGACGACGACGCGAGCAGCATGTAGGTAACGATCTGCCCCAGTGCGCCTGTGTACACCACAACGCTCGCGTGCACCACCGCGCGCGTGTATACCACAGCGCCTGCGTAAACCGCAACAGCCGTGTGCAACGCAGCGCCTGGGTACACCAGAGTGTGCTTGGGTACACTACAGCGCCGGCGCACATGTGTACACCGCAGCAACCACGTGCAACACAACGCTTATGTATACCACAATGCTTGCGTGCACCGCAGCACCCGTGCACGCCACAACGCCTGTTTACATCACAACATCCGTGTGCAACGCAGCGTCGGTGTACACCACAGTGCCTGCGTGCATAGGACAAGTAGAAGGAGCATGTACGTGAGGATCTGCTGTGGACAACTAAACGCCACGCCAGGAAAGTACTGATAATCGAATGCGACGTTTTTCCCTCCTCCCTCCTCCTCCACTTCCACCTCCACCTCTTCCTCCTCCTCCTCCTCCTTACCCCATGTCGTGCGGTCTGGCGCTACAGCGCACGTGCCCATCTCAGCGTGCACCGCAAAATGGTCGATTGAATCGGTCCACTTGGTTCTCGGACGGCCAATTTAGGTGAAGCCTCCTGGACGCAAATGGGAGGAATTCGGGTGATGCGGGCGGCCTCGGGAGGACTCGTAGATTCCAGCGGCGGTCCTTTGTCCATAAGGGTTCCTTTCTGTGGTTTTCTGTGGAATCCACAAGCGCTTCATTTTGTCATGAGGACCCCTTCGAACATTATATATACAACAGTGGTGTTGTGTTGCACGCGGCTGCTGTCTGTGGCGCACACAAGCGCCGTGGTGTACACAAGCACTGCAATTCACGCAGGCATTTTGGTGTATACTGGTGCTGTGTTGCACACGGCGGATGTGGTGTACGCAGGCGCTGTGGTGTACACAAGAGCTGGTGTGCCCGCAGGGACGGTGGCACAAACTGACGCTGTGTTGCACGCGGCTGCTGTGGTGTACATCGGCTGTGTGGTGTACACAGGCGCTGTGGTGCACGCAAGCACTGTGGTGTACACAGGCGTTGTGGTGCAGATCGCCACCTATATGCTGGTGCTACCCGTCCTCCGTCATTCCTAGGCAATCCCAGACGCCGCCGGCGCGAACCGTGACGTCATCGACCCCCTCCACCCCCCCCAAATGATTGCCTTCATCGGCCCGGAATAATAAACAACCTCCAGCTGGGTCCGCGCGCACGGCGACGATGAGTGACGAGCGACGAGCCACGAGCGACGACGATGAGCGACGACGACGTGACGACGACGACGACGACGACGACGACGACGACGACGACGACGACGACGACGTCGACTGCGGACCAGACTACTATGCGGATTCCTGCGCGGACACCTACGCGGATCCCAATGCTCACGGCGGCAGTGCCCGGAGTTCACTGGGGGGGGGAGCGTTACGTCATAGGGGGGGGAGGAGGGGGGGAGCGGGGGCCATGACGCCCGTCATGTCCCAAGGAATAAAGAAAAGGGCTCCAAGAGGCCTCCAAGATGGCCCTCACATGCCACACCAGGCTCTGAAAAAGCCCCCGCGAGCACGAAGGCAAGTGCCAACGATGCTAAAGTAAAGGCTGGCGGAATGAGCGAAACGATCGAATCAAGAATGCGACAAAATATGACTATAAAGTTTGACCAAATGTTCAACGAATGCCCCATGTTGACGAAGACCCGCACTCCATCCGTGCAACCGTTGCACAATATCGCACTGGCCAATCAAATTGAGAAATACTCACGCGAGATGCCCCTTTGCTTGAAATAACCGTCCTCCACCCGTGTACCTGTCGCAATGCTTTGCATGTAATTTTCCATTTAAGCGGGCTCATCGAAAACTGCATTTTGATGTTGACAGGACACAGGGCTCCATCCGTGTAGCTGGTGCATTTGCTTGAGACGAGTGTGCGCGGAGCTGAGGCAAGAGCTCAAATTTGCAAAGAGCCCAGCCTCCATCTGTGCCGCTGCTGCAAACGCTGCGCCGAAAACCAATGTCTGAAAGGTCCCAGCCTCGATCCGTAGAACCAATGGGAACTGCGAGCTTCGAGATAGCTGTGAGTCGGTCTCGAGCGGCACGCCCGGGACAAGCCTACAGAGACGCCCGGTGGTGCGACAGTGCCCTGGGGCCAAGACAGCCCAAGACACGGCCGAGAAGCCCCCCAGCTGCCCCTTACGAGACCCGCCCTCGAGGGCCCAAGAGGCCTCGAAGAGGCCCCCGAGAGGCTCCTGAAGACACCCAAAAAGGCCCACAAGAGGCCTGCAAGAGGCCCCAAATGATGCCCCCAAGCGAGGCCAAAAGGCTCCCAGGAGTCATCCAAGAGGCAGACACCTCGCGAGGCCTCCGAGAGGGCCTCTGACCCACAACCCATGCACGAGGAATCGACGGCCGCTGGGGCGTTCGACCCAAGTGGTACCAATTGGGTATCGCTTCAGTCAAACGTCTTGCATCTAGGACGGAGGCATACCAAGAAGCTTCCGATGAGCATTCCAAGAAACCCCAACAAGTCTCCAAGACACTTCTGACCCACCACTCAGGCACGGCCGCGCAGTGGCCGAGGGCCACTAGATATTACACGGACAAGAAATGGAGGGCGGAGGGAGGAGGGGGAGGAGTTGGAGAAGGAGTGGGGGTGAGTTGGAGGAGGAGGAGGAGAGACGAGTTTCATTCCCCGCCGAAATGAACAGAGGGGGGTACCCGAAACTAAAGACTACTCGCGGAGGGAGACGGAGGAGGAGCCCTCCCTCCCCTTTCCCCTCTTCCCCGCCTCATCCTCCTGCCCTCCCCTCGCCCTGCCCCCCCCCCCCCCATTCCGCCATCATCCCCCTTCTCTTCCCCAGAGCCATCGCTTCTCTGTGCCCTCTTCCTCCTCCTTCCCACCACCCTTCCCCGGATTCCCCAGACGCCCCCGAAGCAGTCCTGAACCATACCCTGTCCTCCTCCATCCCTTCTCATTATAAGCATCTGCCCCCTGCAGCACCCACAGGCATGTCGGGAGGACGAGCCAGATGTTTCGTCAGAAACTTCCCTGCCACTTGATACCTGCAGCTTGGACATTGAAGCAATTGTAAAGATGGGGGGCGGGTGGATTTCAAAATGTGCCTCTTGCCTTAGCGCCGCGCAAATTCGTCTCAAAGTGTATTGCAGTTTCACGGATGGAGTGCCGGTGGTTTTCAAAATGTGACTCTCGCCTTGGCGCCGCGCGCGTTCGTCTCACAGCTTGCAACAGCTTCAAAGACTGATGGCGGCTCTTTTTTTCAGAATAGGGCTCTCGCTTCAGCACCGCGAGCAGTCGTCTGAGAACTGTTCGTTTGGCCGAGGTCCCATGAATGACGTTCTGGCACGGTCCAGGATTGCTGGGGCGCAACAGTCACATTGATCCGCGGTGTTGAAGTCCCAACAACAAGAGTGATCTGGCACGACGCAGGGCTACCGGGGCGCGACAGTCACGTTGATTCGCAGCGTTGAAGTCCCAAGAATGATACTCTGGCACGAGATCGGATACTCTCGCGGTTGTCTTTCCGTAGGGCAATCTCCGTACTGCTAACAATTATTGCAGGGCCATGTGCAGAGGTAACTTGGAGGGAGGGCTTCTTCCAACATTGTTGATGTGTCTTGGGTGTACACTGAGATGCTCCTCCTCCTCTTCATCATCTTTCCCTCGACTAATTAGGTCAGCCAACCTTGCGCTGAAGGAGCCAATACCATCTTCGTGCTCTCGCGCCGCCCCACTGACAAAGAGCAGCCCCCTTGTCCAGACTGCGGAGCGCGAAAAACAACTGCACAAGCGCCCCCCAAGGAAAACCCAGCCTCTCTCTCTCTCTCTCTCGGGTCGGACGCAGGGGCGGTAATAGCAGTCGGGTATTTGTGGCGGACGGGGGGAACAACCAACGTGGGGTGAAGGACGGCGCACCGCGGTGGCAGTTGGGGGGCCGTTTGGGGCCAGTTCGGGGGCCACCTTCCTCCTCGATCCCCCCACGATCAAAAAAAGGCCGGTTGCTCCCGGCGCCTCCCGACACCCCCTTCTCCAGAACTGAGACAGGCCGATCCGCTGATCGCCTCAGCGGGGCGGGAGCTCCACGAACCTCCGAGTCCCCTGGCCACTCCCCCCCCCGCTCGCCATCACTCGGACGTCCAATCTCCGTGCATGTCTCGGTTTCGCGCGTGCTCGTCTTGGCAACATGATCCAGGATGCACCTCGCTGGTCTTCGCAAAGAAAACGCACTGGCCCCGTCCCCCCCTCCCAGCCTGCCCTGGCCCGAACGGCGGCGGGTGCGGCCTTCATCCCAAGACGCGCGCGCCTCTGAGGCGCCAAGGGGGGGGATCTCCAGGGTCATCTTCTGCCAGAGCCCTCCCCTCGAGGCAGGAGGCGGGCGGGGGAGGAGGAGGAGGAGGAGGAGGAGGAGGAGGAGGAGGAGGAGGAGGAGGAAGAGGAGGAGGAGGAGGAGGAGGAGGAGGGGGAGGAGGAGGGGGAGGAGGAGGAGGAGGAGGAGAGGAGGAGGAGGAGGAGGAGGAGGAGGAGGAGGAGGAGGAGGAGGAGGAGGAGGAGGAGGAGGAGGAGGAGGAGGAGGAGGAGGCGGAGGCGAAGGGGGAGGAGGAGGAGGAGGGGGAGGAGGAAGAGGAGGAGGGGGAGGAAAGCCTCGGCCTCGAGCTCGATGACGCTGGGGACCTGGGCGGCAACTCCTGGGTGGTCTTCGTGGGCACGGCGACGGGCTATGGTCGAGCTTCTGCGATAAGAAGGGACGCTGAATGAGGAGCGAAACCCATTTGGGACACCTTCGAGGGTGTGCGAGGAAGCGTGGAAGAACAACCATGGAAGGACCCATGAACCAGCGAGCCGCTTCCGAAACCAAGCTGCTGCTTCTGTCAACGTCTTGGCTGTACTGGCCTTGTCCAGCTTCTGTTTCAGGTTGAGCTGGAGCTTGCCTGATTGCGCAGGAGTTAGCTCAAACTAGGGAATAATGGCGCCAAGAAGATTCTAGGGCTGACGGCTCGTTCGACCACCCAGGAGCTCACAGCTGAAAGAGGACTTCCTTCTGGAATTCGATGCGCTGGTCACGATCCCACAAAATCAGAACGCACTGGCGCAGCCAACACTTGCCACCGCCATATCAACAACACTCCTCCGCAACGGCCGAGAGCCACTACGAGCCATGTGACACTGGTGGGTGGATCGCAGAGGCGGATCGGTGGGGGGATGATCTCCTGTATGCGAACGAGGGGGAGGGGGAGGTGAACGGGGAGGGAGGATGGGGAGCTGAGAAGGCGAACGAATAACTCGAGGATGTGAAGGAGCGGCAGGTCAACCTGGCGCAATGGACGGGGAGCGGCGGGGGGAGGGGAGGCGGAGCAGGGGGCGAGGGGAGCGAAGGGAGCGGAGGCGGCGGAGGAGTGGCGACCAAGAGAAGGACAAGGAGACAAGTGGAAAAGGTGCACACAAAAAAGTGTACGGGGAAACATGAGGAGCAGGGCAATGAGGCAGAGGATGACGAAAACGTCTTGGAACAGGAAGATGAATTGGGGAAAATACTATGAGGAAGGCAAGGGCCCATGGTGAGCGTTTTCTTATTCGGAGTTTCGACATTGGGCGGAAGGGGGGGGGTGGGAGTGGGGGTCTGGCTCTGGACATCTGCTTAGTGTGGCTGTTTGAAGCAGTGCGTCCTATGAGGGGAGGCTCCACCTGCCTGAAGCAGGCGCCCAAAGCAGCCAAGATCTACTCCAGTGGGTGGGGGGGGGCGGGGGGGGCGAGGGCCCGCGCCGATCGGCACAGCAATGAATAACAAACAATCACATGACGCCTGCGAGGCGCTAGTGTTGCACAAGGGCGCAGCCGCTCGCTCTGTACACAAATATAAATTTAGGTCGGGCATGTCCCCTTACATACGGATCTTGGGCGAAAAATGACACGTATTCAAAACATATTCAAAGTTTGCCCAGCATGTGTTGTTTCCAACCATCCTGTGGTGTTTGGTCCTCGTTTTGAAGAGACGGTCCTCGCGTCTCCTCCTCCTCCTCCTCCCGTGCCCCCCCCAGTGGGAGTACCACATGCGTCCGCCACACACAGTACAGCGCTTCGTGGCCCCATCGGGAACTCCACGCAAGGCCCCAGTGGGGGTTCCACATGCGTCCGCCACACCCAGTACAGCGCTTCGTGGCCCCATAGGGAGCTCCATCGGAGGCCCCAATAGGGGTGGTCACATGCGTCCGCAAGACCCAGTACAGCGCTTCGTGGCCCCATCGGGAACTCCACGCAAGGCCCTAGTGGTACCACATGCGTCCGCCACGCCCAGTACAGCGCTTCGTGGCCCCATATGGCGCCGCACCGAAGGCCCCAGTGGAGGTGACCACATGCGTCCGCCACACCCAGTACAGCGTTTGAGCTCCACCGGAGGCCCCAGTGGGGGTGACCACATGCGTCCGCCACACCCAGTACAGCGCTTCGTGACCCCATAGGGAGCTCCATCGGAAGCCCCAATAGGGGTGGCAACATGCGTCCGCCAGACCCATTACAGCGTTTCGTGGCCACTGGGACCGTCCGCATGCGTACCACACACCCTATTTGGCATTGTCACCCACCCAATTCAGCGCTTCGTGGCCCCATAGTGACCTTCACCGAAGCCCCCAGTGGGACCGCCCGCATGCGTCCCGCACACGCATTCTTGCACTTTCACCCACCTACGTACAGCGTTTCGTGGCCCCAATAGGGAGCTCCACAGAAGTCACTTGGGACCACCCACATACCGAAGCCCCACTTGGGACCACCCACATGCGTCCCACACACTCAATTTTAAAGTTTCACCTACCCAATATTGCGCGTCGAGGCCCCATTGAAAGCTCCACCGAAGCCCCAACTGGGACCGTCCGCGTGCGTCCCGCACACCTAATTTCGCACTCTCACTCACCCAGTATAGCGTTTCGTGGCCCCACTAGGACCTCCAAAGCCCCCAGTGGGACCGTCCGCATGCGTCCCGAAGCCCAATTTGGTACTTTTACCCACAGAGCACAGCGTCTCGTGGCCCCAGAAAGAGCTCCACCGAAGCCCCGAGTGGGACCGTCCGCATGCGCCCCCCCACACACACAATTTGGCATTTTCACCCACCCAGTACAGAGCTTCGTGACCCCATAGGGAGCTCCACCGACGGACCCGATGGCACCGCCCGCATGCATTCCCCCCCACCCAGTGCAGCGCTTTGTGGCCCCACAGGGAGCTTCACCGGAAAAGGTATTCACAATTGCGGCACCCACAACTGCATATGGTTGGGTCAATCGCCAAGATGATTTTTATGCATATATACCTATACGACCACCCTTCGGGTGATAAGGAGGCTCGGGGGGGGGAACCAACGTCTCACTCGATCGGTCTCACGATCGATCGTACAATCGATCTCACGATCGGCCTCGCTCGATCGATCTCACCCAGTCGATCTCACAATCGATACCACTCGAACTATGTCATTCGATCGATCTCACAATCGATATGACTATCGATCTCACAATCGCTCGCACTATCGATATCACTATCGATATCACAATTTACATATACATATACATGTATATATATATATATATATATCACACTCGGTCGCACTATCGATATCACGACCGATATCACAATCATCGAACACTCAACGTCATCATCACCATCATCATCATCGACATCATCGTCACCAACGTCATCAACATCAGCATCATCATCGGGGCACCATCATCACCATCACCTCATAACATCATCATCAGCACCATCAGCATCACCATCATCATCGGGACACCATCATCGTCACCAGCATCATCATCAACATCATCATCGGGACACCATCATCATCATCATCATCATCATCATCATCATCATCATCATCGGGACACCACCACCATCACCAAATCATCACCATCATCATTTCATCATCATCATCATCATCATCATCATCACCATCATCATCATCATCATCATGAACAGCATCCTCAAAATGATCATCATCGAAACACCATCATCATCACCAGCTACATCATCAGCATCATCAGCATCATCGGCATCGGGACATCATCATCATCATCGACATGAGCATCGCCATCATCATCACCATCGTGATATCATCATCACCATCACCATCACATCATCATCATCCTCATCACCAACATAATCATCATCACTATCATCGAACACCACCATCGTCATCATCATCAACATCATCTAGATTATCGGGACACCATCATCATCACAACCATCATCATCAACATCATCATCATCATCTTCATCATCATCATCATCATCGGGACATCATCATCATCATCCTCATCATCACCATATCATCATCTCATCATCATCAACATCACCAGGATCATCATCATTCCGGGACACCAGCATCATCAGCAACATCAGCATCATCAACAACATCGTCATCATCATCGTCATCATCATCATGGGGACACCACCATCACCACCACCATGGCCATCATCATCCTCATCATCGCCACCATGATCACCACCATCGGGACACCATCATCGTCACCATCATCATAATCAACATCGGCATCACCATCGGGACACCATCATCATCATCGGAACACCACTATCATCATCATCATCATCATAATCCTCTCATCATCATGCACAACATCACCATCATCATCATCATCATCATCATCATCATCTTCATCATCATCATCGGGACACCATCATCATCAGCAGCAACCTCATCATCATCAACATCAGCATCATCGGGACACCACCATCATCGTCACCATCATCATCATCGCCATCCACATCATCATCATCATCATCATCGGGACACTATCATCATCATCGACATGAGCATCACAATCAGCATCGGGCCACCACCATCAACATCATCATCATCACCTCATCATCATCCATCTTCAACATCATCATCATCATCATCATCATCAGCATCATCATCATCATCATCATCATCATCATCGGGACACCATCATCGTCATCATCATCATCATCACCAACATCATCGGGACAAAATCATCACCACCATCATCATCAACGGCATTATCATCAACCTGATCATCATCATCATCGGGACACCATCATCAGCATCATCATCATCATCTCATCATCTTCAACAACATCAGGATCATCAACATCATCGTCATCATCATTGAACACCATCATCAACAACATGAGCAGCATCAACATCATCATCATAATCATCATCGGGGCACCATCATCAAGAGAACCATGGCCATCATCATCATCATCATCATCGTCATCATCATCATTATCATCAACATCAACATCAACATCAACATCAACATCATCATCATCATCATCATCATCATCATCATCATCATCATCATCATCGGGACACCGACGGGACACCGGTGGGACACCGGCGGGACACCGCGCGCCACCGGTTGCCGGAAGGGGGGGGGACTTTTGGTCTGGCCGCGCCTCAGCCAGAGGCGGGACATTTCTCGCCCGCCCACGCAGCTTCGCCTCGCCCGCACGCACGGCACGCACGAACACGAAACCGAAACCAATTTCCCGGTAGGGGGGCTGTCCGTTCCACTTCGATCTCACCCCCTCACCTCCGATACATAACAGTCCCAGCGTATTTTGGAGGTGCTTAGAAGCATTCCCCTTGTAGAGGGACAAGCCCGACTTGAATAGAAGTTTGCATGGATTTGCCACCGTGCCCATTGCCTAACGACGGAGCGGTGTACGCAACGAATTGCCTATCAGCTGGTCTGTCTGTTGTTCTTAAGGTACGAACACCCATCCGACGCTGGCATCACCGCGCGGCCTCGTCCCTTTTCCTGTTCATTCCTCTCCTGGGCCTCCTCCTCCTCCTCCTCCTCCTCCTCCTCCACCGCCGCGGGTCTTTCCCAGCGCCCCAGACCACCACAAACGCCCCTAAGCGGGGGGATATAGCCACGGCAGGGCCCCAAGAGGTCTCAAAGACGGCCCCAAGATTCCAGACGCCCCTTGGGGAGCCCAAGCGTGCCAGGAAACATGCCCAAGCAACACACAGTGCGCAAACACACTGATGGCCCATCATGTCTGCTCGATTTTCCCGTTCACTTCCTCCGACAACCTGCGCGCAATCGTCGGCAATGATCGGAGGCGCGCAAACATGGATGGCGCGCGGTCGCCAAATCCATGGATCGGGGGAGGCGCCTTCCCCAAAATGCAACCGGTGCCGCCTCGCTCGGCGGCGGAAGTCCGCGATTTCCTATGGAAATGGGGCCCGTCGCTAATCCACGCCCCCATTGATCCATGTTTGCGATCCCCTGAAAAGATGCCGACGGACCGCGCGCGCGGGCTGCACCACACCCCCTCCTTGGCGTCTTTGGGCTTGCCCTGCGCGGGCGCGCCCTCCTTGGACTTCGGGCCCTGGGCATGGCGGCCGACGTCGTCGCCCCTTTCCCCCTCCTCTTCCTCCTCCTCCTCCTCCTCCTCCTCCTCCTCCTCCTCCTCCTCCTCCTCCTCCTCCTCCTCCTCGTCATCGTCGTCATCCCCCTCTTCCTCCTCCTCCTCCTCCTCCCCCCCCCCTCGTCCTCCTCGCCGTCCCCTCCCCCCTCCCCCTCCTCCTCCTCCTCCTCCTCGTCCTCCTCGTTGCCCCCCTCTTCCGCTCCTCCTCCTTGCAAAAAATCCTACGCCCCTGTAGCCCAACGCCCCCGCGGCCCGGGGGGAGAATCAACCATTTTCCCGGCCGAGGACGATGGTGATGAAGATGGAGATGACGATGCTGGTGATGATGATGATCCTGGGCGCTCGTGTAACTAGATGCTCGCACACAACTGTCCTCGGTGTCCTCGAGTCTCGCGCATAGCGGTGGCGCAGGAGAGGCCCTTGGCGGCCCTGGCCATGAAACCTCCTTTGCGCGCCACTTCGACCCATTCGCCCACGCAGGCTCCGCGCCCCTTGGCGCCGTCCTTGCGCGGCAGGCACTTGCTGAGGGCCTGGGCGGCAGCGTTCGCCTCCTCCGCGATCTCGTGCTAGGGCTCGAGCGCGGTCAGGTCCGCGGGCGGCTTGGCCTTGGCCTTGCTCTTGGCCTTGGCCTTGGCCTCGGCCCCGGCCAGGTCGTCGTCGTTGGCCCCCGCGGCGAGCTTGCGGGCCCGCTCGTCGCCTCGAGCGCGCATCGCGTTGCGGTCGGCGGGCGCTTGGCGGCCCTCGCCCCGGGTCTCGCGCGGGGCGCGCTCGACGCGCCGACCCGCCCAGAGTCCGCAAGACCAGCCATCGACCTGGAACATTTCGCTGCCCCTCGCAGGGCGGTCCTCGCCAGGGTCAATGGCGCCGAGCTTTCGGGGGGTCCTCGCGGCGGCATGCTTGGCGTTCTCGGATGGCTGCTCGAGGGCGTCGCGGTGCTCGACGGCCGTGCCCGCGCCCCTCTTGGACACCATTGCGGGCGTTACTACAAACGCCCCCCGCCCCAGGTGTCTCCAGGATTCGCCCCGACAGGGAGCAAAAAACTGAAGGCACCTTGGGGCAGGGACAACCGCAGCAACCACCGACCTCGAGGTAAGTGCAGTGCGCGGGCGCCTCGGAATGCACCGCGATCAGCAGGTGCTCGGCCTCGTTAACTCTCTCCGCCCAGCGCCCTTGCTCCTCGGGCTGCTGGCCCGCTGTTTTCGCCCTCGCCCTGGCCCTGTCGAGCCCAGGCGACGGCCGCCGTGGGCTCGACCGCCAGAACGGCCCCGGGGGCGCCCGCGCGCTTCTCGATTTCGCCCGGCAGCGCGCGCCGTGCCCAGCTCGGGGCGCCGCCCATCGCGATCGGCTCGAAGGTCATGATCGCGCGCTCCTCGGCGAGCTCGGCGCGGCGAACCTGTCTGCGCGCGCGCCAGTCGAGCTTCTGCGGCTTTGGGGCCTGGCCTGGCTGCCCTGCTCGATCGCGGCCCGTGATGCTCGGTGTTCACACGAACTCGTTACCTCCCGCCTGCTTCCGCTTCGCTGCTTCCAAATTCCACCAGCTCCCGTTTTCGTTCCCGCTGGTTTCCGCCGCCTCCTGGCCCGAAGCTTCCGCCGTCGCTTCCGCCGCCAACTTTCCTCCAATTCCCGCCGCCGCCGCCAAAATTCGCCGTCTCCGCTAGCTCCCGCCCAGGCGGAAGCAGGCTGAATCAAACGAATGCCTCTGGGCATCCGAGCCTCGCCGCCGTGGGTCTGGAAGATCGCCGCTGTCTCCACCTCGTGCATTCGGAGACGGTAGGCGCCCTCTGTGTCCAGGACTCCCCAGACTTCCCGGACTCTGCCGCGCTCGCCCTCGCGGGCCCCCCCCTCGGCGACGCGGACCGCCTTGCCGTGCCAGGGGGGGCCCTCGCAAGCCTGAGATCCCTTCGCCTTCGCCTTCTTTTTCTGATTGGCGCCCTTCTCCGCTTGCGTCTTGGACTGAAACTACTGGGAGAAGCTCGCCATGGCCGTCGGCGCCCTACCTGTGAGCTCAGCCTCGGCCGCGCCTCGGCTCAGGTGCTCGAGCGAGGCCTCGCCGCCAGTCTCGGCCTTCGCGCGCTGCCACTTGCGCCGCAGCTTGCCTGGGAACTGGCCCGAGAACTTGGCCGCGCACCTCTTCTTGCGCACGCGTGCGCGGTAAAGCTTGAGCCGGTTATCGAGGGCGCGCGGGAACTGGACCTGCCTGATCTGCTCCTCTGGCGTTTTGAGACGTCCTTCTGCTCGTCGGCGAGCTCGAGGTCCAGCTCTCGGAGCCTCCGGAGGCAGGGGTTCGCGTCCTGCTCGTAGTCCCTGGGCAAGTCCCCGAAGTGGAAGCATTTCCCGCCGGGGGCGCTCCACTCGGGCACGGGCGGCGCGCCCCCAGGCCAGCTCTGGATGCCCTCCAGGCGCTCGCTCGCCAGCCTCCGCTCGATGCCGCGACCGGGCTCGACGGTGGAGCTCCGCGGCCCTAGGCCGGCGACGACCATGAACTCGCCCTGCTCTGTCGGCCGGGCCGCGAGCAAGCGATTCGCTCGCAGCCCTCGGAGCGGCGCCGCCTCCTTGTTCTTCTCGCGAAAGCGGGCGCAGGCCTTGGAGACGCAGTAGAGGCCCCCGCATGGCCCCCATTGGGTCAGGGACTTGCGCTGCTTCTCGGGCTCGGCCTTGGCCTTATGGACCCAGTCATGCTCCATGGCCCAGGGCATCTCTGCCTAGACCTTTCGGATCGCGGCCTCAAGCTGGCTGCGTTCGCGGGCCTGGCTCCTGCAAAAAGCTCGTGGCGTCGGGGGCCGCGGGCGCGTGGGCCACATTCTCGAGCCACGCTCGGAGCGCTACTGCCTCGGCCCACTGGCTCGAAAGGCAGTCTGCGAACATGAGGCTCTTGCCGCGCTGCTGCTTGAGCTGGTCCGTCTAGAGCCTCGGCTGCCCCCGCGCGTCGATGGCCTCGAAGACCCTCTCGCGGTCCTCCTCGGAGAACTCGAGCAGAGCGTTGCGCCAGCCCTTGAGCAATGCGCCTAGGGGCTCGCCTGCTCGGACGCGCTCCGTCTCTCCGTCGCCCCGTTCGTTGGCGACGTCGCGCCACCAGGTGCCCTCCTCCAGGCCCAGGTCGCTCACTCGGCAGCGCCTGGCGGGAAGAACGAGGAGCGCGCTGCGCGTTTGGGCCGACTTGGGCCCCCTGCCCGGGTCGAACCAGCCCTCGGCTGCGGAGATGCTGATGGGGGTGTTCCTATGCTTGTACCCTGCGCTCGAATAGGACTGGTCCACTTGTTCCCTCTGGTCTGGGCGCGCTGCCAAGCGCTTGTCCTTCTCGGCCTCGACGGCTGCCCTGTCCCGCTCCGGCAGCGGGCGGGCGCCCCTCCTGCCTGCGGAAGCCTCGGCCGAACCGACGAGACGGCAGGCGGCAGCGCGCGCCCGTGCTGAACGAGCGCCAGCGGGTCCAAGCGCGTCAGTTCCTGCTGCAGGTGCCGGAGTGGGAGCTCCAGGTCGCCGGGAGAAACGGCGGGGCGAGCTTTTGCAGCAACGCCGCCGCCTGGCAACCTCGGAGAAGCACGCTGCAACGCTGGTCGTGCTGCACACGTCCAGCCGCTGCGTCGCTCATATTCGGGAGGTTGCCCAGCGGCAGGGCCCCCCCGAGCAACACGCATCCTGTTAACCATGTTGTTCGCGCCTCCTCCTCGTCCTGTGCTCGCTCTCCTCGTCACCCTTCTCCCAAACCTCCCCCCCTTCGACCAGCCCCATTCCATCCCCCCCCACACCGTTCCGATCCCCATTTTGCTCCGCCTCGAATGCCTCACGCCCTCTCCTCCTCCTCTGCCTCTCCCTTCCTCCTTATCCCCCGACGACTACAACTACGACGACGACTACGACGACGACGACGACGACGACGAAGACCTCGACGACGGCGACGGCGACGCGGGGAAGCGCCTTGTCGCCCTGGGAGCCGCCCTTCGCCGGGGCGCCAGGTCCCGGCTCGGTGACGAAAGGATGCGACAGCGCCTCGTCCGCGGACACCCGTTTCCTGCCCCCCGGCGAACTCTTGGCGGGCGCGCGCAGGGGGGCAAGGGGGAGGCGGGAAGGCTCCTTGGCAGGAGGCGGTTTCTTAGAGAGCGCCGGCCTTACACCTACATACACGCCCTGCGCCTTCTGAAAAGCACGGGTGCTTCTCAGAAGCCTTCCCCCCTGCCCTCTGCCTCCCCACGGCGCGCGGCCGAAGCCCCCAGACCTCCCACTGTCATGGCAACAGCATGGCAAACACATGGCAACAACATGGGAAAAGCATGGAAACGGCATGGCAGCATAACGACAATAGCAGCGCAACTGCATGGCGAGTGCAAGGAAACTACATGACAATAGCATGGCAATTGCATGGCAACTGCGTGGCAATTGCATGGCAGTACCATGGCGACTGCATGGCAATGGCATGGCAACTACATGGGAACAACATGTGAATATCATGGAAATTGCATGGCAATTGTATGGCAACAGCTTGGCAATGCCATGGCAACTGTATGGCAACTGCACGACAATCGCATGGCAGTATCATGGCAACTGCGTGGCATCAATTACCATGGCACCTGCATGGCAATTGCATGACAATGGCATGGCAGCACCATGGCAGTCACATGGCAACTGCAAGGCAAAGGCATGGCGATCGCATGACAATTGGGTGGTAACGGCATGGCAGTAGCGTTGCGACAGCATGGCAATATCATGGCACTTGCATGGTAACGACATGGCAATACGGTGGGCAGTGCACGGCAACTGTATGGCAACAGTTTGGCAATGCCATGGCAACTGTATGGCAACTGCACGGCAATCGCATGGCATTACCATGGCAACTGCATGGCAATTGCATGACAATGGCATGGCAACACCATGGCAGTCACATGGCAACTGCACGGCAAGTGCATGGCGATTGCATGGCAATATCATGGTAGCTGCATGGCAACTGCATGGCAATCGCATGGCAGTTGCGTGGCAACGGCATGGCAGTAGCATTGCAACTGCATGGCAATGGCATGGCATCTGTATGGCACAACACGGCAACCTCATGGCGATAGCATGGCAAGTGCGTGGCAACTACATGGCTGTAGCGTGGCAGCGGTATGGCAACAGCATGGCAACTGTATGACAACTGTAGGGCAATCGCATGGCAACTGCACGGCATTGTCATGGCAATTGCATGGCGTTTGCACGGCAGCAGTACGGCCAGCCACATGGCAACTGCATGGCAATCGCATGGCAAACGCGTGGCAACTGCATGGTAACATACTGGCAATGTCATGTCACAAGCACGACAAGAACACGGCAATTGCATGGCAATCCCACCAGCCCTCTGGGCGCAGGTGGTTTAGGAGATTCCACTTCCAACCCCCTTTCCTCCCCTTCGGGGAGGGGTTTATCATTGTTCCCTATTGATATACACCCCTCCCCCAGGCGATTGGGAGCCAACAGGGACCATGCGGGGCCCCCCCCTGCCAACAATACAAAACACGCTCCGCCCCCAAGTTCGGAGCATGCGCGGCGAACCCGATGCGGCCTCCCCCCACCATCCCTGTCAAAAAACAATACCGAATACACTTGGCGGCGGCGGTGGCTGCGGCTGCTGCGGCGGGGGCAGCGGCTGCGGCGGCTGCGGCGGTGGCGGCGGCGGCGGTGGCGGCGGCGGGGGCGGCGGCGGCGGCGGCGGCGTCGGCGTGGCGGCGGCGGCGGGGCGGCGGCGGTGGCGGCAGCGGCTGCGGCGGCAGCGGCTGCGGCGGCGCGGCCGCGGCGATTCGGCAGCGGGGCGACGGCGGCGGCGCGGCGGCGTCGGGCTGGCGCGGCGGCGGCGGCGGAAGGCGGCGCCGGGCGGCGCGGCGGCGGCGGCAGACAGCGGCGGCGGCGGCGCGGCGGCGGCGGCGCGGGCGGCGCGGCGGCAACGGAGGCGGCGGCGGCGGATTGGCTGCCCATCCAAAAGCGACTGCTGAATATGCTGCGGCTCGGGCCAGGCTCGGGTGCTACGTATGTGTTGGGAGGGCGGGTGGGAGCGACCGAGACGGCTCGCAGGCGGGGGTGGAATCTCGACCCTCATCCCATCCCCCACCCCCCGTGGACCTGGACGTGAATGGTCACGAGGGTTGGAGCATCCCAAATGGCCCAAGATGGCCCCGGAGAGGCTAAAATGACACCCAACATGGCTCAAGATAGCGCACGATGCGTCAATATGGCTCTCAAGATGCCCCAAGAGGCCCCTATAACACTCCAAATCGGCTCCAAAGAGGCCTCCGCGTTTCCCCGCTGCCTCAACGCCTCGGGGCCGAGGCGGATCGGGCCCCTAGGCTCGCCTGGTCACCTGAACCTTCAGGCCGCCCATCCTCCTCCTCCTCCTCCTCCTCCTCTTCCTCCTCCGTTTCCTCCTCCTCTTCCTCCTCCTCCTCCTCCCCTCCTTCTCCTCAGACGCTAGGCGAGGGGGGGCGGCGCCTTTTTTCGTCGCTCCGACTGTCGGCATGCACGGTCGCGCTCCGTCGCAGATCTCGCGCCACGGCCACTGGTAGCTCGGCGGCTTGTCCTTCCTGATCGGCTTGTTGGCCGCTGGCTGCTCCTTTGATGTTGCTGCCGCTGCTGCCCGTGACGTTGTAGCCTGCGCATGAATCGAGGTCGGCTGCTTCTTGGGCGCTGTTGCTGCTGCTGCCCGTGGCGCCGTAGCCTGCGCGCGAGGGGGTCGTGGGCGCTGGTCCTCGCGATGAGATGGGCGGCGAGGGCCGAGCTCGCCGCATGACATGTAGAAATAGATGCAGCTTGGAAGAACTGGTGTTCCAAGAGCTCGCTCTGTCACTCTGGCTCCAGCCGATTTGGCTATCGAGCTTATTGCTGCTGCTGTTGCTTGCTGATATAGCCCTTCTATCCCTGCCTAACTTGTTGCAGTGCTCTTTTGTCCTGGTTTCTGAGGTTGCCGCGGTCGAAGTTGTTCTCGTTGCGCTTGCTGTTGTGCTCGGAGTTGCTCTCGTTGCGCTTGCTGTTGCCCCTGTTCTGCTGGTCCGACAGGTCGTTTGCTCCTCTAGATCCTAAGTGTTCGTGCTACTAGTGCTACCAGGCTCTCCCTCGCACGCCATTTTCATTCCTCGCGGTCTAGCCTCGTTGTTCGCATCGTCCGCAGGGCCCCAGACACCCGCGAACCTGCACTTCTCAACTTCCCGATGGGTTCTGGCTGTCTCTGAGGTGGATCTGGATTGATGTTCGCACTCGGGGCGCGCGCCGCAATCCGCCGGCGCCCCCTCCGCGCACGTTGACCAGCTGGCAGGCTCACTCCGCGATTTCGTGAAATTGCCCAGCTGTGGCAAGAAATGCCCCCCGCCAGCGCGCGCCAAAGGGCGCCTCACACTCTTCTCAGGAAGGCCCAGCTTAGATTGAAACGCGCGAAGTAAGGCCTTCAGAACCATGACGAACATCTTGGATAAGAAGAGCGGCGCAGCGCCCTTGACCAGGCGCGCGAAGATGACCCCGCAGAACTGGCCTAGCACGATCGGAATGATGACTCCCTCCGTCGCGGCACGGACCTGGTCGTTCCCGAACCCGTACTTCCCGCGGTAGGGAATCGTCTGGGGCGTGACCCCGCGCCTCTCCTTGCAGCGCTTGACCCAGGCGTCGAATGTGGCCATGCCCATCATGTTGAAGTCGCAGGCGGTGCCCACTGATCCCCAGCCTGGTCGCCCCGACTTCTCGATGCTACCCGCGAAGTTCGACCTCGACGCCATTTTCGCCCTGGTCGAGATGTAGCTGCACGCCTCGTCGTCCTGAAGAACCGCCATCGCGATGAAACCTCTTGTCGGCTTCTGCTTGTTCTTCAGATTCTCTGGGCACTCTCGATGCCAGTGCCCCAGCTTCTCGCGCATTCCACACGTTGTCCTTTTTCTGGATGTCTTCAACCCTCCCCTCGACCTTCTTGCGATCCTCCAGGTTGTGGAAACCAACGTTGGTCTTTTTATCTGCTACCATTTTCCGCGCTTCGCCCCGGGCCCTCGGCCTCGAAGGTGGTGAAATGATGGCCGCCAGGCAGTCGAGCGCTTCCGTCTCGGTCAGAGGCTTGCCTCTTTCCCCCTGCTCACCGTTCTCGTGGTGCCCGTCGCCCTCGATGCCGAGCACGTTGGCCACCGCGTCGTAAGCAACTCCGTCAGCTTCCAGGACCTCGTCCGAATCCGTCTGCTTTCCTTCCTCGCTGGCCCCGGCCAAGTGGGCCATCCTCGTCGTTGTTGGGGCTGTCCTTTCCGTCACCGAACTGTCGTCGGTCATGCTCTTCAAGATGGCCACCAACTTGTCGAAGTTGTAGTCGTAGCCCGTCTGGGCCAGCACCTGGTTCCTCTGCGTCTTGGCAAGACATGCCCCCCCGTAGTAGCAGAAACCCCATTACCGTCTCGTCGGGCGCGTTCGGCAGTAGCCTGTCGAGTTCATTCTGCTCAGGCCTAACGCGACCCGTGAACTTCATCAGCGCCTCGTCCTTTGACCTCGGAGCTGCAAACACTGTCTTTTCCAGCTGCTGAAAGGTCTCCGCGTCCACCTCTGGGAACACGAGCGCGTCCAAGGCCATAACCACCTCCTGAAAGCCTCCAGGGTACTGCGCGCTGCCTGGGCGTAAATGCCTCGTCGCCGTCGCCGCTTCCTCGGTCAAGTGGAATAGTAATGTTTCGCCGTGATCTTGTGGCAAGATCGCCGCGCGCCTGCTCCGTCTGTCTATGGCCAGCCGCTTCTCGGGCCACTCGATCAGGTCCTTGCCGTCCCACGCTGGGCATGGAGTGCTCTCGCCCTTCCTGCCTCCTCTCCGTTCATGTAGATCGTGATCGTCTTGCGCTCGAAGCTGGACCTGCATGACCGTTTGTTTGACCTGATCTGGTGCGCCGAACCCTCGTGACATTTCGTTCTGGTAACCCCTCTTCGGAACCCCTGCCACACCCTTCGAACATGTTGCACCGCTCCTCGGAATTGCCCCAATCGTCGTAGTCCTCGCTTGCCCACCAAGCATCCCGTGTGGACTGACTCCTGCATGCTCGTGAAGTGGGGACCCGTTGAGCTCCTCGCTGTGGTGATGACCGTGTCCACCGTGCCCAAGGATCCCACGAGGTGGCCTCTGTACTGTGTTGCTGCCCGCGTGTCATGCGGTTGTTGTCGCCCTCGTCGTCAACTATCTCCCACACATTGGCTGTTCCGTCGTGACTGTCGTGACCGTCGTCCCGCTTACCACATGTGATCAGACTCCCGAACTCCAAAGGCTTCGCCGACATCAGAGATGCATCGATAGCGAGAGCGCGGGAGCTGTTCAGTACATCAGACCGCACACCTGAAAAGGAGGCTGAAGCCCCCCCTTCCCCTGAACCATAAGTTACAGGAAAAGAGTATCAGGGTGCTGGGCTAAGCTCCTAAAGGCCTCTAGACCGTCCAGGGGCCTCGAGATGCCTCTAGATTCACACCTCCGCCATCGGGGTCCTCATGATATCATAACCCTCCTTCGCGCCCCCTTTTGACGTTGCACGGACATGGATCAGAAATCGCTGCGTTCTACCCCCCTCCGCCTCCTCCTCCTCCTCCTCCACCTCCTCCGCCTCCTCTCCTCCTCCTCCTCCTCCTCCTCCTCCTCCTCCTCCTCCTCCTCCTCCTCTTAATGCCCCTTGTCGGCCCTAGTGAGAAGACAGGGCTGTAGCACAACAAATCGCAAGGGATTTTGACAGTAGAGCGTAGGTCAACTGAGTAGGTGCTAGGACGTTGTACCCCCTTTATGCGGATGTCCTTGTCCTTGTCCTTGTCCTCCTCCTGGTCCTCCTCCTCCTCCTCCTCTTCCTCCTCTTCCTCCTCTCCTCCTCTCCCTGGTCCCTCCTCTCCATTCCTTCGCGCGCCCGCGCACCCTTCAGGGTTGGAGGGGGTTTAGCTGTAATGGATGAGTCACGAGCTACGAGCATGTCCATATCCATGCCCTCGCGAAAAGTGTTCTGTATCCATAGGGACGCGGCTGAGAAGAACTGCCACGACGACAGACGCGTGCTTCAAGAGCGACCCGCCAGCTCCCAACAATACACCAGGAATCACCTCCGAACTCGAAGGCAGACCATTTACGAGGTCATGAGAAGGACCTTACGGGAAGACATACGGGAGGCCATACGGCTTGGCCAGAATGAAGACCAACAGATGACGGGGCCATGAAAGGGGCCATAGAGCCGACCATAAAAAAGCATCGGCCATAATGAACCTAGACACCAAAACGGAAACCCCACGGGAGACCAGACGGGAGACGATACGGGAAAACAGACAAGAAACCTTACGGACAACTTCACGGAAGACCAGACAAGAGTCGATACCAAAGACAAAAACGGAGGTCATACGGAAGACAATACGGGAGATCGTCCTGGAGACCACGAGCCACCGATTCCCGACCCAAAGGGCTCACACCCGGCCTGGGACAAGTTACGCGGGACGGTTGCAACCAGGCTGATGGGTGAGTCAAAACAAATATCAGGAGGACCCCCTACAAGGCAAACGTCACCAGGACAAATGAAACAGAGCATGCTTGCTTGCGTTCCTGGACATCTCAGCTCTAGAGACTTCCAGGCAGTTGGTTCTCGGAGGAGACAATCGGGTCGGGCGAAAGGGGGGGATAGCAAAGGGGGGGTTTGAGAATCAGCTCACGTAGCTGATTTTTCCAGCGCCTCCCGGCGCCGAAGGCGGCCATGTATCGAGGAATGGGCCCCTCGGTGAGGCCAAAACCAGCTGCATGCAGCAAATTTCGTAACCCCCCCTTTCCCAATCCCCCCCTTTCGCCCAGCCCGAGACAAAGAACAATCAAACGAGACCGCTGAGGGCCTCCGGATAAAAAAAGAAACTAAGAGGGACCCAAGGTGGCCCCCACGACTTGGCCAACAAAATGCCTCGACGGGTCAAATAAGCCCAAGACAGCATCAAGGTCCAAAGTAATCCAAAGAAGGTCCCACGAGAAACCAACGCACGCCCAGTACAGCCTCAAAACGGCAAGTGTCACATGTTGCGGCCTTTGGTGCCCGAAGCGTGCGCACCAATCGTGAGCCCAGGGCCGGCCCGACCAGGTTTGGAGCAGGTGTGTGTGTGTGCGTGTCCCCTCCGAAAAATGAGCCTGAACAGACCCGCCCAGCCCCTCTCGGGGTCGCAGGTCGTCATCTTGTCCATCAGGTCGGCGAACTGCTTCGCCTTCTTGATGTAAAGGATGTCCTGCCCCTGGCCCCAGCCCATCAACATCATCAAACTCACCTGTTTGTCACATCCTCCCCTCCCCACTGTCCGCCCCCATCCTCCCAACTCGTTTTACTCTACATTTCCCCATCCTATTATTCCTCCTCATCATCATCCTTTCCCTCGAGCGTAGCAGGTCATCATCATCCTTTCCCTCCTCCTCCTCCTCCTCCTTCTCCTCCTGCTCCTCCTCTTCGTCCTCCTCCTCATCTTCTGCACCATCATCAGCAACATCACTATCATCGTCATCGCCCTCATATTAAGGAGCATCCTCATCATCCTCATCCTCATCATCGAATCGGGTACCGCCACGGAAAACTTGAACGCGGGCATATATATATAGAGAGAGAGAGAGAGAGAGACAAACAAATAAAGATAAATAAAGAAAAACATATTGAGAGAGGAACAAGAAACGTTGGAGGGTTCGGAGCATCGCAAGGTGACGCCCAGGCGAAACATACACGATGTCGATCGGCCCCATCAACCACAAGGCCCGCGCTGCCACCTACAAGGCCGCCCAACACTACGGCACGCAGCCAGGCGGGGAACCCGCTATGGGAAAACGTCCTACTTTGGGGCTTTTGCCGCCCCCCCATCCCCTGGACATCGGGCCCCCAACG
The DNA here is from genome assembly GCA_963575745.1 of Prorocentrum cordatum. NCBI lineage: Eukaryota > Dinophyceae > Prorocentrales > Prorocentraceae > Prorocentrum > Prorocentrum cordatum. The sequence continues at coordinate 185,196 of CAUYUJ010016960.1, forward strand.
ACATCCGAGGTGCAGGGGGGAGGCCAGATGATAGCAAATGGCCGAAACTCCCCATGTAATTATGGTTGGTGCCGCCTTCTCACCCGCCCTCGCTCCTCGACCCGCGACGGCACCCCACGGCTACACTCTTTTCTCGGTTACTCGAAGTCGCCCTGGCCGGGGCCGCAACAGGGATCTGCGGCAGCAATGGATTCATATGCATCAAAAGAGGTTTGCCAACGCGCTCGCGGGCATCGCTCCACGCTCGATCAACTCTCGAAGCCTGTCGCTCCACATCAGGCCGCGAGCACCGCCGGGCATCGGGGAGATTCGCGCTCGAAGGGGTCTCGTGGCGCAAGGCCAGAGACAACCTCCGCTTCTCCCAGCGGCCCATGCACCCTCGGATCGGGCCTCCGATCACCGCGCCTGCTCCGCCTGTGCTGAAGCTGATCGCCAGGGCCCCGAACTTCGGCGCACCCGTCGCCCTGCTCCTCTTGTAGCGGAACTGCTTGCGCGCCTGCCCAATCAGCTTCGGCGCGCGTTTCACCGCCACGTTCCCCCACAGCTCCTGCAGCGTCTTATTGAGGGCTGGCTTCGGCAGTTCCCTCTGGCGAGCTCGCCTTCATAATTCAATGGGGCACCTTCGCGCGTGGCCTGATGTGCGGCCCCCTCTCGACCTGAAGTCCACCCCCTCGCCGGCCGGCCACCCCCCTCCGCGCCGTGGCTATCCTTGCCGCGACCCAGGCCAGCGCCGATGAGCTCGCCCCCCAAGGCGCCGTCAACGCGTCCTTGACTGATGCCATCTTCCGCGCCGTCGAGGTGGGCAGCCTCGCCGCTGCCTTGCTCGCCTCCGCCGCCTCGCCCTCGCCATGGGCCGACGCCTTCGCCGCGCCCATCTCCGCCTTCAACTGCCCCCACTTAGCGCCCGTCGGCCCGCGGGCCCCGCGCGCTCCAGCCCGCGCATGGGCCGCGACGGCGCGTCGACCTCCGCCACTGCTCGCAGCTCTCTGCGGCGGCGAAACTCGCGCCGTCCAAAGCAAGTGGCCCGAGCCAAGGCGGCCCCTGAAAAGGCCCCCGACCGCCCCCCCATCGAACTCGCAGAGGTCGTCTGACAATCTCCCGATGGCCCGACCTTGGCGCGCGACCCGACGCTCGCGTCTCGCGCGCCGCCCCCGCTGCGGGCCCCTCTCGACGCGCCCCGCCGTCGCCCGCTGCCCCGAGCAGAACCTCCGGCACGGCATGCGCGAATTGCCTTTCGCCGCGCGGCGAATGTTGCGCGCGCCGCGCTGGCAGCGGAGAGGCCGGCGCCCAGTCGCGCGGCAAGTTCAGCCGCGCCCGCCGCCCCCCATCGGTGCTCCGCGCGCGAAAATGTTGATCAGCGGGGCGTCTCCTCCTGCACCTCGCCCCCCCAGCTCCGTCGGCCCAGCCGCGCCCCCCGGCGGCGGGGCCCCCGCGGCCAGCTTGCCCCAGCTCGCCATCGCGAAATCTCGCGGCGCAAACTTCTCCCACGGGGGCGTCTAGAGATGCGCGCCCGGCGATGCGCCGCGTTCTTCGTCGCAAAATGATCATCTAAGCGTCGCGCTGAGCTTTTCAAAAACGACGACTCATCGGCAGGCGCGCGGCCGTCTCCAGTGACCCCCCCCGGCCACGCTCGGGCGCGTGGTTCCGACTCCTGCAGCTCGGCCCGCGCGGCGCTGCCCGTTTGTTTGGAAGCGCGTCGAACAGTGCAAAGGCACGTTTGCCGACTCATTCTCGCCGCTTCGAGCGCCGCCGCCAGCCGATCGACTAAAAAACGCCGCCAGGCGAGTTGCAAAGGCCAGGCGCGCGTCGCGGCGTGCAGTTACGCCCCAGGCCCCTCGCGGCGGCATCGGGGGGTCGCGGGGCCCTCCTGGAGCCTGTTTGGGCCCATGGGGTCCTCCTTTGAGCCTCGCTGTGTTTCGCGGGGCCCTCTCGGTGGCCTTGGAGAGCCTCCCGGGGCGTTCTTGGAAGCAGTCGATCAACGCGGGGGGGCGGGGGGGGCAATCGCGCCCCGCCCTCGGGGGCAGGAGAACGGCGCCTTGGGGCCCCCTTGGGCCGCTCTCGGGGCGCCACCGGACGCCTTCGGCGCCGCCCCGCGCCCCTCCACGGGATCGCGAAGGTCGCCGCGGAGCGGCGCCCGCGAATCAAGGAACCATCGGGCGCGAGAGGCGAGATAATGACAACGCGCTGACTTTCTGATGGCTTCTGAATGATCTGGCATCTCGGGGGGGCCCTCGGGGGGCCCCTCGGCCACTCGGAGCTCGTCGGAGGAGCGCCGGAAGCCGCGTTGAACCAGATCTGGACACATTGTGCAATCATGGAGGCCATCTCGGGCCAGGCGGGACCCTCTCGGGGTCGCCTCGGGGCCATCTCAAGCCCCCCCACCCCGCGCAGGCGGCATGTCGGGGGCGCAGAGCCGGCGGGGTTTCCCGGACTGCGCTCCGGGGCCAGCTTGCTCCCCGGGCCGGGGCCCGCCCGCCCCCCCGGGCGCTGGCCCGGGCAGCCGCGGCGCGGCGACCTGGCCCGATCGTCGGTGGAAGCCCGCATGAGAACGAGCGAATGCGCATGGTAACCAGCGCGAGAGAAGGCAGCCCCCGCGCGAACAGAAACTGTTTCAAACCGGCGCGCGCAGCACGCCGTGGGCCGCGGCGGGTTCAATGTTCAAGTCGCGGCGGGCCCTTCTTGTCAACTCAGCAACGGGGGGGCCCCTGAGGGCGGGCCCCCCTGAGTTCGGAGAGGCAGACGGCAGGGGCGGCAGGGCGTCTATTTCGGATCGCCGTGGCCATTCCCAGATGTTTGTCACGCGCGCGCAGGGCCGCGCCGCAGGGCGGGGTCCGGGCTCTCGAAGGCCCTATAGCGCGGCCCCTTGTTAGTTGGCCCGACCCGACCGACCCCGGCGGGGGGCCCAAGCGGCGCCCGCGACGGCCGGCCCAGGCGGCGCCCGCGACGGCCCCTGGGGCCCCCGAGAGAGTCCCAACAGAGCCCCGAGATGAAATGTTTCGCCATTCGAGGGGGGGGGGGGGGGCGCAATTGGTCGCCCCCACTTCCTTGATCGACGATCCCCAAGACGCCCTCGCGCAGCAACTCGAGGCCCCGCAGACAGAACGAGAGGGGGCCCAGGAAGCTTCCATCACGCCCCCCAAGAGGGCCCCAAGAGGGCCCTGCGAAAACCTCGAGACGTCTCCTGGAGGTCGCCAAAACGTGACCGCGCGCTGCCGCGCGCCCCGGGCCAGGGCAACACGCCCGGCGACTGTCGCCGGGCGCGCGGAGCCGGCTATGCGAATGAGCAGTCTGACTCGCGTCGCAGACCGCCCCGAGCATCGCCGCCCCTGGCCCCCGCGAGACGCAGCATCACACCCCCCCGCAAAGGCGCCACGCGGATTGCCGCGAATGCGGGCGCGCAACCGACGGTCGAAACCCGCGACCCAAATCCGCCAACGACAGGCGCAGCGGCATAATCAAATAATTCTACCCGCTAACTCCCGCGGCTGACACTTCTCCGCCAGCTTCTCGCCCGGCACCGAAAGTCCACGGGGTCCTACCCAAATCGCACAGCCTATCCGCGTCGTCCTCGTTCGCCCGCGCGGCTTCGCCGACATCCGCACCGCTCGCCGCGCCCGCTGCGAAGCCTGTCTCCGCGCGCGGACAGCAGCTGCGGGTAGCGCCGCGGTCGCCCCGCCCAGCTTTGGCGCCCCGTGACCGCGCGCATCAACTTCCAGCATTCCAGCGCCGCGCCCGCCGCGACGCTCGCGGCGCCGCCGCCCTCGCGCCAGATCGCCGCGCCCCCCCCCCCCCGCCCCGCCAGACACATCGGCGGCGACCTTATCTTTGCTTCCGACGGGCAAAATCGCTCCACGCCGGAGATCAGAGCGCCCAGTGCATCTCGTTGACCAGCAACTCGAGCGACTCGCTTCCGCCCCGAAGGCACCGCCAAGCCCCCGAAACATAAAATTGCGACTTCGCCACCTCTCATATCCGTGGCATCGCGCGCTCCGCCGTGCTCCTTGGCGAGATCAGTGGCCCCCAGTAGCGCGCCGCGTCGCCCACCTCTCCCTGGGTGCCCTCCGCTACTTGCCCGTGCTTGCGGAGCCGCTCCCTGCGCGCCGCAGATCCCGTCACCTGCGCCATCGCGCTCGTCGCCTGCTGTCCTTTGTTCGGCCGCATCATGATGAGTTCATCCAGCGACGCACCACGCTCGTCGACTGCCTCGCAAGGTCGCCCCGCCGCCCCCCGAATCGCGACACCGCCCTCTGGCATCTGACGCTGGCTCAAAGTCGCCCGCGCACGGGCGATGGCTGAGGCCGATGTCTGGCAAGCCCCCCGCTCGCGCCCGAGGCGACTCGCCGCGGCCTGGCGCCCCCGGGCTCTCTGCCCCCACTCCTGAGTCGACCCCGTCAAAGCCCGAGCAAAAAACCTGGCGCTGAACGGGCCGCCCATCATCATGCCGTCGCCCAACTTGATCGTGCACGAGCCGTCGTGCGCCGGGAGGTCAACGGCCATGCCAAGTCCTCGGCATCTGCTGTTGCCGGCGGTGGTGCCTGTAACCCGCCCGCTTGAGCTCGCCATCCTGCCTGGCCTCGTGCTCTTGCCCGCGCTCATCCTTCTCGTCCCGGAAACTGCCGCGCCGCCATCCACTCTTCGCCGCCAGTCTCTCTGTTTCGCTACAAATCTGCACCCAGCCGCAGACCTAGAATAAATGATTGTCTCCGCGAACCACTTCTGCCCTATCAGCTTCACGGCCCACATGTTGTAGTTTGCGTGAACCCAACCTCCTCTGGATCTCAGTCTATGCTCCAGGTGCTCGTTTCTCTTCGGCGTTCCAACCGTTCAGCTCGCTGCTGCCGCAATGCCCTTCGCGTTGCTCCCAGATGGCGCTGTTCTGAAACTTGCGGCGTCGTGGCAAAGTGCTCGCAGCCGCCCTGAGCACCATAATTCGGGCAGTTCGAAAGAGCCGTCAGGCGCGCCCGCTTTCCACCATCTCTGCGAACTTCGCCTCCTCCAAGAGCCTCATCGCCACGTCCTGCAGGAAGGCGGTCTTTAGCGTGCCGGACGATACCGCGTTCATCACCGTCGTCGGGTTGGACTTCGGCTTCCCGCGATCCGAAAAACATGGGTCAAAGGCGTGTTTTTTATTGGCACGGCCAAAGAAGCGGCACAGGATTCTCGGGTCGGGCGAAAGGGGGAGATAGCAAAGGGGGGGGTTGATAATCAGCTCACGTAGCTGATTTTCCCGGCGCCTCCCGGCCGGAGGCGCCCCGTATGCATTTTCGGGCCCTCGCCGGACTTGCTTTCCTCACGTAGCGATTCTCGAGGAATGGGCAGGCCGAAACCAGCTGCATGCAGCAAATTTCGTAACCCCCCCTTTCCCAATCCCCCCCTTTCGCCCGACCCGAGATTCTTAGGTGGGGTGCCTCGCATGTCTTGGACTCGCGCACAGATGTCTTTCCTCACACGAATTCTCTCTACCCTCTCGACCTGGCTTTGCGGAAAATGATGATAATAGTCCATGGTGCTGCACCTTCCGGATCGCTCGTCTTTGTCACTACTCGCGCAAATGGCCAGCTTTGGTGTTGCTCGGAACGTGGACGGGGCCGCAATGAACTGCTCACCCAGTAACTGCCGGATTCCTTCGCTTGCGTCTCTTCGTCGCCTCTCTCTAACGAGCGCCCGTCCCGGGCATTCACCATCCGTGCTGCCGCCGCTGCCGCCCGCGAAGAATACAGGGAGCGTTTGTTACATATCCTGTAGAATTTGCCGACCTGTCGTCAGGATCAACTTTGCCGTCTGCTTGTACACGCTGGGCTTACCTGCGTTTGTCGGCGGCACAGGGAAGTACATGACCCTGATGACCAAGTCCAACATCGCCTTCTTTGCGCGTGCAACGAGCCCCCGCCCGTGTGCTCCAGGTGGATACCCCCATGTGCGACGAAGTGGGCGTTCCTGCACTCCTTTTCCGAAATGATCGCGCAATCATCACGCCTGTTGGTGAATGGGCCTTTCTGGTAGGCCGCCTCCACCGTCAACCGTCTTCCCACCCTCAATACATTCGCTCCCTGCCGATGTGCCCTTTTCGTGCCCGCGAGCAGGAGCGCGTCCGCCGTCTTGGTCGCTAGCGCGAGCTCTGCCAATCTCACCGTGGTTGAGGCGAAGAGCGGATTCAAGCCAGTCAGCCTCTGGATGTGCAACGGCGCCATCTCGACCTCGTCGCGCCCGTCACTGCTCCCCGCGCCTGTGGCTGTTATTGACGCACATGGCACATGTCTGCAAGTGCGTCGCCCCCCTGCGGAGGCCATCATCATCATCAACAACAACTGCATCAACATCAACATGATTATTACTAGCAGGATCAGCTGCATCATGAACCTACTTTTCATTATCAGAATGATCCTCATCCGCATCCCCATCCTCCTCCTCATAAGCACGGTCAGTATCAAAAACCACATCATACTTAACCTACTCATTGCCATCATCACCAACATCAACAGCAGCAGTATCATCATCGTGGTCATCATCACCAGCATCATCATCAGCATCAGCATCGCCATCAGCATCGCCATCATCATAATCATCATCACCATCATCGTCAGCAGCATCACAATCATCGTCATCATCATCAGTATCAGCTGCATTGGCATAAGCATCATCTTAATCATCATCGCCAGCACAAACAACCTCGTCCTCATCAACAACAACCACAGCATCATCCTCATCATTATCTTGGTCATCATCAGCATCATCGGCATCAACATCACCGTAAGCATCAGCATCAGCACAAGCACCATCATTATCGCATCACCACCATCAGCGTCAGCAGCATTAGCATTATCATCATCATCATCCAGATCCTCATCGTCATCCTCATCAGCATCACCAGCATCATCACCAGCATCATCAACATCATCATCATCGTCATCATCAGCAGCATCAGTATCCTGATCGTCATCATCAGCATCATCATCAGCATCATCATCAGCATCATCATCAGCATCATCATCATCATCATCATCATCATCATCATCATCATCATCATTCTCCTCCGCCTCCTCCTCCACTCCCTGCATTCCTCTGGATCGCTGGACTTCTGCTTCTCGGTCCCGATGCGCTGCATGACCATGTCCTTTCGGGGGTGTTGGCTTTGGGGCCGCCCAGGCGAAGGCGTCCGGCAGGAAGAGAGGGAGGGAGATGGAGGGGAGGCAAGGGAGGAAGGGAGGGAGAGGAGAGGGAGAGAGACGGAGGAAGGGAGGTGACGGGAGGCGGGAAAAAGGAGGATGGGGAGGCGGGAAAAAGGAGGATGGGGAAAAAGGGGTAAAGAGGCGAGTGACGAGGGGAGAGGGGGGGAGGGAGGGGGGGAGGGGTGGACGGGGGGCGGGGAGGGTGGTGCACGGGGGGCGCGGAGGGGGGACGGGATGATGGACGGGCCAGGGCCCGAAGGCCCCGGCCTGCGCTCGCCCTCGCGCCCTGTCCACCCAGGGGACCGTCGATCCTCCCACGGCCGGGCGGCAGAACCGGCATGCCCAGGCGGCATGCTCTCGTCGCGCACCCGGCAGCGGAGGATGCACAGCAGCACGCACTTCGCGCGAGGGTCCAACTTGCAGCAGTCGCACAACATCTCGATGCTTCCAGATCGCGCTTCGGCGACGGAGGCAATCAGGGTCGAAGTTCCTGGCGTTCTCGGACGTTCTTGGTCTTTCAAGGCCTCCAACGGCATCCGAAGGCAAACGCACAGGACCGAGGGCCGAAATTGTTCCGCGCGACTGCAGCAGACTTCTGGAGGCCTCCGTGCAGGGACCTCCGGGCAGCCACCCAAAGATGGAGGGCGAAGGAGGATCGGCGGCGAGCCTGGGGGGGCGTAAGAGGGGGCGAATCTTCTCAGATGGCTCGGAAGTCCCCCGGCATTCTGACGAGGTGTGTCTAAGCCTTCCCCAGAGACACAGGAAGCCTCTCAGAAGGCTGGGGGAGAAGCCCCGCTGCCTTCTGAGAAGGCTTTCTCCTTCTCATTTCGCCCCCTCGCTCGCCGCCGAGAGTTGCTCAGCAAGGGACAGAGGCAGGAGGCGTTCCTCGTCACCAGGGCCAGTGAAGCGGGGCGACGCTCGTGCCAACCTTTGGCCGCTCGTCTGGAAGAGGACGACGACGAGGGGGGGAAGCAACGAGGAGGACGACGAGGACGACGAGGAGGACGACGACGAGGAGGATGACGACGACGACGAGGAGGACTTTTTTCCATCCATCGACATAAGGGAAAACAGAATCTAGCTGGAACTGCCTATGAGGACACGTGCAGCTATCGTGATATACACTGGATTATCCCGTCGCAGGGAGCTGGGTCCCTATACTCGCTATGTGCGCGCGTGCAGGCCTAATGCTCAAGCAGGGCAGGCCAGGCTGATGGGCAAAGGGGCGAGGTGCGGAGCTAACCATAGTCTTCGAGGAGGCAGAGAAAATTCTCGGCGTACTCAGTGGTAATCGTTCTCGTGAGAGCGTCGTAATAGTTCTCGTGCTTCTGCATTGCGTCATTCAGTGCTACTTCCAATCGCCCCAGCTGTACTGGTGTGCGTGGTTGGTCCCAGACCTGGGACGTGGGTGTGAGCTCCATGGCAATGTCGAGCGCCTCGAAGTAGTTGTGGCTCTGCGTGAGCCCCAGCCGAATAGCGTCAACGATCTCCTCAGGGAACTTGTAGGAGTCGGCAATATTCACATCGTTCTCCAGAAGCCGAAAGGCTCGAGCGAGCCTCGGGAGTGGCGCCACCGCATCCTTCGTCTCGTCGAGAGACGTCTCGGGGAGGGCCTCGGCTGCAAGAGACTCCATGTTCTTTGTCAGCAACTCCATGTTCTTTGTCAGCGCGTCGATCTTGGGCTCCATCGCCAAAGAGCCCTCCTCCTGTGGCATCGGCTTGAACTCGAGGTCCTTCAGCAGCACCATGTCGAGGCCAGGGGGAGGGCCCAGCGTCGCACCAGCATGAAAGGCTCGGCACCGTTTTCTGCGTCGGTTCGCCTGTGCGCGCGAGCGCCGCACGCCAAGAGGCGAGGCGCTGCAGCGTTCAGCATGCATCGCAGGTGCAGGTAGATGCTCATCGCGACATTCATGAACTGGTGCATCAGCAGTGGCCGCCCGCGAGCACGGCAGCACTGCGCGCGCAGCGGCCATCCATGAGAGCCCCCCTTCTGAGGGGTGGGGCCAGAGTGGCGTCCGTGTGGTAAGTACCGGCGGCAGAGCAGGTTTGTGCCGAATGGGTACTTCGACGAGGAGGACGACGACGACGAGGACAAGGATGACGACGACGAGGGAATCGGAATCTGAACAGTTGCGAAGCAACGTCAACCGCCTCCTGAGAAGATGACGCAACAACATTGGGCATCAGGCCTGTCATGTATTTGTCCAAGTATTGGCGTCTCTTGTTGGCAACAAGCTCAGGTCGACATTCCGAGCCCAACACGCACAGCATGTCTAAGCGTCGCCTGCACAATCTCCAAAGCCATCGAATACCCTGCTCCTCCTCTTTACCCCTCCTCCTCCTCTCCTCCTCTTCTCCTCCTCCTCGTCCTCCACATGTTCCTCCTCCTCCTCCTCCTCCTCCTCCTCCTCCTCCTCCTCCTCCTCCTCCTCTCGGCGGTGGACAAACCTCCCTTTAGTAAACCTCCCCTTAGTGAAAACGGCCTGGGACCGAAACCGACGGACCTGGACCGCAAAAATGACGGCCGCGACGCCCTCTCGCGAACCGAAGACGGCCAATTCCTTAATCGACGTGTCAGGGTAGGAGGTCTATCCACCTCCGATCCTCCTCCAAATATCCTACTCTCCCATCCTCTCCCCTCTCGCCTCATCCCTCCGCCTCCTCCTCATATCCATCTCCTCCTTCCCCTCCTCCTTCTCCCAGCGGAGCACTTCTGGAGGAGCCTTCCTTGCCTCCTGAAAGAGGGGGCAAACCTACATGGCGAAACCTGCGGCGGCGCGCGATCCTCGATCTTGCGCGGCTTCGTCCAATCCGTGATGGTGCGTATCTTCTTTTTCCGGGTCACCTTGTCCACGTCCTAGCCGCCCGGGCGAGACTACCGAGCTGTGGGCTTCCAGGGTCCTGGAACCCATCCTCAGGACTGAGAGGCGACCATCAGAGCAGCACCAGATACCGTGGCAGCTCGTAATGATAGGAACAGAGTCCGGCATGTGGCCGACTTTAGGCCATAGTATTCAAGGCATGGGTCTGGAGAACCTCCGCGCACTCAAGACGGTGTGGAGGAGGAGGAGGGGGACTTTGAACAATGACCTCTGCCAGGATGAATGGAAGAGCAGGAGGAGCAGGAGGCGGAGGCGGAAGAGAAGGAGAGGGATGAGGGAGGGGAGGGGGGGGGGCTCCACCTCCACGTGCAGCATGAATGAAACCGGCGCTGTGTGAAAAAAGGGTCCTGGGAATGTGCCGTCGTAGTCGGGCACCTGGGCCATTCACGGACCCTTGGACCGTCTGCAACGACTCAGGATGAAGAAGTTGCCCCGGGGACAGCCCCTGTATCTAGGACGCGCTTCCCTCAGGGCCCCTCTCCTTCATTATCGACTCCTCCTCCTCCTTCTCCTCTCACTTGAAAGGCGCGCCGATGACTGAAGCGCTCGTCGTTCAAGGGGGGCGCTTCCTGCAGAGAGCTTACGAGGGACTCCTGAGGGGGTCTTCGGTCTGGCCTGTGCATTGCAGCATCGCTGACGCATCCCAGGGTTACCATGATCCTCCTCCTCATCCTCCTCCTCATCCTCCTCTTCCTCCATCCCTTTTCCTTGCAAACAACTCTTCCCTGTCGCACCCCCAGACGTGTCGGCAAGGCGGGACAAGCGTTTCGCCTGAGACTTCCTCACCCTTCTGATCCCGAAACTTATGATTTACAACAGTGTCACGGATGGAGGGCGGTTCGTTTACAAAATGTCGCTCTCGCCTCAGCTGCGACAGCTTCATGGATGGATTGCGGGTCGTTTTCAGAATGTGGCTCTCGCGTTAGCGCCGCGCACACTCTTCGGACATATTGGAACAGGTTCACGGATTGAGGGCGGTTCCTTTTCAAAATGTGGCTGTCGCCATAGCGCTGGGTACATGCTTTTCGAAGATCCGTGTGACTGAAGTCTAAGGATTACCGCACAGGTTCGGACTGTCAGGATGCGACAATCAATTTGATTCGCGGTGCTGAAGTCGCAGGAGTGGCAGTCTGGCACGGTTCAGGATTATCAACACGCAGTTGATCCGTGGCGTTGAAGTCCTGAGAGTGGTGGTTTGCCACCGTTGAGGATTCTCAGACGGCTGTCCTCTAATGGGCCACTGCCTACAATGACTATACATTATTGTAAAGACCTGTAACGAGGGAACTACAATCGCTTGACCCACACACCCCTCCGGAAAACCGGGGGGGTGGAAACCACCCACCGCCCCCCCCTGGAGGAGGGTGTGGGGGTGTGGGGGTGGGGGTGGGGGCCCAAACTGGCTCTAATCGAATCCTGCCACTTGGGCTGGAAAGAGCTCGAATAACATCCTACTCGGGCTCGATCAAGCTCCCACCGGCCCTTTCGGGCACGGGTGGTTTAGGAAATGTCCTCTTCCATCTTCCCTGTTTCCGTTCGGGGAATGGTTGATCACTGTGCCTTATTAGTAAAAATCCCCTCCCCCAGGCGACCGGCAGCCAACCCAGACCAATGCGATCCCCTCTGCCATCCATTGTATGAAACAATGCAAAATACACTTCGCCTCGAGTTCTAGAGCATGCGCGGGCGCCCCGCGACCACTTCGCGTTGGTTTTTGACAGGGACGGCGGGGGTGCCGCATATTGCTTGCTGCGCGCAGGCCAATCATCCCTGTCAAAAACAATACAAAATACAATTTGGCTCCAAATCTGGAGCATGCGCAAGGCCCTCTTTCCTCTGAGCTTTCACATGTATCACGACTCCTCAGGATGTCACACATGGTCCCTCGGTGCTGGTGCGTTGCGCTCCCTGGAGGAGACGCCCTTCACACAGAATGCTCGGCACTTCGCTTCAGGGTGATTCGACATCCTGAACTCCTTGGGGCCAGGGCCCCAGGCAACTGGGGTCCCTAGGGGGTCCCAGTGTCTGGCGCACCTGGCGCGGCTGGAGCACGTGGCACACTTGGCACAAGTGGAGCATGTACCACACCTGGAACGCTTGGGCCTCCAGGATGCCCGGTGCACCTGAAACCCGTGGCGCGCATGGCATGCGTGGCGTCCTAGGCGATCTAGTGACACATGGGTGTTACTGATGTGTTGGGAGGGCGGGTGGGAGTGAGCGAGACGGCCTGCTATCTAGGAGGGTAGCTTGGCCCCTCCCCCATACCCCCCCTTCCCGTGTTTGGAGGGGGCGGTCGGCGAGGGGTTGGAGCGTACAAGATGGCCTCGGCGAGGAAGCCAAAATCATTGAGGTTTGAAGGTGTTGGCCACAGTTTGGCCTGCTGGGGGGGCGTAATTGAGGAGCACTCCTTCTTTGATCGATTTCCTCCAGGATGCCCCAAAGATGCCCCAAGAGACCCACATAGGCCCCCAAGATGTCTCCAAGAGGCTCCCAAAAGACCCCCAAATGGTCCCAAGAGGCCCATGTGATGCGCCCAGGATGCCGCAAGAAGCCGCGGAGAGAAGACCAGAACCATTGATTTTACATTGTGTTGGTCACATTTTGGCCTCCTGGGGGGGGCCTAATTGGAACCTCTCCCTTCTTTGATCGATCTCCTCCAAGATGGCCCCCGGATTGCCCCCGAGGCTTATAACGGGGCCCGAAAACGGCCCCAAGAGGTGCCCAGGAGGCCCCAAGAGGCCCCCACAAGGCACCCAAGATGCTCCCAAGAGGCTCCCAAAAATCCCCCAAGAGGTCCCTAAGAGGCCCCCCGGAGGCACCCAAGACGCCCCAAGAGGCCTCGGTAAGAAGGCCATAATCACTGATTTGACGAAGGTGTTGGCCACAGTTTGGCATCCTGGGGAGGGAAAGCTGATGTACATTTCCCGATCGATCTCCCCCAAGATGGCCCCAAGATGGTCCCCGAGGCTCCCAAGGGTGCCTGAAGACGGCCCCGAGAGGCGCCCAGGAAGCTTCAAGATGCCCCAAAGAGGCCTCCAAGATGCCCCCAAGAGGCTCTCAAAAGACCCCCAAGAGGTCCAACAAAAATTCCCCAGAGACACCCAAGACGCCCCAAGAGGCCCAGGGGACTGCCAAGAGACCCCCAAAACACCCCATTGGGACTCCACGAAGCTCGCGGAGGAAACCCGAATAGACTCCGAGAGGCATCCAGGAGGCTTCTGGCCTTTCTGCTCGCCCTCCTCCTCCTCCTCCTCCTCCTCTTCCTCCTCCTCCTCCTCCTCCTCCTCTTCCTCATCCGCTTATTCCTCCTCCTTTTTCCCTCCTCCCCCTCCCCCTCCCCCTCTCCATCCTTCTCCTCCTGCTCCTCCGAGTCCTCCTCCATCCTTTCCCTCTCGGGATCTGACGTCTTACCCAGCCCTGTATTCCACTGCATGATCCTCCACGTCCCTGATCAGGGCAACTCATTTGGGCATGTTTGTTGGATGGGCTGGTGGGGCTACGCGATGCGTCTAGAATAGAATCACAACGGCTAGATCCAGCTATACTAGAATCCTACTTGGGCTGGATCCAGCTCGCTTGGAATCCTACAAAGGCTAGATCCAGCTCTAATCGAATCCTGCCACTGGGGCTGGATCAAGCTCTGAAGCCTAATAAAGCTCGGTCAAGGGCTGATAGATGCCAACGAAAACCAAATCTCGCAGATCAAGCCCTAATATATACCTACTAAGGCTGGATCCGGCTCTAAAAGATTCCTACGACTTATCGATCCAGCTCTAATGTGATAGAATGCTAGTGCGGACTAAACCCGGCTCTGGTAGGATCGTACTAGTGCTTGGTTCAACTCTAATGGGATCCTAATATGGTCTGGATGCAGCTCATATGTAGGGCACGATCCAGCCTTAATGCAACCCTGCTATGGCCCGATCCAGCTTCAATAGAATCTGACAACGGCTAGGTCCAGCTCTAATAAAATGCTGTCAGGGCTGGATCCAGCTGTAATGGAGTCTCCCCCCCTCCCCCCCCGGTCTGAACCACGAGGAGGGGGGCCCTGTCAACTCGCAAGCCCCGGCTCGGAGTGTGAGGCTGTTTTGCACACCCCCTGTTCGAACCAAGGGGGGGGCTTGCCAGCAGAGGCAGAGAGTGACCTTTCGTGTATTGCAACACCGCTGATGCGCCTAGGCTTACACTGGTCCTCATCCTCCGCCAGCTCCTCCTCCCTCATCATACTCCCCCTCTCCAGCGAACGTGTCAAGACGGTTCCCGGTCCCGGGACTGGCTGTGAGCGGACCCTGGCAAGGAAGGCCCGGGGAAGGGCGACGGCGGTAGTAGATATACTGAAAAAGCACCGTTAACACGAACAGTTTGCCGCCAGCATGGACGTTCTGAGGCGGCGCTGGGCCCCATGCCGCTTTGTTCCCCCACCATCCTGTGGTGTCGGGTCCTCGTTTTGGAGGGACATCGCCCCCGCGTCATCCGCACCCTCTCCTCTCCTGTCCTCCTCCCTCCTCATCCTTGCCTCTGCTCTCCGCATGCGCACTTTGGCACACCACCCACACGCTTCGTGGTCCCATAGGGAGCTCCATCGAAGGCTCCAGTGGCAGCGCCAGCATGGCGGCGCCGCCCCACATTGGCCCACCCCTTCCTTCTTCGTGGCCCCACCAAAGGCTCCATCGAAGACCTTGATCGCACCGCCCGCATGGCGGCACCGCTCCATGTCGGCACAACCGTCTTACGCTTCGTGGCCCCATCGGCAGCTCTACCAAAAACACGAGTGCCAGCACCCAAATGGCGACACTGCACCACTTCGGCACACTCCTCACTCGTGGCCCCATAGTAGGGAGCTGCATCGAAGGCCCCAGTGCCAGCGCCTGCGCGCCCATTTCGGCGCACCCCTCACACACTTCGTGGCCACATAAGGAGTTCCTCCGAAGGCCCCAATGCCAGCGCCCGAATGGCGGCACCGCCCCATTTCGGCACACCCCTCACACGCCTTGTGGCCCGACAGGGAGCTCCAGCAGAGACCGCCCCTGGCAGTGCACGCCCCAGTTCGGCACAGCCCTCGCATGTTTCGTCACCCCGTAGGCAGCTCCACCGAAAGCTCCCAGCGGCAACGCCCGCATGGCGGCAACGCCATGCCCCTTTGGGGTACACCCCTCACACGTTGTTTGGTCTCATACGGAGCGTCCCTTCCTTCGTGCAACATTCATTGCTGCACTAGTGCCTGACAATTGTTTTCTACTTAAGGTCCTTCGCCCAAGTAATTGTTAGCGAACGTTCGACGTGTCCGTACTAACCATTACTGTTAGAACCGCGCGCTCGGTGCTCAGTTGCTCGTAAATAGCATGGTTTGCAGGTCGGATATGATTTGCAGGTCGGTCGAGCGCCAACCATTTTCTCGTCGGTCATTCGACGTATTCGTGCTTGGTCAGGTCCTTCGCACTGTGTGTTCGACGGTGGAAGGATTGCCATCATCCACTTGGCCGAGCATGGCCAGGCCAGTCCTCGGCGAAGGATCGGCAGATTGCGTCGCCCAGGCTTCACCAGGAGGGCGCACACATCGATCCTGAAACAAAGGTCAGCCTGGCCAGGCACGGTTAAGCAGACAATCGCTGGAAACGCATAATACATCCCGGCGCGCATTCAATACCCGCAACAACAACATGAGCGTAACTGTTTGAGGTCTGCGTAGACTTGGGTCGGCGCAAGACCAGACCATGTAAGCATTGACGTTCTGCTGTTCGAGACTCCCTCCCAACTTACTTTTGTCGATGCCAAAGCAGGAACTTTGACAAAACGATCCTTGGAGTGTACGGTTTTCCTCGGGGCCGTAGGCCACCCGAGGAGGGGGAGGAGGAGGAGGTGGAGGAGAGGGAGGGGAAGGAGAAGATGGAGGAGGAGGAAGAGAAGGAGGATGAGGAGGAGGAGGGGTCGCCTAAGCCCTTCGGAGAAACCCTCCGCCTTGGAGGCAACACGGATGAACAAGGGGGAATCCGCGCCGGGTCGATTTGCACAATCCCGAGGCCCAGGGCCAGCTGTCCGCTTTCGCAGGAACACGCTCTCGATCAATACAGTCATCGGCCTGACCTAAGGAACGATAAATAAGGAACGAAGCCCTTTCTGTTGTCTAAGGAATCACGCAGAAGGAACGATAAATAAGACGTAACGCATAAGGAAGGACAAGTAACGCATGCGAACGAGCCCCTTTTGAAACGCAAGCGTTCCTTATTCAAGCCGCTCACTGTGTGCCAGGGGGACGAGACCTTACAGAATGCCACCCCTGCAGCCGGGGGGCGAGGTCGGCGCATCCATCTCGAACTCTGCAGTCCTTCTCGCATCGCCAGGCTGCCCTGTGGCCTGGAGAATGAGGACGAGAAAGGCGATGAAAAAATATACAGAAAGAAGCAGGGGGGGGAATGAAAAAGGAACATAGGTGGCGGGAATGATCTGGTGTCCTGAAATCTGAAGTCGAGGTCTTCGTTGAAGTGCTGCTTCCACAACGAGCCACTCTTTATCATCTTGTGGGGAAGCTTCCCCTTGACTTCCATGTATAATCTGATCATGTCGTTGTTCGACTTCCCCTGAAAGAGAATCTTCCTCCCCTGGGAACAGGAGAGGGAGGAACACCACCCCGTCCACAGGCAGGCAGCCGTCGGAGCCCCCAGGTCGGATCCTCTAGTGCAGCCCAGACGTCTCAAGCGCCTCATACATTCCATGAGATGGCGCATTCCACGCACGCTCAAGTTCTAGCTAGCCTCGGCGCAGGGGAAAGCGCAGAAGAGGAATCGTGACATCGCAATCCAGAACCACAAGCTGTCGATGGCATCTTGGGGTCATCCTGGTGCGCTTGTAGGCGCACGCCGCTGAGCTACTTCCGCCGACCAGTTGGAGATCCAAGGCTTCGTCCTCGGGGCATGGCTTGGCTTTCATGATCGAATGGTCATCTGGCGCTTAGTGGGCCCTGGAAACGACAGGGCTGTTTTGTTTACCGGTTACGTTATGCTGTTTTTGTTGCCAATTCCGACGCCGTTTGTTTAGCGGCTCCGTCGCCGTTTTTTACCTCTTCCAGCTCCGGCTGCAATCCTGGAGCAGTTTTTCAAGTTTCCAATTATCATTTGTTCTGCCGTTTCCATTTTGAAGAGACATCTGTTCGGAAAACAATGGAAAAACCCTGCCGCTTCCAGGGCCCACTAAGATCTGGCGCACTCACTCTTGTGACCTCCGAAGAGGGGAGGGGAGGGACGCGAGGACGAGAAGGGCGCATGAAACGGAAGAAGATTCAGGAGTTTCAGCAATGAGGCTTCAGAGGGAGGAGAAGGAGGAAGAATGATGGGGGAATGGTGAGGAGGAGGAGGAGGAGGAGGAGGAGGGGGAAAAAAGGAGTAGGAGGAATCAGAACAGAAAGGGGAGTATTGAATACGCCTTCGGGGAGACGCCTTCACCTCCCTGCGTTTGAAAAACGAGCTTCTGTGGCCAAACGCTGCGAAAACGCAACGCCTGCGACGGCGATTACAAACAGACAAGTCTGCCGACTGCGGTTGAAGTATGAAAACCCGCTTGGGTCGTCTTGGGGGTCCTGGAGCCCGGTTGGCGCCCTCGTTAGCCGTCCTGGGACCACCTTGGGCCGCTTTGGGCCCCTCCTGGTCAGCTTCGGTGTCAGTTCGAAACCCTCCCTAGGGCCATCTGGGGCCGTCGGGGCCCGAGATTGCGAGCATCCTGGGCCGTCTTGCACACTCGCAGGTCCGAAAAAGGACAACACATGCAAACTGATCGTCAACGTGAGCAACGTGAATGATCACGAAGACGTGAGACTCGGGCTCGGGGAACGAAGGATTGGCCCAACGGGGCAGTCAAGAAAATGACGATGAGGGCCCCAACATGGAGCTTGACGCGACCTCTTGCTGTAAACACCCCACTTGAACTGGACCGCAAACATCCAGGACGCGTCAACAAACAAAGAGCCGGGAAACCCGAACTCCCGCGAACTCAGGTCTTACGCTTCCCCGCGAAGAAGGCAACCGCGGAGCCCTGTTGGGCTGTTCGGCGGCGGGCGCGTTTCAGCGAAAGTCAATCAGCGAACATTGATTGATGCAGCGTAGTACTGGTAGTACTTCGTTGTCCGAAGCTTTGGGGGCACGAAACTAACAAGGTACAACACTTTGATCCATGTTGGTGGGCCGTGAATCGTTCAATTCCTATGTCGGCGGCCTCTCGGAACGCGGCGGAACTATTCAGACACCCTCGCGCTTACCGGAGAATTGTTCGCGTCTTCGGGGGAGGCGTAAAATTAGGTCGGGCATGCCCCCCATACAACCGGATTCTGGACGAAATATACAAATAACCGGCACATGCTCAAAGCAATCGCAATGTAATAGAAACGCTGTCTATTAAAAGTGTTGTTGGCTATGTTTAAACATGTTCCTTTTGTAGATGGGCACGCCCGGCTGAAGCTTAGAAGGCTCCTCGGAGGGCGCGAGGCCTTCCGAGCCGGCCGAGAAGGCCTGCGCGGTGTCCCGCGGGGCCGTAGGCGACCGAGGAGGAGGAGGACGGGGGGGATGAGGATGAGGAGGAAGAGGAGGAAGAGGAGGAGGAAAAGGAGGAGGAGGAGGGGGCAAAGAGAGGAGGCAGATGTGGATGATGTAAGTTAACGACCGAAAAATCGAACCGACTGAAATGACCGCTGGTAGAAGATGAGGAGGAGGAGGGGAAAGGTCCCTTTGTTTTCTCTATGCGCCGCGGGCGAGCGGCGCAAGTCCTGTCAAATGGGTTCGTCCACTACGTGAACCGAAACGAGAATGGGATAAATGGTAGAAAGGTGATATGAGCGGGCTTCGCACAAACAAACGCACACGCACACACCGCCCCGAATCCCGCCCGCTCCTCGTGGGCCTCGGGCCCCCCGCGGGAGACGATGGCGGGGGCTCGGGAACACAGGCGTGAGGTCCACTCAACGCACCCTTCCATCCCCTGCAGCCTCCGAACGAGGCCGTCACGGCTAGGAGAGAAAGAGAGGGACCAACCACGTCGCGCGGGGTACTTAGGGTAGTCGACCCCCTTTTAGCGGGCCCAGGGCGCGCCCCAAAAAGCGCTTCAGCACTCCTGGACGACTCCCCGCCACCACAAGCGACGAGGCTGGGAGAACAAAGGACGATTAACTAGACAACAGTGCCGCGTCAAGATTGCAGACGCGGGCGTTTCTACCGGCACGCAATACATTGCGTACAAAATCTCGAATCATGCGGGCGCATTGCGGCCCAAAGCTCGAAATATGAGGATTGTGGTCCAAGTTGTGACGGCAACTGGCCATGGCATGCTGAAAGAAGGATCACTATTCACGGGGCGCTACAGGCTTGTATGTGATCGAAGCTGTCACGGCAACTGATCATCATAATCATAATGCAGCGTCGTGCGCGAGGCACCACAGGCCCCAAATATACGCGAGATATATCCGACATCGTTTGGAGGATAGCGCCACCGAAATGGGCCATAGACACTATTATTTGCATATGTCGCACTCTGTGATTCCGACATCACATGAAAAGGGATTTAAAATACGATAGTACTTGGGACGGGCGACCTGCCTAGGTGAGTTCATGCACCCGATGTCGTCAAGAATGTACATCACGGTGGCGGGCGACCTGCCAGGCTGCGTGCATGCCGATGGTGCCGAGAAGTTTGTGACGACATGTTATTGTGCGTAGGTCAATGCACATGCGGTATACATCCCAAAGCATGTGACGATATAGTATCGTCGGCAAGCCAACCAACGGAACCTGCGGGGATCGTCGCATTCAGAATCCCAGATGCTATTGCCGCGGTCATCGAACTGCCCGATCGCGCGCGCGGTGATTCGGTCGACCCAGATAGATTAGCAATCGCTCTCGACGGTGAGGACGCAATAGTTGAAATCGCATGGCCACTTGCGACGCGCGCTGCCGCTGCAGCGCCCCGGGCGGTCACGCCACCAAGCCCCTGGGCGACGCCTGCGATTGGCACTGCGGCTGCGTTCAGTGTAGCTCGGCGCGGCCTTGCCAGCCGCGCGGCGCGGGTCTCGCGGCCGACGCGGCGGCGCCCTCGGCCTCCGCGCCGCCGCCGCGATTGGCGCGGCAGCTGCAGCGGTGACGCCTACCCAGCCATCGTCGCCAGGGGCAGGGCCGCCGGAGGGCGCCGCGCCCGAAGAGGAAGCGGCGCCCACGCCTGGCCAATCGCGGCGCGGCGGCGGAAGCGCGGGGGGCGGGCGGGGCGGGGGTCGGTGACGGGGGCAAGTACCTGACCGACATGTTTAACTCAATTTTGCCCGCATGATGGCCCAGTCTGAGCCGCGCGCGGGTCGCGCGGTTCATGGGGCCCGCTCTCTTCTCAGTGGGAATAGAAAAGGTCGCGAACCCGATGGCGCGGCGCTCAGGGCGGCTCATCGCGCCAGGGGCTTTGACCTCGCACGCAGCATAGCATGCAGCTGCGCGGCCATGCCAATGTCTTCCAGAGTGAGAGGACGCATGTTGCGCATTCCCCTGCCGCGAATCATCTGCCCCCAGGAGACAGGGCTCTCCTGGAAGCGACGGGGAAAGTTTACGTTGGGATGGTATAAGGGACCCTCGACGTCGCCAGGATCAACCTCGGCGCCAGCCAATCGACATTGCTGCACCGTCTTTGATCCTGCGGCAAGCCACCTGCGATGCCTTGTCTCAGCCTTCGAGGCCAGCCTCCGAAAAGTGTCTCTATCCTTCGAGGCGTCGGATCTCTGGCCTGCAAATGCGCGGCCCACGTCTGCGCGCGAAATTCGATGCACAACATCATAGGTCAGATTATCACGGATCCAACAGTTGACGGGCGCAACGAATGCGACGCCATCCTCGCCTGCATCGCAGCGGGAGAGAATGCGCACGCATCTCGCAGGTGTGGTCGCTGTAATTGGCGCGGAGGTTACGGGGGCATTTGTCGCAGCTCCGCTTTTCCGCCTGAGTCTCGCTTGCGCAAGTTTGGACAAGAGTCTCAATGCGCGCGCGGGCGCCCCCCCCGGCGCTCGAGGAACGCCCGAGATCACAGGGGCCTGATCGGGGGTCGTGCGAGCGCTAACAATCGGTGGCGAGACCGGTCGAAAAAGACTCGCATCCCTCACCAGTCATCTGATCGGAGAGATCGCCTGTCGAGATATGCGCGCGAGACTGGCGTGCTGAGGCCGTCCCAGGATGCTCGGAAATGACCGATTGACCTGCTCCGCGAGCGCACCCCCGTTCGCGGCCCTTGCGTCGCCCTGCACGTTACTGTCGGAATCAGCACTGGGTACGCCGACGATAGGTTCCTGGGTGGGGGCAGCAGCAGAAGCGGAGCTTCCTGGGTCAGGCGCGGGCTCCAGGAGCACGCGGGATTCCGAAGGGAGATTCTGGCAAGGTGGGTGCGGTGCACTGTCGGCGCCACCCTCGGGAACGCGCACATCAAGTCGCTGCGCGTCGGCAGGCCCCGCATCCGCCTGGCCCCTGCACATGGAGAAGTATGATTCCATGTAGCCCTGGCATGTCTTGTCTGATGCAACCGTATCTTCCCATCACTTCCACAAGACCATGAGTCCAAGATGGTTACGACGAAATGAGATGTGGACAGTCTCTACTGAGAATTGCTGGGCATTGGTGAAGATGACCGCGTGCGTGGTGGAGGTCCAATGGGATAGACTGCATGCCTCGTCGTACTTGTAGTCCAGGTGCCCGATCAAGGAGTAAATGAAACGCACATGGCCACAAAGATCTGGGAGCTCGATTGCCCACGGACTGCGGTGACCAAGCGTCATGTTCCAAACATTCGGCAATTGATGCCGATGTGAGCAGCAAACGTGTGTTTACCGTGTTCATACGTGATGGTGATGTGCTGGGAGACTTCGCGAATAATAATGTCGACCAAAGCTTTGGATATCCAGATGCAACTACCATATTCGGTGGCTTCCTTGATCGCGCCAGCGCCATCGAGGTCGCCAACCAAATTCTGAAGTGGGCCGACAATCTTGATCGTGTTCACGTTCTCGTCCGGCTCGACTCCCTGATCGTCATCGTGGGTGTCCTGTGTAGTGTCAGCGTGGCATGGCGCGGGTGTTTCCACTGGCGCATAAACGACTGCGTCTGCGATGACGCTTCCAGGGTGTTCGTCCAAGTCGTGCTGCGACAGGCTTTCGGTCATCCCGTCGGGAGTATCAATGTTGTGCCAAATGTTGACCCAGCGTGGTCTCTCACCGCGAAAGGGTAGCTGAAGCGCAATGCATTTGCCGCAGTGGGCCAGGTCGGTGATAGGGCCTAACATCTATCCGTTTGCCACGATTGTGGCACTCCTGATGTCTCCAAGTGGCCATGGGGCACGGGGCTCTGCAACGAATGGAGCCCCAAGGTCGCTCATTGATGAAGCCGCCGTCCTTGATGATACTGCACCTCGAACATCGGTTCCAACAACTGTCTGTGAGCTCTCGTACCAGTGGCTCGTTGTATAATTCCTTGCAGGCCTGCGCGATGTTCCACTACTTGGCGGCAATCACAAGGTCATCGGCGGTCGCCTGCAATGCTTGCGTCGGTGATAACTCTGGTGGGATCGCATCCTGCGTGGGAGCGAGCGGTTCCACCGTCGCTGGTTCGTCTGCGGGTGCGCCGTAGGCGGCCGCGTGCGCACCAGGCTCGGATATAGCCTGAGCGCCTTCGTCGTGCTCCGCGGGCATGACCGCCAGCGCGGGCCGCGCGACAGTTGGCGGCAGCGGAGGCGGAAGGCGCGTGGCGATGGTAGGATCGCTTGCAATAAGCTTTGGCGAGGCTAGTGTCTACGCAGATGCCGGCGACGGCGGTGGAAGCACAACCCGTGCACTTGCCATTGATTTTGGCATGCGCTTCGGAGAAGGCGTTGGCGCCTGCACAGCTAGCAAACTTCAAATTGGCCCCGTGGCTCCTGGAGCTGTTCCAGCGGCGGGTAGGCGGGCGGCGCTCCGGATACAGGGCCGCGCCGCCAACCGAGGGCGACGAGAATCGCAACGCGTGGAACAGGACGCGGGCGCATGATGGCACCCTGCTCGCCAAGCCAGAACCCGCAGCCCACTGCAATGGCGGCTCTCATGTCAATGAGAATGTCGACCGGTTTCTCCTTAGCAGCGAACTTGTAACGACGAAGCTCGGCGCGAGGGTTCGGCGCGCCGTCGAGCAAAGGAACAGACGCACATAATAACACTTCCTTACGAGCCTCAGGTGCCGCTCCGTGCTCGGGGACGAGACCGTATTTCGCAATGCTTTTTTTCCAGGCGTCCTTGGTCGTTGCACGATGCAGACACTTTACGTCTGTCCACAGTAACCGCTTCCATCCCAGATTCCATGGCTTGCTCTGGAGACGCGCGCAGCTCTGACCACCGACTGCCCAGATAGACAAGGATTGCTCCACTGGGAAACCCCGGGCGAGGGCATCGCAACCGGCGCGCCGAACAAAAACCTGGACGCGGGCCTTGTCGTCTTCGATGATATTTTCTGCATGCCGAATTTGTCCAAATAATTGCACTCGTCGCATGTGGGCTGCGACTGTCTGGGTGTCAAGGCCATGTCTGTCGCGCCGCTATAGTTTTTTTGTAAAAAATGAGCTGGTCGAAAAAAGATGCGGCGTCACATGCCGCCCATGGTGCCGCGTCGCTGGACCTCGGCCAGATATTGGCACGGCGATATGTGACTTGGTCAAGTCCGTTGCGCATGCTGCTGTCGTGACGTTTTACTGTGGAAGGGGACGCGCTGAACTCCTTCGTGGCGCCAGAGAATCCAAGGTTGCATTCGCATCCTCTGAACAAGGGGGGCCCGAGTGGCTTCGAATTCTTTCTAGGCAGTGTAAACCATTCACATTCAGGGAAACATCAACTTCTCTGCAAGTCAGGAACATGCGCGATCACGCAGTCGTCGCACTGCAGGCGCTCGACGCAGTCGTCGTCAGTAGCGCATGGTGCGCGATCACCACTGCGTCGCAAGGGTTCAGGCACCCATGGGCAATCGTCATACAAACTTCTTCGCGCGAGTGCAAGGCTTACGCGGCGCGCGGTAGTTCCCATACTTGCCCAGCGCATCCTTCCCAGCGCGGCCGCCGCTGCAAGCTGGGATGAAGCCGCTGATGCCGCGGAAGGAACGGCGTCAGCAGGCGTTGCCGCCAGCGCGTCGTCGGCCGCCGTTGGGGTAGACGGCGGGCGCGGCGGGGGCGCGGGTGGAGCCTTGGGCGTCGCTGGAAGAAGCGGCGGCGGCGAGCGCGGCGGCGGCGATGGCTGCGTAGGCAGCTGCGACTGCGCGGGCGGCGGTGGCTGGGACGAGGCAGGCGCGGAAGCACCCCCCGGTGGGGGAGGGTGCTTGGGCGGCGGCGGCGGGACCTGCAGTGGCCGTGGGTATGTCTGCGTGTTCCCCGCGTTCGGTGGAGGGGGTGGCGGGTTATCCACGTTCGCCTCAGCCTGCTGTCGAAACATATTCCTTAGGTCGGTGATGTAGTCATTGTTGCCGACATTGGCCTCGTCGGGGACACTCGTTTCAGCGCTTGCGCGTGCGTTGGGCTGGTCTGACCTTTTCGATGAACTGCCGCAGTGCAAGCCGCGTCGCAACGTGGCGGGCCTGGAGCGGCGTGGAAGCTGATATTTTCAAACAGCCGCGTTCTGGCGATTTCCGCGCTGTTCCAAAGCCCTGGGAAGTCGCCCCTCGTGCCACGAAGGTTTTCGAACACTGAAATTCAACATTTAAGAATGTCCACGCAGCGGCCGAAGAAACGGCCGCGCCATCCCAATCCCTGCCGCAGGCAGAGGGTTCAGGCTGAGCACGCGCCGGCGTAGTCGCATCTGGCATCGTCGCGATGCGCTTCTGAAAAAGGCCGCATGAAGAAACGGGCCCACAGGGCTGGTGCAGTCGGGCGGAAGACTCGGCGCGGGCGTCACCACCTGTGGGGGGCGGGAATGTCGTCGGCCTCTGATCGCATAGCACGCGCGGTGTTATTCATCCACGAAACCATTGCAGCATCGCCCAGGGCCTGTCTGCAGCGCATCAGGTCCATGATGGCGTTGGCATTGCGTGGAATGGTCCATGCGCACGCGAAGAGCGGAGCGCAATTTGACGGCCTTCATGTGTCCCTGATGGTCCGTGACTGGCTTAATCAGGGGATGTCGGGGGGAAACAATGTTTGGCTCGCCAGGGACATCGGAACCGCACTGCGGTTGCGCACCGTCACCGTAGCACCATGCATAAACTGCAACGTCAGCTGAACAGAGTTGTGCGGGTTCTTCGCGGCTTGCCAGGAGTTCTCTCATGGCGATCGTGCGATTCTATCCACTGTTCAACAGGTAGTATTGCAATACCCCTGCCAGTGAGCATGGCGACGGTCTCGTCGTCGGCGATGTCGAAGTCCACGCCGAGGCCCCAACGCGTAGCCTTACCGGGCCCCATTGCAGTGGAGCAGCGGCAGTACTTCATCACACCCATAGAACGGGAAATGTTCATGTGCACATATTGCGGCAAACATGCAACCAGTCCATGGCGCACGGGTCAAAAATGATCGCTGGGTTTGATGGTGGGCTTCTCCGCGCGCGATGAGGGCGGAGATCCACGCGTTTGCATTCGCGAGCAACGTCGTCGGCACTCCACCAAAGAGAAGCGCAGAGGCCTCGTCGATAGTTTTCTGTTTGACGCGAGCTGGGAAGCCTCGCCCAAGAGTTCCACATGGCCTCGTTCCTCTCGCGATAACCACCGTAGTTTCCGGCCATGAGGTTCGCTCTGGACGCGCGGGTCAGGTCGATGATTCCTTTCTGTTCTATACTGGCGGGGTCCAAATATGTCGAGGTGATGTCGAGATCGACGCGCGCCCCCCCCCCCCCCCCATTGCGCATTTGCCGCGCGGCGGCGGGGCCGGAACTGCAGGCGCTACCGCGAGCCTCAACGCAGCCAACTGTCGACCGATGGGGGAGTCATGCGCCAGCCGACAATGCTCGCGGTCGGTCTCCGGCATGGCCCGCGACGCGATATCATCGCGCGTCCAAGTGCTGAAACCCACGGGCGCCACGCCACGCTGACATCGAGGCTCGTGCGCTCAACGGCGTACGAGACAGACGGACGCAGGGTTGGAGACATCTGCTATCTGCTTTCACCGTCGTGGGTCGTTCAGGTCGTCGACGCCTTGACAGGGTGGTTTCGTCTCGTTGCTCTTGCCCCTGCATTTGCTCTGCATGATGCAGCTGAGAAAGGCTGCTTCCGTTTGCCCAATTGGAGACGCGCCCGTCGGACCCGAGAGCATGGATGACAGGGGGTCCACATGCCCGCAAATAAGATGGGGGCCCACCGGCGATCGCTGAACGTCGCCCTGAGATAACGGCCAGATGCAAATGCCGCCCAGCGTGGTGGAGGTGCGTTCGGGTCGTCCGTGAATATGTCGTCGCACTGCACATCGCCGGCGTCTGCGTCCTCGGGCGCGTTGCTGGGGAGCGGTAAGTTGAGCGCCCGTGGGCTCCAACTCGGATCAGCGTTGCGCGGCTCCATTGCAGGGCGAAGCTCGCGCCGTCCGCCGCGGGCGTTACCGCCGGCGCTGGCAGGGGCCCAGGGCCGCCGAATCCTCCGCGCGTAGTCGCACATGGTGAGGTCTTCATCTCGCACTTGCGGGAGTCAGTCAATGTGTGGACGACGCGGCAGCAGGTCTCGCGCAGCGCCTCGGCAGTGCGTCCGACGTGGCCGGGCTTAGACGGCGATTTTGCGCGGGACTCGCGAAGGAAGCATAGAAATTGACCGACCTGAGGCTACGTTGCTGGAGTAGTGGCGGCGCGGGGGTCTCCGCGTAGCACGCCTCGCCGCGAGCCGTCGCTCCCCCGGGCGTTTGTTCAATGAAGACGATGCCATGTTTATCCCGTGGCACGCGGAGTATCTTCCACGCGCCGCTGCCCGGGCTCGCCGCGCGCCGCCGTCGTGGGGCACGCGGCGCCTTCGGGGCCGGGCCCCGGGGTGTTCTGCAGTAAGATCTCCGGGCGCCGTAGAAGGGCGCTAGCGATGGCGGATTCCTTCAAGGACGAAAGACACCAGCGGAAACATGAAGGCAAGACAAGGCGCGGCAGTGGGCGGAGAGGGGGGCGGAACGCAACCGCCGCCATGAACTCAGAAGCCCCAGTCACCGCGTGATCACCGCTGGCGATGAGGCCCCGTTTGCTCGCGCGCAGCGCGCGCGAGCACCACTTCCGCCCGGGCGCCGCTCGCGGCAGAGGAGGGAAGTCACGAGGGAATCCTCCAGAGAGCGAGGGCGCGCCACCTGTGGAAGGAAAGCTGGCGCCGCGCGGGTGTTTCCATCGGCGCCGACGCTGGCGCCGCCGCGTATCTGCGCGCCGCGCAGCTCGTCCTGGGGGCGAGCCATGATGGTTCGAGTTCGGCGGGGTTTGATCCTATCACCTAAGAGGGGGAGGTCAAAGAGAGAGCGCACTTGAGGTTCAGAACGGCTGAGAACATGGCGCCCCTGGCAACGAACGCGCGCGCGCGAATGCGAGACCCGGGGGAAGTAGCACGAGGGCCAGCAGCAACGCGACTGGCGGTCTCGGCGGCATCCGACGCCTTCTCGGTCTTCTTCACGTTAGTGACGGGGAGCAGGATCGATCGCTGATTTGCCGTCAAATCTGAGCCATCTTCGGCTCAACGTGTTTAGTCGTCATGTCGGAAACTTGTTCTGTTGTCCCTACGTAGTTGGATTGGGATTTTCCTGTTGGCGTGCTTCAGCGATCCAATCCAAATTGATGCGGCGAGTGCGATGAAGGTGACGAAGTGCGGGCGCACGCACTTTCTGTACTATCGCAATTACAGCCGGGTTGTCCTCTGCAGCCATGAGACGCACCATCGGGGATGGTGCTCGCGTGGATATGGAACGCGGGGCGTGCAATACGATGTCCTCGTGCGCGATGTTGGATGATGGCGTTGGCGGCGGCGGCGCGGCTCGTGTCGATGCCATGGGGCCAGGAGGAAAAACGCGCGTAGGCGGCGCCTTCTGAGGGGGCGTCGTGCGTCGCTTCTTCTTGGCAGCCATGGACACGCCAGGAGTGTTTCCCTCGTCGTACGTCGTGAACCACAACTTCCCAACATGAAAACAATGGCAGACCCTCAGTGCGCAAAGCCGCGTCAAGAGCCGCGATCTCGGACTCCAGGGGCGAGTGCGATACGTCAGCTTGATTATTGCACGCAGCGCTGAGCGGGAATAGTGCATTAGGACACACTGGCGCAACGGAGACGCGTATGGTCGGCTTTGAGCTCTTGACGCAGTCCGTGAAGGGGGCGTCAAAGACGACCATGATGGCAAAGTTTCATGATGTGTCACCGCTCCATCCATGGAGGCAATGTGTGCGTGTAGATTTCAGACATCAAACCGGCGGATTAAATCCGTTTGGTGATCTCCCGTGCCAACATGTTGATTGGGCGCGTGGGATCGAACCTGCGGCGGCGCGCCAGGTACCAGATCTCCACTAGCACACTCGCCGCGTCCGGGCCGAGGACCCCTTCATCAGCGTAGGTCCGCTCAGTGAAGGACGCGTTTTCGATGCCAGGGGCGTCGGCGTGTGGGAGATCGTTGCATGCGATGCGGGGTATGTCGGTCGTGTGTTTTGTTTTTCTTCTCTCCAACCGCCGCACATGGTCTGGACGTGGGTGTTTTCAGCCGACGCGGAAGATCTGGGCGAGGGCGAACGCGGCTTCAGCGAAGACGACCTATTCCTCCTCTAGCAGGGCATGTCTGGCAGCTTGGACACGCACTCCAAGTATCGAGTGATGCAGTGGCGAGTGCAACCAAACATTTCGTTTCGAATCCCACGAACGTTTGTAGCAGATGTGGATTGTTTGATGTCGTGTTCCGGTAGCGCGTGTCGGATCGCGGCCATTCGTTTGTCGAAGACGCTTTGCGGCACAGTCCACGCGTCCTGACCACAACCCATGTAATGATCGCATGGGGTACGTGGGTCGATCTCGATACCGTTGTGCTGGATCAGGTCTCATCCTGGTTGCAAGTTTTTCTTGGGACCTGCAGTTCTGAAACCATCGACGTGAACGGATAAGATGTAATTCCATGTGTCGTGACGCTCGCGCGCCATCGAAGACCCAGCGCGCATACAGGCACTGGTGCCCATGGGGTCCAGCGTCATGCGGCGGGCTCAAAGACGGCGCGGGGTGTCACAATGGAAAGCGAACTAGAAGAGGCGGATGACCTGTGGATGTGGGTCAACGACCGAAGAGTCGAACCTACTGATATGCCCGTAGGTACGAGGACGATTAGGAAAAAGGGGGAGGTCCCTTTTTTTCCCATGCGCCGCGGGCGAGCGGCGCAGGTCCTGTCAGATATGATAAGACTGTCCAGCACCTGGACCGAAACGGTAGCAGGATGGATGGACAGAGAAATTATACGAGCAGACATCACACACAGAGGAGGCGGAGGAGGAGGAGGAGGAGGAGGAAAAGGACGGAGGAGGCGGAGGGGGAGGAGGAGGAGCAGGAGGAGGAGGAGGAGGAGGGGGAGAACAAGAGGAAGAGGAGGAGGAAGAGGAGGAGGAGGAAGAGGAGGAAAACGGGTCGCCAAAACCCTTCGGAGAAACCCTCCAAAAAGGCCTCCCGCCCTTTTTGCTGCCCCCCAAAAGCTCGACGCCGAGCCGTGGCCAGGCCCATTCGGACCGCTCCTCCAAGCATCGACGCGGCCGCGCGAAAACGATTTCCGTGGCCGCCGCGGGGGGGCGACCCAAACAGGCGGACGCGGGCGGAACCCGCACCTCGGCAAAACACCCCTGGAAGAAAGCGCGGCCGGCCGTATTTCCTAGTCCTCATCCATTCCCCTTTCCTCCTCCTCCTCCTCCTCCCGTTGCTCCTCCTCCTCCTCCTCCTGTTCGTCCTCCTCCTCCTTCTCCTTTTCCTCCTTTTCCTGCTCTTGCTCCTCCTCCTCTTGCTCCTGCTCCTGCTCCTCCTCCTGCTCCTCCTCCTTCTCCCATTTCCTACTCCTCCTCCTGCTCCTGCTCCTCCTCCTCCTCCTCCTCCACCCCCTCTTCGTCTTTGTCCGCCTCTCCCTCCTCCTCCACCTCCTCCTCCTCCTCCTCCTCCTCCTCCTCGTCCTCGTCCTCGTTTATCATCCTCCTCCTCCTCCTCCGCATCCTCCTCCTCTTCCTCTTCCTCCTCCTCCACCTCCGCCTCCTCTTTCTCTTCCCCTGTGGAGGAAAATGCACTTCTCCCCTGGAGGAGGGCGCAGGCCCGCAGGCAGAACAGACGGCCGGCCGCCCAAGGCTCGGCCTGGCAGGGCGAGGGCTCCACGGTCGGACCCGGGCCAGGAAAGCAACCTCCAATTGACAAGCGTGTTCCAGCACTTGCAAAGTAACTACGGCAGGTTCGTGTCGTGCCGACCCCGGTGTTGGTTTCTGACACCGCGTGGATCGTTCAACCTTGAACGATCGGCTGCTTGTCGATCGCCCGATCGTGAAATGTTGGTCGATTCTGGGCCACTGGCGGCGTTCAACCTTGAACGCCCGCGGCGGGGTCGCCGATGGTCGACACGACGCGAACCTACCGTACTCGAAAACGGCCTGGATCCGCCGCGCGGGACTTCGATGCACTACACAGAGGAATACCTATTCCTGTCTGGCGTTTTCGAGAAAGCACTTTCCGAGTAGTAGAAGGCCCATGGTGTTTCAAGAACATGGGACCCTCCGTCGGCCAAAACATAAGCAGGAAATCCAACGGCATCCCTCCCCCCAGGGTGCACGAGGACGTCCTTTCGTCGGCAGCGAGACAGAAATAGTCTGCTCAAGCGTCAAGTTCACTGGGGCAGCTGGAACGCAAATTGCCCGGCCTGCCAAAAGCGAAACAGAGAGGACGAGGGCGGTCGCACGAGGGGGGAGGGAACATCCAAAAAAAACGAAGAACATACAGGATACCCGCACGAACCGACCTAGATCTTCGACTTCGGCCCGGCTGCATCAGCCGCCGATTACAATCCAGGCAGGGGAGCCCCGAATCGAATCGATAAGCCGGATCGGCAATCGAACTAAATCGGATCGGCATAAATCGAAGGCCGATTCGGGGGAAGTCGAATCGGCGGAAATCGGCAGGCTACTGCGCCTCCACTAAAGACTCGGGGCCCAAATCGCATTCCGAAGTCGGATCGAATCGGAATCGGGAGCCACCGAAATCGAATCGAATCGAATCGGAGGAATCGAAACGAACTCTGCACGCCCCGGTCCCCCATGCTGCGGATGTGGCCACGGCCCCCCAGCGACCCAGGGCATCTCCACAGATCTGCTCCTCCTGGGGGCGGCGGAGCCGTGCAGGCCTCCTCCGACTTCGGGGCTCCGCTGGCCGGTTTCCAGCACAGGAATCCCGAAGAAGCGAAAACTCAAAAAAAAAAAAAACACATTAGCAAACAAAGAAGAATGTCAGAGTTCTGGCTCCCTACGCAAGGGAGGCGGGGTCTTAACGCCACCACCTGGGGAGCAACATGAATTCCTCACTTCTGGGACACAAGCAGGAAAAATGCCGCGCGAAAACATTCACGCCGAGAACACGCAACCCGTACACGTCCATCACCACCGCGTCTGCCACCCCCCCGTACGGACAGAGCCTTCCCTCCAGGTGGTGGCGGCAATCCTGCTTCCCCCTCCGGCGGCGCGCGCGGGTCCTTGCAGCGGCCGAAGCTCTGTGGTCGGGAGCCGGCGCAATCCCTGCTTCTTTTGGGCCCCACCACTCCTCATGATGAAGTCCTGCTGCCACCGCCCGTAACCTGATTGCTTATAAAGACACTCGAGGTCTGGGCGGCGATGTGCACTTGTCGGGTGTTGCTAAAAGCGCATCTGGCTCAAGGTGCTCCCGGGAGTTCCAAGGAGGCCCCAACGGCCTCCAGACGAGGCCCAGAGGGCCCAAGAGGCTCCAAAATGGAGCGAATAGTTATGGGCACCTTCTTGAAGTCTGAAGTTTATACGGCAGAAATGGGTACGGTACCCAACAACACATGTTGTCCGAAACCGACTGCAACCACTGTTGGGCAGCCGGCCTTCTGCCCCAGATGAACAACGTCCGTGTCGACACCGACCGCGGCCCCTGCACAAAATGAAAGCAAAAATGCTGTCGGTCTTTGTGCCCATTCTTTCCGTGCCCATTCGATCGTCCTGAACCTGGTTGGACCAGGGGGCAACTCTGGCAACCCCCAAACTTTCTTGTTCCCGAAGGAGGCCGCACGGGTCGGTATCCAGACCTCAGCGCTGGCCTGGACAACTCTCGGGCGGCCCAGGGCGGCGGGTGCGCCAAAAAACTGGAAACCCTGGGAGGCGCAGCTGAGGAAAGCAGCCGCGGGGCCGCACAAAGAGATAGACACAAGTCCCAGGACCCCCAATATGTATCAATGCTTTCTGGATGTTCGTCTTCCCCTCCACTTCCCATCTTTTCCCGTACATGTTCCAGAAGTCGAAAACAAGCTGGTAAGCTTAGGTATACAGTCCGCCTTAGGCGCTTCCATATCCCAGGCTTAGGCTCATAGCGCATGAGCAAGAGAGCGAGACGAAGCATGGGATCTGGAGTAAAGAGTAGGATGGGCATCGTCAATGGAAAAGGATGTTTTCCGATCTCGGATGCAAGTAGTGCGCCTCAGTGAGGCACAGTCACATATCTGGCCGGGCCCGGCTTGAGCCAGGCACGGCAGCGGTACATGCTCGATTTATACCTCGCCTTTAACCTTCTCCGTTTAAAGTCGGAGGGGGAGGAGACGAGCAGGTACCGCACTTCTATTATGCGGAAAAACAGTGCTAAGCAGCAGCGGCTGCCTACAAGGAAAGGGCGCGCGAGTAGCCTCGCTACCGGCGAGTTTCCTCGCTGCTAAAGCGCACCTGCCCGCGGGTTTCCCCGCTGGCTCGGGAGGCAGGGCCGTCCTGAGACGACCTGCCCGCCCTATACGGCGTATGTTTCTTCAGCTCGTGCTTGAAGGATTGCTGGCCGGCCATTACTTGTAGGAGCAACGCGCGGTCAATGCTACCTTTGGTATGACCATCGGCAGTCATATCCCGCGTGTCACACCATTGGACGCTTTCCACGATTCCACGTTCCATCATCTGGCGAATCCAGCTGATGTGCCCAAGCAGAGTACACTCTGTGGGCTTCTTCAGATCCTTGCTAGACAAAGATTTGAAGACAGACTCGGCATCAATAGTCAGAGTGACTTTGATACATAGACCACCCATTTCCAATATGTTCTTCAACTGTGTGGGGGTCAATGGTCCCGAGTGTAGCTCGTGGAGCGTTACAATGGTCGGGTAGCAGTCTTCCAAGTTGTGGGCTGCTGCCAGTGTTTCCGCAGAGTAGCTCGAACGCACTTGCAGTCGATGAGACTTGCAGTATGCGTCCACCAGGTGCACGACGGGTTTCCCCGCTTGCGTGTGGCCACGCCTCAGCAGGTTAGCCCCGCGGATACCATAGCCTTTGACTTCGTCGTCTTCATCTCCGTTGAGACGACGATAGCCAGAATCGCTATGCAGGTCGACTTCAGTCATAGCATGATACACGATCTTCTTCGGGCCTGCCTGCAATTTTCTGGTAACCGCGTTTAGTCGTCGTACCTGGATGTTTGTCGGTTCTTGGATACGTTGTAGTGAGACAACATAGACCATTAGCCATACCTGCGTGATCAACGCATAGGCTAGAGCGCCACGAAGACTGACGAACATATCAGAAATTGTCTTCGTCGCCTTGCTTTCAGGATCAGCTCCTGTGAGTTCTGGATGTGTGATAGGACGAAGCTGTTTGATGTATTCGTCCTGGTCGAGAGTGACGCTCCCATCGTCGGTCTTGTTGTACCGGACAGCACAGTTCGTGTATGTGTGCTTGTTCAGTTTGCACTTCCCAAACGTATCTTCAACACACTTGACATACTTGTCGATAGCCTCTTCCTTCCCAGTCATATTGATGTCATCAACGTGCTTGGCTGTCAAGAGGTTTGGGCTCATCTCGAATTCTTCGTCGTATGAAGTAGGCTGTAGCCCAAAGCTCCTAGTGATGGACCTGAGCTTCAGCGAGAATGCCCTGGGAGCATCCTTCGTGCCTGTCCCCGGTTTCAGACACCGGAGACAATGCTTTGATTCGTCATATGACTCAAAGCCTGGCAGTGTGCGAAGGACAGCTGCAGATCCAGGTGGTAGTGTGAAACACACCACACGTTCTTTCTCGCCCGTTGCCGCGGCGAGCTCGCCATAGGTCAGTCCCTTCAAGAAAGCCATGTTGATGTCCAGGGAAGCGATGATCCAAGCTTTGTTGCATGCAGCAGAACTTGCGAGCAGTCTCTGGCTTGACCTCCTTGCCGTGCCAGAGAAGGTTTCGACGTCAAAGGCTTCGAGGTCCATGAAGCCACGGAGTACCAAGCGTAACCGGATCGTCCTTTCCATTTCGCCCTTTTCGTTCTTGACAAACTTCCATTTGTATACGTAGCGTGACGTCATGATGTTAGACGCCTTGCTTAAGTCAGTCATCTGGAAGCATTTGTTGTCAAGCCACGTCTTCAGCTCTGTGTAGAGGGCTTTGGAAACTTTGACCGGATTTGCTTGGATGTCGGCCTTCGTGAGTAGATCGTCTTCCTTGACGACCACGGCACGTTTGGAGGCAGCGCTAACGTATACTCGCATAGTTGTGACGCTGCTGTCATCCAACAGTCGGTGTTGCTGCTCGGACAGGACGACTTTGGACATGTCTGCTGTGAAGCAGAGCTCGATATACTTCCCGTGCTCATCGGAGTCCAGATCATATTTGCTATCCGGTTCCGTGGAGCATAAAGGAACGTAGTAAGAAGTGTCCATGTCGTATCCTGGCGGGTGACCCCGCTCCGGCAAGTGGCCTTGCACATCTTCACAGGTCGTAGAGACTAATACACACTGTGTGTCTGTCATGTATGTAGGAACTGTATGCATGACTTCCTCTGTGTCAGCTTCAAGGAGTGTTCTGTCATCCATCAGTTCAGCATACCACGACTTCAAGACAAAAGCATCCAGATCTTCTTCTGTCTCCTCTATGATGGTCGGGAGCCGACCATCGTTGTCCGTAGGAGGCTCCTCAGGAGCAGCTGCTGGAGGTGATTCGCTTGGTGGTGGACCATCAGCGAGTTCCTCAAACTTAGTGAGATCTTGGTCAAACCCAGCAGACGGCTTCCTGGATTTAAGACACTGGATGATGCGTGAGTGTGTAGATCCTGTGATGTCATAGATGTTCAAGGCAGTGCCATCAGCTTCATAGTAATGAAACCCAGGGGTCACATCGTTATCATAGTGCACTAGTGTACAGCTGTCTGCATAAGGTGCGGCAGGCAGCTTCGTCAAGCTCTTGGCGAGTCGTACAGCAACAACGTTTTCAATACGAAAGTAGTTGCGTATGAGGTACTGAAGAGCCAAGTGCACCTTAGGTGACAGTCGGCTTGCAGCAGTCATCTGCAGCCGACCCTGTTTCGTTGGTAGATATCCAAAAGTCATGGCGGGTTTCCCCGCTGGCAGACCGGCAATAAAGGCCAATACTGTTCGAAGGGCCGTATTGTCCGATCCTATCTCGCGGACCATAAGTGCTTCGATGTACAGTGTGTGTCGTGTGTCAGGATACTGTACTCGCACTTCGCGGTTGCCGACCTTCACAATGACCTGGCCTCGGTCGGGTTCGTTGCGGACGACCGGGTATGGACCACTCCATCCACCCCAGTCGTCTTTCGTGGTGGTCGGACGGTGATAGTCCACGAGATCTCCTTCTTTATAGTGAAATTCACCCGTAGCAGTAGTCTTTGTACGGAGAGCCCTGTTCGTCTTGGCAACCGCAGTGGCCTGCGTGATTGCCTCCAGACTAACCCTCCTGATTGTTTCCTCCCTTGAGTGATCTGATGATTCAGTGGGCTGATCATGATCCAAGACAGGGAAATCAGGAAGCATAGCTGGCTGTCTACCATACAGCGCATTGTACGGAGACACTTCATTGTAGAAGGTAAATGCGTTGCTAGGCAAACAAGGCTTCATGTAAGAGACGAGTGAAATTGAGAGGGATATGTAATCTATTCAATTCTTCTCCCATCACGTGTAGGAGGTGTCGAAGGATGCCGTTCCTAGCTTCGATAGTTGTAGCGTGTTGGCCACGCGCTCGAATACGAAGCTCTGTTCCCTTAGCCTTAAGGATGGCCTTTGCTGTATCATTATTCAGTGCTCCTTCCCCATCGGAGTATAGAATTTTAGCAGGGCCATGCTGCATCCAAGTCGTATGATAGGCATCGAGAACAGTATGCATAGCTTTATCAGGAATCTCTGTGCCAGCTGCCCAGCGAATACAACGGTCGATGATGTGAAAAACAATATGTTCCTGTTTATAAAAGAAGAGATCACATTCGACTTCTTCGTTGAAACGTCCTGGCAGTGACACGGAAGGCATCACCGTGTTGCCTGGTTTATCCCAGGCTCGACATTCTCTACACGAGTCACAAATGCCTTTGATCAGACTCAAACGGGTTTCACCCAGACCAACCTTGGTTAGAATCATCCGCATTTTTGGCTCCTTGGCATGAAACCATCTCAGGTGGAGTTTGCGGAGTTCTCGCTGCACTACAGCTGGGTCGAAGCTGCGCAGGTTTTGGAGGCTGAGCTGAACGTCGAAGCGAGTCCAATCAGGGAGCCTTGGCCTTGGCCGTGGCTCTGCTTGAGGCTGCGGCGGTGGTGGAGGATCTCCTCCCTCCATGCGTCCGCGCCTTGCTGCAACTTGTGGCAGTCTACGGTGATCGTCAGAGCTGCCAGCGCCACTGTTGCCACCATTAGCCCCGTCGGCTCTGGTGATGTCATGGCTGCTGGCGCCTGCGGTTGGATCGCCCTCACCAGGCCGTGGCGGCCTAGGCGCACGTATGCGCGCTCTCGCGGCCGGCGCCGCTTTTGCGGCTGGCGCCGCTTCTGCGGCTGGAGCCGCTTCCGCGGCTGGCGCCGCAGGAGCGGCTTGTCCCGCCGGACGCGGCTGGCCAAAGTTATCTGGCAGTTTCCATTTTTCGGCAAATCTGCATTGGCCAGATATCTTGGTGTGGTGAGGATTGCTCTTCTGATATTCCTTCTTACAGCTTGGACAGTCCCAGTAATACGGTTCAACATCATACCACCGACACATCTTCGGATCCCTACTGTGCTTTGGTGATTGCTTGTAGTTGTTGTCCACACAGCCAGGGCACCCAAGACCGCCAGGTGGTGGTCGACAGATTTCTCCGTTTGGGTGTCTCCGAATTGTTGGGTCGTCCAAGTCGTAGCCAGCACTGTTTGTTACGAACGCATAGCTGCGTTCACGATTCGCGAATGGATCGCGACCATAAGCAAACAGGTCTTTGGCGATTTGCACCGCATCAACGATCAATGACTGCATTCTGTAGGTATACTGTGCCGCCCTTGCTAACTCTTTGTTACAAGCATTGGCGTGCACATGATTTCCTGGACAACGCTTGCCTTTGAAAGGTGCCAACAACTCTTCTTTATTTGCCATTATCTGTGTTGGCTTGCGGATATATTGTCCAAATGAATCTTTGAGACCAGTCGTGCACTGATCAATGATTGTTTGGCAAGTGACCTTGCGTTGTGCCAGTTCTTTCCATGGCTGGATCTCATCCACCCACGTGCCCATTGGTTGTTCCCTGAGAAAGAAACGTCTTAAGTCGTCTTGTAGTAGAGCGACTGTTCCACAGAACGTGATATGAGGCAGGTCCTCTTTGTGGTGTTTAAGCCACGTATCATGATTGACCTGTGCGTTGAAGTAGGAAGGGAGTCCAGTAGTTCTGCAGCTTGGCTGCAGAATCGTGATCTTGACAAAGCAAGTCTTGAGGTAGTGGAGGACTGCTCTTTGTACTTCCGAGTTTCCAAGGTCAACCATAGATATCTTGTCAAGGTTCCCGCCTGACGAGAGTCCCCTCTTGAAGGCTAATATGGATATACCACCCTTGCCCCCACATAATTCAAGCATGTCCACTTGATTGTTTCTGCCGTAGCATAACGACTGGACTATCGAGAAGACATCAGCATGTGAGTCAGCGGGTTGCCCCGCCGGTAACATCATGAAGATGTCCTCTGATTCGCTGTCCGAGTCCGAGTCGTCAAGAGGAACGTCGTTGAAATATGTGGAGCAGTCAAGCCCTTTGAGGTCCTCTCCACAGTCGTCGTTACCGTCTTCCACTTTCTTCGGGACTTTCTTCGGTTTGATGCCGGCTTCTTTGTCAGCTTTCTGCTTTTCTTTCTGTTTTATCCTGGCATCAGTGGGCAACGCAGTTTCCGCGGAGAGATCCGCTGCGGAGGAATCCGCTGTAAAATCAGGAAATGGCGGAATTTCAGGAAGGTCGTTGGTGGGTCGCGTTTGGCAACGCTCAATCGAAGGGGGAGGAGATCGATCGTCATCGACGATCGTCACACGCTTTGGGCGTGGCCTTCGCGACTCACCATTGCCATGAAGAACTGGAGCCGGAGGCTCCCAGTATAGCCGAGTACTGATGTTTGTAACCCCATCAGGTAATGGAGCTACATAATTGTACCCAGTTGGCTGATCCTGGATCCTAATGTCTTGAACAATCTTGTTCGTGTCCAGGTCGGTCGTGACCCTACGAACCACATGGTCCCATTGAGGGCCCTTCTGTGGACATTGAACGTAGTGTCTGACCTTTTTGTCAACGCGTGTACACACACTGAGGTGTACCGCACTCCGCTCATTCCTGATCATGTTGGCTTTATCGAGTTGATCAAGGAAGCGTGCAATAATAATAGCCAAAGTTTTATACCGAAACTCGGCATGTTGTTGATCTTGGCCATACCAATCCAAATCATGGTCCTTGTGTGATCCACAAGTACATCTCCATAAGTTAACCGGTATATGAGGACAAGATGTAGCAACTTGTATATAAGAACCACTGGGATATTTACTGGATCGGTCAAACTTAATACCGAAGTGACAGAGTCTGATTCGTATAACGCTTAGCTTCAAATCTTCAATAACATCTTTGATCGGACCCTGTTTCCAGAAATACCCGGGTGGCCCCAGGATAACTATCTGCATCCTCAGAGCACGCGCTTTGATCAGGAGATTTTGTATACGTTGATAGTGTGGTCCCGCCCTCTTTCCTGGAGTACGCACGTACCAATCAGAGGGTGTGGCCACCCACAACATATTGTAGTCTCCTGCCAACAAATTTCCCAAATACTGTGTTCCAGTTGAAGTCATTACCTCATTATGGGTAATCCGGTCGCATATATATCCACGGGATCGGAGTTCAGCGCAAGCTGTGCGAATATCTTCGATGACGAGGCATTTTGAATGGTATTTTTCTTCTCGGGCCTCAGCGCGGCCAACGTATGTCGCGAGGAGGCCGGTATTCGGCTTCTCTTCGCAAGCGAGCGCCGCCGGCGCGCCCGCCTGCCCCCGTCAGAGGGGCATGCTGTTAGCGGATGACTCCGCAGGCGTCACTGGTGCGGCTGCGCTCACGATCTCCACGCGGGTTGGCCCCGCAAGGTCCGTCGAACCTCCGCCCGTGCAGCTTGGTGGTGGTGGCGGTGTCGCGGGTGGCCCCGCTTGGTTCTCAGGCGACCAATTATTCACCGCCTCCTGGACTGCCCAGAAAATCTTAGACTTCAGGGCATCCTTCATGTGTGGCCAGGTCCCTTCAGGACACTGTTGGCCTTTCCACCAGCTGTCGAGCGTCCTGTCTACGATCGCACGGGTCGTGTCCTTCAGGAGCTGCTTGTCGAGATACGGCTCGACAATGAACGTATCAGTCGTAACGGTCATGGACTGTCCCATCGCGGGTTGCCCCGCTGTTACCCCAGCGGGTGACCCCGCACCTACACCGGCGGGTGGCCCCGCATTGACGGAGTCCTCGTCGTTCTCCGTCTCGGTGTAGCCGTCATGACTACTGCGGATTGTGAAGGTGTTGGTGACCGTCTGGCTTTTAGCCCCGTCATACAACCCGCAGGGAATGGCTAGGTGTCCTGAGGGGGTCTTCTTTGCCCTCAGGACCTTGGCGCCTTCCCCAGCTTAAGAGTATACTCTCCGCTGGGGAAGATAACCTTCTGGAAGCCTGGCTTTAGCACGATAATTGTGTCACGTGCTTCCATGGCACTCAGGCCCCAGATGGCTGGGAGGTTTACACCTGAGCCCTCTGCGATGTTGGAAGCATACTCCTCGATGCGGGGGCTTGCCTCATTGGCGTATTGCACCCCGATCTTGAAGTTGCCCATTTTCCGACAGATCGCAGCACCCTCACCTACACCGTTGATGTAGAGGGTTTTGCTCAGTGTGCACATGGCCGGTCTGTGATTGTACCTGGCCATAACCTCCTGAAAGGTTCGTGCTGTATTAGCTCCGATGATGTTCACGTTGGAGCCAATGTCTAGCATGAACGATATGCAGGGCATTCCGTCTTCGTCGGGGAAGAATGTCCCTGTCCGCGCCGCCAGAGCCATCGTACCGTGGTCATCACTATGGTACGTAATCTGTGAACCGAGCGTGCCTTTCAGTAGGCGTTGTTCCAGCACCCACTGGCTCATTGTTAACTCGGTGCACCATATTTGCTCATATTGGCGGCGCTCCTCCACGGTGATTGGTTCCTGTTCAAGGACCCAGTAATTCGCGGAGAGTGTGGAGGTCCACTCACCTCCTGGCGGAAGCGTATCCGTGATGTCACGTGTGTAAGTCAGCCCTTCCGTGTTGATCATGAAGGTATTGTGGAATTGGGCTGCTTCAGCGCTTTCCGCACTGGCCCGGCTCCTAGCACTCACCGGGCTCTCTGCACGTGAGGTTCTGGATACACCTCCGCTCCTGCCGCTCCGCCTGATATTGGCCTCCATTGCTCTCAGGAATCCTGGATTCGGAGGCCCCGTTGCGGGTGACCCCGCTTTGGCGGCGGGAGCCGCTTCGGCGGGTGGCCCCGCTGCTGGGGGCCCCTGTGCTCGAAGCGTAGGCAGGATCGGCATCTGGATGCCTTGCTCTGGCGCTGGCCATGGGTGTGTCTGTGCAGCTGGGGCACGTGCGGATGGCTCCGCCGAGGCGGCTCGAGCCTCTAGTGCCTCCACTGCTTCCCGCAGCCGGCGCAGTTCCCGAGCATCCACCACATACCTTTCCTGCTGGCGCGCCTGTTCTGACTCAGCGTCGCGCTGTCCAGCATACGGAAAGTGTGCTGTGATTATGCCCGGCCCACGACATACAGCGCAAGGTGCCTCGTTTGGCGTACCTGGCCGCTGATTGCGGACGTGCTGCTGTGCAACACGATCCCAGCATATATCGTGGAAGAAATGTCCACATGCCAGTCTCCACACCGTGGTGCCCATCTCGTAGGGGTCCATACAGATCGGGCACTGTGTGAAATTGTAATCTGAAATGACTGGCGTGGGCACGTCGGGGCGAGTCCGAGCCTGACGCTCGAAAGTAGTTTCGCCCTCCCGATATGGCGTCGGTGGTGGCAGTCTGTCTATCTGTTCAGCGGGTGGCCCCGCACCTGCGGGTGTCCCCGCTTGGTTCTCACGCTCGATCCTTCTCTGGATCGCGCGCTGTTGGCGCAGCCTAGCGTTGTCCCGAACCTGCTGCCTAGATGCCAGTATCGCTTGCTGCGTGTTGTGCACGTCGCGAATGTAGTCTGGCATGCTGCCCAGAGCGGCTGGCACCGCGAGACCAGCTGGCTGAACTACGGTCTCGGGGTCCGTCGGCGTGGGCATGTAGGCGTAGTGCGGCATAGACTGCGTGTCAACTGCTCGTGTAAACTGCAAACGGTACATCTCATTGGCCAGATTCCGAGTGTACTCGTTCGCAGGTGGCCCCGCAATCATAGGAGTGTTATTCATCTGCGCGTAGTACTCCGGGTACATCGGCGCATCCATGGCCGGTGCCTCTGCTGGTCCATGATTGTCCCATCCATATATTGGGTGTGATGCTATCCCTGGAATAAACACCTGTCGATGTGGATTCGTGGGATCTGCATTCGGAGCATCATCGGAGGTCCAGCTCCAGAGAGGCCGAAAGTTGCCATGATTCGTAACATCTATGTTGCGGTTCCGCAACAGGCTGGGCACTCTATCAGCTTGTTGCTGCAAGAAGGTAGCCTGTGCTCTCAAGGTGGCCGCCCGACGTTCGTAGTCTGAGCCCTGCTGACCATCAGCGGGTGGCCCCGCACGTGCGGACGACTCCGCAGGCGTTCGCTCGGCGGGTGACCCCGCAGCCACTCCTCCTTCACTACCCCTCGGAGTGCCGAAGGGAGTGGTCGCCTGGAGTGCCGCTGCGAGCGTCGGATTCCCGCGAATCGCCTGGAGTCGTTGCCACAAGCTGTTTTCGCTCGTTTCGGACGGCGGAGTCCGATACGGCGAGCCACCATCTGATCCGCTCATGGGGACAAACCTCGCGCCTCCAGCTTGCTGCGGAGGGCGTTGTGGTTGTGTCCCTAGGATGCCGGGTGGCCCCGCAGGAGGGCGCAGGTTCCTCTGCTGTGCATCTTGGATACCTGCGTGCACCGCCCACGGGTCAGCTCGGTATAGCTGATCGGTCAGTCCAGAGACGTCAGCTGATGTCAAATGGCTGTTGAGAGCTTGGACCCAGGACTGCTGGTCCGGCCTCCAAGGAGATGCTACCGTCGCCACCGGTGTGACTACTTGCTGCCATGAACCGTCTGAAGTGTCTACTGCGGGTGTCCCCGCACCTGCGGGTGGCCCCGCTGCAGGCATAGCCTCGTCCTCCTGGGCATTCATCATGAGGACTGCCTGTGTTTCGA
Source organism: Prorocentrum cordatum (assembly GCA_963575745.1). NCBI lineage: Eukaryota > Dinophyceae > Prorocentrales > Prorocentraceae > Prorocentrum > Prorocentrum cordatum. Next base: position 227,971 of record CAUYUJ010016960.1, read on the forward strand.
ACGGTCGTGGAGCAACATCTTGCTCGGTCATGACCAAATTGAATGGACGACCTTCCGTCTTCATCCAACCCTTGAGGTACATGGCGTGATCTTCCATTACAGCCAGAGTTCTGTCACACATTTTGAGTGGCAGGTAGTCGTCAGTGCGAATCCTGTCTGCGGGTTGGCCCCGCTTCCGCGTCTTGTCATAAAACAGCGGATTGCTCCAGGCTTCGCCGACCCGATACTTCGCAATGCTCACGATCTGCATGATATGATCGGGTGGTATACGTCCATCGTGGCCCCTTGTCATGACTATGTCATTTGCTGATCTCCATAGAGAGAAGCCACTGGACAGCATTTTGTTGATGCTGCAGAATATGAGCACCTCCGAGTCGGGACGGATACCCGATTGTATCCTCTTGTCGCCCGGGAGGTAGGGGCAGCCATGCACAAATTGGCGCCCCCCCTTCCTCTTCGGGTTGTCCTGTGCGAGGCACGAAAGGCCATTGTCCAGAATGCTCTTGACGTACTCCCACTTTGTCCCGTGGATGAAATATACCGGGTCGTCCGGTTCTTTCGCCCATGTTGTGATAGGCCTGAACAACGACTCGGGACAGTGGACGCCTGGACTGCTGTGGCCATTCGTAGCTCTGATGAAGTACTGTGGCCTGCGGTTCGTTGGTCGAAACCTTTGCGGCAGCAGCAGGCTATCATCAACGCACTTCATCTGGAGCCTGCCCTTCTGCATGCCGTGATGATCAATTATCTCACAGCAGTTTAGCAGCACCCAGTACACGAATGACGTGTGGGGCCTGCCCTTGATCAGCACTTCGTGCATGTCATGATAGTGTTTATACTGATCATTTTCCTTCCAGTTTGTCAGCAGGTCGTCGATGACAACCCAGCCGTCGTACGGATCGAAAGTGCTGACCTTCTCGAAGTATCGATTGTGTTTGTCCTTATAATATGGACTGTGGCGCAGAGCCGTCGAAAACCAGATCGATATCTTGGTCATCTGCTCCTTACTCGGCAGGGTCGGATCAGCGCCATTCTGTTGCATGACCTTCAGGAGCGATTCTCTATGCTGCGCAACACGTAGTGGCGGCCTGTCTCGCAGCATGTTTCCCACTTTCTGTTGTTCGCGCTCCCAGTCATTCTGGCACTTGAAATTCCGACGAACCGGACAGTTGATGACTTCATATCGGTCCGTGTCGTCTGGAGTGACTCGTGGGTTGATTGGCTGCCTCGGCCCCTTGTCGTCAATGCCCTGCCAATACAACAGACATTCCAAGGGAATGGTCCTCAGAGCGGACAGTGTTGGTAATGCCGCTGGTGGCGCTTTAACGGCTGGCCCAGCTAATGCAGCTGGCGCCGCTTTAGCGGGTGGCCCCGCTAATGCGGCTGGCGCCGCTTTAGCGGGTGGCCCGCCAGAGCCTGCGGCTGACGAGGCAGCTCCTGCGGATGACTCCGCGCCAGGGTTCGGGTGACCTTTGTCAGTAGCTGCATCATCGGTTAACTTTTGTTGGTCGCCAAACTCTTTGAGGACTCTGAAACGCTCTTCTCTTGAGAGAGTACTTCCTGCGGGTGTCCCCGCTGTTGCGGCTGGTGCCGCTTTAGCGGGTGGCCCCGCAGAACCTTTGTCCTCCTTGGCCTTGGCGGCCTCTTCTGCCCGCACCGACCTCATCCCGGCTTCGGGCTTCGGCTGCGCTTTCATTCGTGCCGAGCCGGGTTGTGGTGTAAGGCGTGGCTGATGCAGCGTTGGAGTCCAGTCACCTCGGAAAGCTGCTTTAGGCTTGTCACGAACTTCATCCTTGACATCGCCTTGGGTCGCTGGAGGCATCGGGGTCGATGGTCCAGCAAAGACCTTCTTCCTCTCTGTCACCGATGGACCAGGAGGATCTGCCGGCTCAGGGTCGTCCGTCTTGGCGACCGCCCTGACCTTCGCCCGCCCCTGCGTATCTTCGGGACTCTTGGACGAGTGCCTTTTTGCAGGAGTCGGTGACGATGAGGAGTCGGCTTTAGGTCTTGGAGGTGGTCTGCTGCCCTTGCCTGGTCGTGGACCAGGAGGGTCTCTCGGAGGGCCTTCTGGCTGGCCATGATCATGGATAACCTGCCTCATCTGGTCGATGTCGGCAACACCCTTTATGGCCAGCTTGTATTTGCCATTCTCATGGCGGTAGAGTACCCTCGTGCAGAACCACTTTTGCGCCGTAGAGCTGTAGTACCAGCAGGCGCTTCCGTCGGGGAACGGATTTTCTGAGCCATCTTCTGCCGCCCATTCCTCATTTAGTTCGGTTCGGTCAGTGCCGGCGGCAGAGGCAACATCTATCCATTCATCCTCCGCAGTTCCAGCGGCCGGTGGTGCTTCTGCGGGTGACCCCGCTTCCTTACTGGATTCTGCGGGTGACCCCGCTTCCCCACTGGGTTCTGCGGGTGACCCCGCTTCCCCACTGGATTCTGCGGGTGACCCCGCCTCCTTGTGGAATCGGCGGTTCCACTCCTTGAGGCGATGGTCATTGGGGAGCTTTGCCCAATTCTCCCTGACGGCGTTGGCCACTTCTTCGGTCATAGGGACGCGATCGGCCTCAGTGATGCGCTTCCCCCCTCCAGGAACCTCTTTGTTTGGGTCATGGACGTTGCCAGCGTCGTCTCCATGAGACCAATTCCACGGGGTCTCTCCGTGGTGAGGGCTCCTGGAAGGGCGGTCCATCGGACACCTGCGCATGTGGCCTTTAAAGGGCTCACACTGACACACCTGTTTTCTGTACGTTTTGCGGTCAGTGATGATCTCCTGCTTCTTCGCCCTTTTGTCCCAGGCCTCTGGCGTCTTGGTTTTGCCGCCCTTGGTGCGGATTATTGCGCCAGTCTCGCCCCTTTTGGTGCAGTATTCCTTAGAATACCAATGCCGAAGAGTCTCCATAGAATAGCCGGGGTACCATTTAATGTACCAATCCGGCACCTGCTGAGCAGATACTCCAACGGAGTGCTCAGTGCTATATGGGTAGCCCGATTCGTCGTGCGTAGGGCGTCTAGGAGCAGAGCGGCTCCTTCCGCGGGCTGGCCCCGCCGACGCACTACCATGTGTCACTGGCCTTTGATCGTCCTGCTCGGAGTCTCGGGGAGGCGACGGTCGCCTGTCCCTCTTGGCGTACCGCATTTCATCCGAGTCCTCTGAGCTGTCCTGGGCCATGAACACGTTTTGATACGGGCTCCTGAAGTATCCGATGTCATTTAACTGCTCCATCGAGAGGTCGTTAATATTCATTTGATCGCAACCTTGCATGAATACATCCATAGACCAAGCGGGTGGCCCCGCTGTTGTGTCTAGCATCTCCTCGGCGGGTGACCCCGCTAGAGCTTGGAGTGCTGTGAGCATCTGAGATGCTGACATGTTCGAATCCAAGTATGGACGTAGACGTGCAACTCCTGGGTGTGACAGCAGTTCGTTCATCGTCATCTGCTGCTGTGCTGGCGCACTCAAGAGTCGGATTGCTTCTGAAACCTGCTCTTGGAGCATGTCGTTGTAATCTTCTTCGGATTCTTCGGAATCGGAATACGCGGGATGGCCCCGCATTTCGTCATCGGCGTCTCCCATCTCCGAACCAGCCCCCGACGGATTTGGCAGCAACGGCATGCCAATCACTTGTGGGGCCAGCGCGGCGGTGAGTTCTTCCTCTGTTGCCGGGACGGTCTCGGCTTCGGAGACCTCGTCACCGGCGGGTGGCCCCGCTGGAAGACCGAACCAAGCGTTGTACGCAATCTCATCGACCTCGTCCCAGCCGTGGAACTCGTCGAAGAGCGTCACTGCGTAGTCTTCCAGGGCCACAGTTGCTTCAGCATAGCGGGCCATCACGTAATACGTGGAGGAGCCCGCAGCGGGAGCCGCTTCTGGATTGACGTAAAACTCGTAGTCAATATAATCTATGTCATCCATAAAAGAGTTTTGAGCCAAATGTACGGATCCCTTTCCTTTCCCCTTCGGGCATTGATCGCGCAAATGCTCTGTGCTACCGCATGTATGACACTTCATAGTGTTACCAGAAGCGTCCCTAGGGTTGCCCCTCCGTCCCTTCCCTTACCGGAGGTCCGCCTGTGACCTCGACCTTTGCCTCCGATAAGAACTTCTTCAAAAGCCATATCAGTTAAGGACGTGAGGAAAGCAGTAATACCCCTACCATGCATACGGCGTCTGCGACCCCCTTTACCACGACCCTTTCCAAATTGTTTGAAATGTCGGCGTACTGCACGTCTCACCTTTCTGACTGGTTTCTTCATAAAGCGCCTCCAACGGCGTTTTGATTTGCGATAAGCCATAAAGGCGGCTTCCGCCCTTTGCTGTTCAGAAAGGTGAGTGTCGTCCGCTGGATAGTCATTACCAGCAGAGACTATTCCATTGTGCTCATCGTCAGATGAAGTATCTGTGTCAGTGCCAGATTCAAACGGTGAGGGTGGCTGAGACCATTGAGCGGATGACTCCGCTTGGCCCCAGAGGGTTGTGCCCGAGGGCGGGCTTGCAGTGTAGGCGGCGCCTGGCGAGTAGTTCGACCAGGCGTTCGCCTCAGCTGCCTCTGCCGATACCTGGCCGGTCTGCCCTAGAAGGGCAGTGGCCTCGTTGGGCATATCGGCTGGGTCAGCCCAGGGATTTGGCTCGCCAGGACCAGCGGGTGACCCCGCAGTCGTGGCGTAAACACCTGCATGTGAGTGGTGCCCTGTGAAGATACCCGCTATGTTACCAGGAGAGCGCTCGGCAACATGTCCGTAGTTCCTCATCCTGGTCAACAGCCTGTCATAGTCTGCTTGTGTTCGGGGCATCTGATGATTGAAGGGCTCGAGCAGGTGTTGGGCTCGTGACGCGCCAACGCCTAACGCTCTGAAGAGAATCAGCGTTAGGATCTGAAAGTTGGGGATGACAAAGCCAACAGAGTTAGCCTCGTCACGGGCCATCTCGAATCGAGCTAATACTGAGTCGATTCGCTCGCCCCTTTCGACGCGGAAGTCGATAAGGGCCGTGCCAGAGTTGAGCTGGCGCTCATCTTCCAGATTTTCAAATTTGGTGCTCAGTAAGTACAGTATGTAGGTTACTGCATCCGTTGGCTGTCCATTGACAGTTACACCATAATTGATGATCTGGGAGGGGACCTGCATGGCGATACGACGAGCCAGACCTTGAAGGCCTCGTTGTAGTGCTGCAGCTTGTTGTGGTGGTGTCATATTGCCGCTCGTTACGTTTAACCATGCATGTACTTCGCGAACATATTCGCGAAAAGGCGTAGTACCGGCAGGGTCCCATGAAGGGCCAGTAGTACGCGTGTCGTCCATCCCCTGCCGCATGTATCCCACAGCACATCCCATTATTACCCACAGAATGCCGAAGATAGTTATCTTGATCCAATGCATGTGCATTTCGGCTTCGGTGATTGGTTTGGGCTGTGGTTTGTCAGGCTCTGGCGTGGTAGCCGTGAGGCGCCTGACCGGCACGGGATGCAGGTGGCCCCGCTGCGGGTAGCCCCGCAGGGTGACCACGTTCTCGATCGAGTTGCCGATTGGCATCTGGTGGAAGTCGGGAGTGAAGTAGCGCAGTGAGGTAGGAGAGAGCGTCTCGAGTTCGCGGGTTGCCCCGCTAGCTCGATCGCGGACTGGCTCCGCTCCTCGCAGAGCCGGCGCAACATGGTATTCCACCGTAGTAGTAGTCCACCAAGTTGTGCCGTGGATTACAGGAATCAGAGCGAGAGCCAGCCACACGAGAGTGTAGCCAGCTCCGCTACCAAGTCGAAAACAAGCTGGTAAGCTTAGGTATACAGTCCGCCTTAGGCGCTTCCATATCCCAGGCTTAGGCTCATAGCGCATGAGCAAGAGAGCGAGACGAAGCATGGGATCTGGAGTAAAGAGTAGGATGGGCATCGTCAATGGAAAAGGATGTTTTCCGATCTCGGATGCAAGTAGTGCGCCTCAGTGAGGCACAGTCACATATCTTGCCGGGCCCGGCTTGAGCCAGGCACGGCAGCGGTACATGCTCGATTTATACCTCGCCTTTAACCTTCTCCGTTTAAAGTCCAGAGCGTCGACGATCATTTGTGTCTGTGCCTATTGTCCCTCCAAGTAGATAAAACCTTCGGACGCCAGTCAACCCTCGGTATGCCAGACAGGAGGTGAGCTAGAGGAAGAGGAAAACAAGAGCACACTACAGAGGAGGTCCGTCCACAAGAAACCTTCCACAAGAAACGCAACCCTGAGACCCCAGGTCTACATTGATTTTTGGTGTGGGAACGTCACGCCTTCCATCGCAAAACCGTCGAAACCCAAGAAACCCAGGGCACCCTGGAGGCAAGCAGGGTGTTTCTTGGCATGGGCCCCCACTGTAATCGACGTCGAGGTAGGATGAAGGACTTGGGAGAAGACCGTGAGGAAAACGCACATGCTTAGGGAAGGAGGTGGACGAGCTGGCTTCAACAGCGAGATGACGGACTCGAGGGACAGAAGAGGAGAACAACCCGATGCACCCGACGAAGGAGGCAGCCAACCCCCCCACCCCCGCTCCCTGTGAACAGCTCGAACAAGGCGCAACCCAGGGCCCACACGTCAATGGGCGGCCCGTACTCCTACCCGGGGCCCTCCATCCCGCTCCCCGCCGCCGCTGCTCCAGCAGCAGAGGGTGGGGGGGGAGTGGAAGGCAGCCAGTGACATCCGTTCGGGAGGGGGAGCTGTGGAGAAGGGCCCATCCTGCCTGCCGCTGCTCCGCCTCCCGCCACCCTCTCTTCTGGCATCTCTTCTCCACCTCTTCCCCCTATTCCTCAAACTTCTCCTCCGCTGTTCCTACTCCTCCTCGTCCGTGCCCTGTGGCCCCAAGAATGAGGGAAGGACAGGACGCAGCAAGACAGGCGAAGGACAAAAGGAGAAACGCGCAGAAGCGGAAGCAGAGCACGCCACGCCAGGCATGCCCCAAGAGCATACGTGCGGCACGCCTCCCGTGGCCCTTTGGGCTCGAGGGCCTGGCATCGTGCCAGCTGATGTGTCGGCACTTGCCCGCGGCCGGCCCTCCGCTTGCCAGCCGGCGCTTTCTCCGCGCGCTGGCCATGCCGCGCGGACTCAGCGGCAACCGGGGCATCGTGGTGCGATTCGGGCATTGCGCGGCGCACGTGGAGTCCGTCGGTCAGGCGGCGCAGCACATGCTCACGGGGAGCACCGCGGGCGACGAGACGGGCAGCACCGGATCCGTCTCGAGCACGTCCTGCGCGTAACGGGACACCGCCTGAGCATGCGGCCACAAGGCGACTTCCGAAGGGGTGATGCGCGACTTGGTCGCCGAAGAGACACAGATGCACGGCGCATCTGGACCCCGCAGTGGTCAACAAAGTATTCGCCGTCCTCGGGAGGATGATGACAAGGGAAGACAGCGCGGACGCGGACACGCGACGAACTAGCAAAATGCACCACAGGGTGGACTGGGAGCTCGAGCCCCAGACCCAGACGTTACCTGAGGGTCTGCGCACCCAAGGCCAGATGATTGTGGCAAAACTCGCGAAGCCAAGTCTCGAAGGGAAGCCCCGCATACCCCTTTCTGATGTCGAGAACATGCAACGCCTGCTGTGCCTGGACGACCGTGCGCATACGTATTGGGTGGATGATGCAGCACGCCTGCCACGCCTGTCACGCTCAGTGAATATTGCGCGTATGTGTTCTGTGATGGTTGTGTCCTGTGCAAGATGCGTGTGCGGTTTTATGTGGGCGTGTCCCTCTCGTGTGGATGCCCAGCATGTGGTGCACACGTCTTGGGTGTATGATGCATGCAGTGAACACGCCAGGTGCGCGCTATCATTGTATGGTGTGCGTGTCTGCAAGTGTGTGCATGCGTGCGGCGGTATGTAGACACGTGCCGAGCATGTGTTGCGCGTGGGTGAGGGGAGGAAGGGAGCGGAGGAAGGGAGAAGGGAGGTGAGGTGAGCTTCGCGGGTGAGACGCGGGACGAACACCCAAACCACACGAAACGTCTGGGGAAATAGTCACAATCTATGCACACATTGTCAAACAAATCGAAAAATCGTTCCCAGGCTACTTTGTTGACTATGTTTGAACATTCCCCCTGTAGAGGGACATGCTCCTGTCGGCCCGACAGGAGCATCACAGGAAGGCGCTGTGAGGCATCGCGGTATAGGCGTCCCTCGCCGACCTCGCCCCCAACGCTCCCCACAGTGTGGAACTGCTCTGCACAGCAGCGACGAGGAGCATGTGGATGGATTCTGGCTACCTACCAGACCACCCCAACCCAACCCAAAGACTCGAATTTCGCCAGAATTTCGGGTTGGGGAGAGGGGTACGGGCTTCATGTGTGGTTTTGGCAGTGTTCCCCGCACCCCCCCCCACTGGAAATGAAGGGCAAATCGGGGCCTTCGGGTTAGGTTGGGGTGGTTTGGTGGGCGGTGAGAATCCAGGGCAGCGGAGGGGATGGGGTAAGCCAGCGTGCTCGGTGAGCATACGACACATCATGTCGGGGCCCTCAGGAGACCGTCCGACACCGTCGTCGGACACCCTTGGAAGATCTTGTGAATCATCGGGTGCTCTCTGCCCCTAGGGAGGCACGAAATCAAACATAAAGAAGCAACACGCCGGAGAATCAAACTCGAGAGGCTTACGCCATTCCGCCGACCCTCAGAAGATATGTGAGGCTTCCGAGCTCTTCCTTCGTGCTGCCTGCGAGTAATTGCTGCTGATTTGGCCTCCTAGTCCTCCGCGTCTGCTGGAGGCCCGCAGGCAGACCCACGGTCTCGCCCAGGTCTGTTGCCCCTGAATTTCGCGTTCTCGGGACTCGGCTCGCCTCGGTCGGTTCGCCCTGGATCGCCTGCTGGCTGGTCGTGAGCCCCAGGCCGATGTCTTCTGGGGACTGCCGTTCCCGCTCGCTCGTGCTTCGACTCCGCAGGTAGCCGAGAGGTCCGAGGGGGCCAATGTTGAGGTTTTGTTTCGGGCCCCGAGGTGTGAGGCAAGGTCCTGACCTCGAAGCGGATCCTGCTTTCAAGTAGGTAGGTGTGGTTAGCCAAGCCGGCTACGCCTCTTAGGAACTCGAGGAACCAGAGGATCGAGGAAGATCGAGGAGGAGGAGGAGGAGGATCGGGGAGGAGGAGGACGAGGAGGAGGAGGAGGAGACACTCCTGTGGGCTTTGGAGCACCCCCTCGGGTGATTCTTGGAGGCCTCTTGGGGGCATGTTGGGGGTCTTCGTGGCTACCTCGTGGAAGGGGCTCAAGGGTTAAGTCGGGCATGTCCCCCTATAGGCGGGTTTTAGACGAAAACAGAAAACAAACAAGACGAAACAACGTCCCCAGACTATGCTTTACTGTACTATGTTTGAAGATTCCTCCTGTAGAGGGACATGCCCGACTTAACCCCACGGGCCCTTCCCCCTCTTGGGCCCTTCTTGGGACCCTCTTCGAAGCTTCTGTTGGCCGTCTTGGGGGCCTCTTGGGCAGTCTTGGGGCCCTCTAGGGCCGTTGTCGGTCCCTCTTGGGGGCCCCTTGGGCCGTCTTTGGCCGATCTGGGAGACCCTCGGGTCATGCAAGATTCCCCGAAGGCCGAAAAAGAAAGACCGTGCAAATCATTCGAAACCAATGCGAAAACAATGGTTGGGGTGTCCTGGATATTCTGGAGGTCTCTCCAGTGTGTGGAAGCCTATCTGGAGCCATATTCGAAGGCAATCGGGGCATCTTGGAGGCGACGAGGATGGATTGGGAGGCCTCAAAGGCCCCTGGGGTGCGTTGAGAAGCTCGTCCCGCCCTCCTTCCCCCCGGCCCGCACCCCTTTAATGGGATTGTGGGCTGGGGGACGGGGAAAGGAGGAGGGGGACAGCCAATCATCTCGGTCGCCTTTACACCGCCAGCAAGTGGGGGTCGACGGATTGATGCTCTGTTGGCTCGACTTGGAGGCCTCGTGGGCGGTCTTGAGGCGTACTGGGAACCTTCTGGGCAATCTTGGGCCCCCCAGGTGCCCCGAAGCTTCATCATCGAGGCACTGGAGGGAGGGATCTAACCTGGGGGGCGGGGACACTAACAGAGACCCCAGGGCCTGCCAGGGGCCCCAGAGCCCCGACATTGTATTTGCTTTATATGCGGAGCTTTTTGGACTGGACGCGTGCCCAGGGCCGAGTGAGCTGCGCCTGTCTGCTTGGCACGCGCGGCCGCTCGCATGCAGCTGTGAGAATGGCGCGAGCACGGGCAGCGCCATCGGCGATGCGCCGTGAGAGGGCGGGGGCCACGTGCGAGCGGCAGACCAGCAGCGGCACGTCTCTGGCGCATGCAGAAGACGGGACGGCCCCACCCGCCCTGGATGAGGCCAAGCAGTCAGGGCGGGGAGGCGGGAAGGACTGCCGAGACCCAGAGGCTGGAGGGAGTCGCAGAGGCGATGTGACCGAGGGGTGCGCACAGCTCCGCGCGGGAGCGCCGGCAGGCCACGGCGAGGCCTTTGCCAGACGCACGGCCCCTCGGCACAACGGCGAAACTCACTGAATCAAGCCAGGCCATTCGGCGGAACGCGAGGCTGAAAATTCGCCACAGGCTGGCGACTCGCCACTTCCGAGCAACACTGCTCAGATGGAGGCCCGAAGCTCTTCTGGGCTGAAACCAAGAGACAAACAAACTGCATCGACAAAAACTGCGGAGGACCGAGCAGGGCTCCTCGGTCGGCGCTGAACCCCCCTTCCCCACCCTTTCCCAGCACGCGGAGCGCGCTGGGGGCAGCCAGCGCTGGAGGCGTTGCCAGGGGGCTGCTGGGAAGGGGGAGTGATGCCGACCCAGGAAGTCTGCGCGGCCCTCTGAAAACGCCCGCCCGCGCCATTCTCCATCTCGACGACCTTCACAACATTAGGAAGCCATCGGCCTGCAAAGCCCACGTGGCCCACCTCGGGGGCGTCCACGAGGGGGCGCCCAAGAAGGGCATTCGCCAAGCATGGCCCGAGGCACGTGTGCGGCCCAGGGGGGACGGGGACGCACTGACAGAAGACGAGGGAGCCAGGGAATCCGGGAAGGTGCGCATCAGGACCCCCAGCGCCGGCCGACCTCTCGCCGCCGGCTCCACGCCGCTGCCCTTCTTCCGCCGGCCACCTGGCTTTCAGCCGCCGCCGCCTCCCTTGGCGCTGCCCGGGGTCTTGCTGGCTCACGCCCGCACTGTGGCTGCTGGCCTCCCACCCTTGGCGCGCTGCTAGGCCGACCCGCGGCCGCTGCCAGTGTGGAGTCTCCGCCTGGCCGCGCCCACGCCCCGCTGCAGCCCCGCTGCGCCCGCGCTCCCGCCCCTCCCGCGGCCGCCCCCTCCTCTTGTCCTCCCCTCTCGCACGTGGGCTAAGTCGTGACTCCGCGCCCCAGTGTCACTCGGACGCGCGTGCGGATTGCCTCTGCCGCGCTGCGACGTAAAAAGTAGCAGGATCCCCCGCCAGCAGAAGCACTCCTCCTGTACCCCACACCCCTCTGCGGGGACAGCAGGCGACCGCAACCACATCGGGGACACATCTTAGGGGATGTCTTGCGCATGCCAAGAGCTGTCGGAACACCGAAACCAGTTTCGTCCTGGCTGTGGTCGATGTGGGGGCCCAGGACGGCCAGATCGACCACAACCACAACCACAATGTGCTCAGGTCGAGGACGGCGGGTTCTCCCCCGAGAGGCCCTCCAGAACTATAACTAGAGGCCCCCGAACGGGCCCGAGTAGATGGGGTCGAAGGATCGCGCCGCATCGCGACGCATGGGCGATGCATCGGCGACGTCGGCGATGCATCGCCGCCGTCGGCGTGGCGAAGATCGGGCTCGGTATCGAGCCGCCTTGCCGATGCATCGGCGACGCGGCGCGATCCCCCGACCCATCTACTCCGACCCCATTTGGGAGGCCCAGATTCGAAGAAGAACAACTCCATAAACATCAACTTGTGGTGCTCCGCGCGGGTTTCTTTGATCTGCGCTGGACCCCGCTCCCTGGCGCGCGGAGCGTGCCAGGGGCGGTGCTGGAGGCGCCGACGGGGGGGGCTCAGCGCGGACCCAAGGAATCCGCGCAGAGCGCCAAATGTTTATGTTTATGGCGTCTCTTCTTCCTCCTCGAATCTGGGAGGCCCAAATGTGCCAAGCCCCTCTTGGGACGCCCCCGTTCTTGGACGCTCCCGACTGGCGGGGGTAGAGCCCAAAAGACAGAGCAGCAGCGAAAAGTCGCGGTCCTGGAGAGGAGGGCGAGACAAATACTGCCTGGACAATACGGCCCGAATCACGAAACGTGCGGCACAAGAGGCGCCGAGATTAATTGAGGCGGTCAGAAGAAGAAGGCGAAACAGATCCTGCCCGGGCAATACGGCCCGAATCGCGGAACATACGGCACAAAAAAACTCGAAATCCGCTGGCCTCCTTGTAGGGCCACCAGGATGTAGGACGAAGTTGCTGCTCCCTGCGCCGGTTACAGTTTCAAGTCTCCAATGTTACAGGCCTGCTTTCTGCTTCCGACTGCAAACTGCTAAAGCGCGGGGGGAGCCCAAAACCGGCCAGTTACCACCCGAGTCACGTGCTCTGAATTTCCTGGGGGGCGTGGGATACGTAGAAATACATGACACTTGCGTCCCCGAGGCCATGACTATAAATTACCAAAATCTTGCGCCCCTGAGACAACAAGCCCTAGTAAATGACACGATAATCGCGTCCCCGCAGCTATAATCCAACGTACCTTACACAATATTCGCGTCCTGAGGCCATAAGCCCTCCCATATCAGGCAATTCGCGCGTCCCCGAAGCAACAAACCTTCGTAAGTTACCCTAGCAAGTTATGCAATTGTCGCACTGCCGAGGCCAAGAGCGTTCCAAGGTGCCCGAAAATGGTTCCAACACGGCCCAAGAGAGCCCCAAGAGGCCCTAAGAACGCTTCAAGAGGCCTCCCGAGTGACCCCCAAGAGGCCAAAATCGTAGATGTTACTAAGGTGTTTGAAGGATGTTGGCCTTTTCGCATCTTCGGCTTTCCGACACTCCAAGACGGCTCAACGCTCAAGGTGCTCCAAAGACCGCCCCAAGACAGCCCAAGACGCCTCCACGAGGGCCCCAGGACGGCCCAAGAGGGCTCCAACATGGCCCAAGAAGCGCTCCGAGAAGCACACCGAGAAACCCCCAGGAGGCCCCAAAAAGCCGCCAAGATAAGACGAAGCCAGGATCGGGGCATAGTTTGACCGGGATAAAAATCATGCTCGGTTTGTCAAATCACCGGGGGCGCCGCCGAACGGGCCTGCCACGTCTTGGGCACCATCGGCTTCGCGAGGGAAGAAATGCGCCCCGGCGCGGATGAGGCCACGGCGCGTATTTGGCCACGCGCACGCCCGAGGGAATTCAGCGCCACGCGCCTTTCACTCCAGAAGACCCGACGTCAACAAAACAAACTTAAGGCCCCAAGGGGGCCCCAAGAGGCGGACCGCCAAAACAATCACGCAACCAACGCAACGAAAAACACGTGTAAATGTCAAAAACGCAGTACTCAGTGACCTCTTCGGCCACGCAACACCGCGATAATGCCCAAAAAGGCATTGGAAAAAGGGCCCGCGCGCGGCCTGGCGAGTTCCCCGCGCCGCCCCAGGGTTCCCGAAGCGCGCCGAAATAACCGTAGAGAGAACCCCGGAAAGTCTTTGGAAGGCCCCCGCACCATGCAATATCCGCCACCGAATAATTTCGCGGACACCTAGCGCGCACGCGCGGGCGTCCACCATGGATGCCCAACTCCGGTTTCGAGACAATCGCGCGCAACCGCCCGGGGGCTTCGGCAACCTCGCGATTGGCCCAGGGGCCCGCGGGCCCCAGGGAATCGAGGACCGAGTTCGCAACTCCGGAAGCATCGGGCGCGGCGCCAGCCAGTCGCTCGTCTCTGGCTGACAGTGGGGCGCCTGGAGATCCGGTAAAACCTGAGGAACCGCTTTTCAGAGATTCACAGAACCAGAAACCGGGGCGCGCCAAATTCTCGCGTCCGAACTTATCTGAAAATCTCTGAAAATCTCTGGACTAGACACCCCGCGTGAAACATTCCCATGAACCCAAAACCTCGGAGTTGGCCGAAACTCTCTGAGAGTTTTTCGGCCCGCGAAATTTGGCGCGCCCGGATGCCTGGCTCCGAGATTCTCTGAAATCGGCCCGCGGCGGCGCCCAACAGGTCCTCACGCGCCGAGGGTGGGGGCCGTGGACATCGCGGGCCGCGATGGTCCCGACCACGAGGTCCTTCCTCCTGCCCCTCGACGAGTCTGCACTCATGGGCGCGCTCTCTGCGCTGAGCGTGGACCGCGCCATCCGCCAGTACTTCTGCGCGACGACAGCCAACTGGCCGCCGACGGACAAGGCGATTCTTCTCCGAGCTGCGCGTGCCACCGAAAACGTACAATAGCCCCGGGCTCGGGGGGAAACACTTTCGAAGCATTTTCAGGCCGCCAGCGTCGTGGCTGCCGACCCGCCGCGCGCCGACCGCGAGACTAGCAGGGTCCACTACGTCCACGGCGGCGGGTGGGCGCCCAAGAGAGCTGTCGCCACGGTGCGCGCGGCGGGGCGCCCGCCCCACTGCAACCGCACATGCGGCCTCCATGGCGCCACAGGCGTAATATGTGTGATGCACTCTCGGGCCCCCCATCAACGCATCGGCCAGCGCCCAAAGCCCTGAAACGCAAACCTACGGTGCCCCCCGTGCAAGCCGTGTACCCGCTCCCAATGCTCGTGCACACCAGCTTTTCTGCCCGCCCTCAACAGTTTGATTGAGCGCCCATGTGTTAATTGGGCTCCTCAAGCCCTCGAAGTCCTTGCGGAACTTCTGCGAATGCGCGCGCTGCGATCCACAATTCGGCGTTCTATTTTTCTGTGGAACTCTCCCAGAATCTCTGGTTCCGAGTTGTCCCGATCTTCCGCTCAACTGACAAGAGGCCCCAAGAGGCCCCAAGAGGCGCCCAAGACCGGCCCAGGAGGCCTTTAAGATGCCCAAGAGATATCCCACGAGGCCCCAAGAGGCCCCCACGAGGCGCGCGCCCAAACCGCCTCCAAGAGGCCCCCGAGATGATCCCAACGACACCCCGACACATATACAAGAGGCTTCAGATCCACCACCCAGGCACAGTGGCGGGATGGGCCGAAGGCCACTCGGATCCGCCGCCCCCTGTCGATTCATCGCAGGGGTGCCTGGAGTGCTGGATCTTTTCGGTTTGGGTTTTGGTTCTTTGTCCAAAAGAACTCTCCCAGTGGGTTTCGGCCCGTCCCGCCGGCCGCCCCCCAAGACCCGCAAGACGCACACGCCATCGCTCAATCCCAATTCTTCCTCCAAGACGGCCCAACATGGCCTCCAGGATGGTCACGAAAATGGCCTCCAAGATGGCCTCCAAGATGGCCTCCAAGTCCGCCCAAGATGGTCCAAGACGGCCTCCAAGACGGCCCAAGAGAGTCCAAGACGGCCCAAGAGGAGGCCTCCCAAACGGCCCAAGAGGCCTCCAAGAGGTCCTCCAAGAGGGCCCGCAGAGGCCGAAATCATTGATTTTCCGTCGGTGTATGAAGGATTCTGGAATTTGTTTCTTCTCGGTATTCCGACGGCTCAAGACGGCCGAAGAGGCCGCCAAGATCGCCCAAGAGGCCCCCAAGAGGGCCCCATGACCGCCCAAGTGGCCTCCAAGATGGCCCCAAGAGGGCCCCAAGACGGCCTAAGAGGCCTCCAACACGCCCAAGATGGCCTCCAAGACGCCCAAGATGGCCTCCAAGACGGCCCCGAAGCGCCCCAAGAGGGTCCCCCGTTGGCCCCGAAAGGCCCCCAAGACGGCTCCCGACGGCGTCTGACGTGCCAGGAACCCACCAAGATGGCCGAAGTTGGCTCGAAGCTGGCCCACGACGGCCCAAGAGGCCCCCAAGAGGGCCTCCAGGAAGGCCCGAAGAGGCCAAAAACATTGATTGTCCTTAGGTTTTTGACGGATTTCGACATTTCCTTCTTTTCGGCCTTCCTACGACACGAGACGGCCCAAAAGCCCCCAAAGATCGCTGAAAGATCGCCCAAGAGGCCTCCAAGACGGCCAAGCTGACCTTCAAGATGCCCACGTGTTCCCCGAAGGCTTTCCAAACCGATTCGGGGAACACATGGTCCGATGGCTTGGCAGGTCTGGCCTCAACGTTCGGCCACATAGGCGCTTCCAAAAAGGCAGGGGGCGGCGGTGATTCGCCGTAGGCGTCTTCGATCCGCCGCCCCCTGTCGATTCATCGCAGGGGTGCCTGGCGTGCCGCATCCTATCGGTTTTGGTATTGGTTCTTTTTCCAAAAAGAACTCCCCCTAGCGCTTCGGCCCGTCCCGCCAGGGTCCCGGGAGTTGCCCAGGACCCCAACGTGCACAAAAAATCCTCCAAGACGGTTCAAGATGGCCTCCAAGATGGCCACGTTGGCCCAAGATGGCCTCCAAGCTCCAAGTCCGCCCAAGATGGTCCAAGACGGCCTCCAAGACGGCCCAAGAGAGTCCAAGACGGCCCAAGAGCAAGAGGCCCCCCAGAGGCCTCCAAGACGGGCCAAGAGGCCTCCAAGAGGTCCTCCAGGAGGGCCCGAAGAGGCCAACATCATTAATTTTCCGTAGGTTTTTTAAGGTTGTTGGGACTTGTTTCTTCTCGGCATTCCGACGGCTCAAGATGGCCCAAGAGGCCCCGAAGATCGCCCAAGAGGCCCCCAAAAGGGCCCCATGACCGCCCAAGTGGCCTCCAAGATGGCCCCAAGAGGGCCCCAAGACGGCCCAAGAGGCCTCCAACACGCCCAAGATGGCCTCCAAGACGCCCAAGAAAGCCTCAAAGACGGCCCCGAAGCGCCCCAAGAGGGCCCCAAGTCGGCCCCAAGTCGGCCCAGAAAGGCCCCCAAGACGGGCTCCCGACGGCGTCAGACGTGCCAGGAACCCACCAAGCTGGCCGAAGTTAGCTCAAAGCTGGCCCAAGACGGCCCAAGAGGCCCCCAAGAGGGCCTCCAGGAAGGCCAGAAGAAGCCAAAAACATTGATGTTCCAAGGTATTTGACGGATTTCGACATTTCCTTGATTTCGGCCTTCCGACGGCCCGAGACGGCCCAAGAGCCCCAGATCGCCGAAAGGTCGCCCAAACCATTGATCTCCGATTGTTTTTGAAGGATTGTGGCATTTGCTTTTTTTCTGCCGTCTGACGGCCCGAGACGGCCCAAGTGCCCCCAAAGATCGCCCAAGAGGCCCAAGACGGCCCCAAGAGGCCCCCAAGACGGCCCAAGAGGTCTCCAAGACGCTCAAGATGGCCTCCACGACGGCCCAAGAGCCCTCCAAGACGTCCTCCAAGAAGGCCCGAAAGAGTCAAAATGGCCTCCAGACGGCCAAGATGACCTTCAAGATGCCCACGTGTTCCCCGAAGGCTTTCCAAGCCGATTCGGGGAACACACGGTCCGATAGCTTGGCAGGTATGGCCTCAACGTTCGGCCACATAGGCGCTTCCGAAAAAGCAGGGGGCGGCGGTGATTCGCCGTAGGCGTCTTCGATCCGCCGCCCCCTGTTGCTTGCAAGAGGGGTGCCCGGCGTGCTGATTCCTATCGTTGTTGGTTTTGGCTCTTTTTCCAAAAGAACTCCCCCTGGGGCTCCGGCGCGTCCTGCCGGCCACCCGAAAGCATGCCGAACATTTGCACGGACCCAACTCCAAAACTCTTTTCCTAATCCAGACGGCTCCACGAAGGCCCAAGATGGCCTCCAAAATGCATCCCAGACGGCCAAGATGGCCTCCAAGACGGCTAAGATGGCCCCAAGATGGCCTCCAAGACGGCCCAATAGTGTACCATAGATGGCGTAAGATAGCCTCAAGATGGCCCAAGACGGCCCAAGAGGCCGCAATACTGCCCAAGAGGCCTCCAAGAGGTGCTCCAGAAGGGCCCGCAGAAGCAAAAATCGTAGATGTTCTTTTTGGGTTTTTTGAAGGATTTCGGCATTTGCTTCTCCTCGCTATTCCGACAGCTCAAGACGGCCCACAGGGCCCCCAAGATCGCCCCACCATCGTCCACGAGGCCTCCAAGAGGGCCCCAAGACGGCCTAAGAGGCCTCCAAGACGGCCCCAAGAGGGCTCCAAGACGGCCCAAGAAAGCCTCCAAGACGGCCCCGAAGCGCCCCCAAAGCCAAGTCGGTTCAGAGAGGCCCCCAAGACGCCTCCCGACGGCGTCACACGTGCCAGGAACCCACCAAGATGGCCGAAGTTGGCTCGAAGCTGGCCCAAGACGGCCCAAGAGGCCTCCACGAGGGCCTCCAGGAAAGCCAGGAAAGGCCAACAACACTGATGTTTCTTAGGTTTTCGAAGGATGTTGACAGCTGCTTCTTTTCGGCCTTCCGACGGACCGAGACGGCCCAAAAGCCCCCAAAGACCGCAAGTCGCCCAAGAGGTCCCCAAGCTGGTTCCGGAACGGCCCAAGAGGCCCCCAAGACGGCCCCAGGAAGTCCCCAAGACGGCCCAGGAGGCCTTAACACGTCCAAGATGGCCTCCAAGACGGCCCAATAATGTACCCAAGATGGCGTAAGATAGCCTCAAGATGGCCCAAGACGGCCCAAGAGGCCCCAGTACGGCCCAAGAGGCCTCCAAGAGGTGCTCCAGGAGGGCCCGCAGAGGCCAAAATCATAGATTGTCCTTTGGTTTTTGAAAGATTGTGACATTTGCCTCTTCTCGGCATTCCGACGGCTCAAGACGGCCCAAGAGGCCGCCAAGATCGCCCCACCATCGCCCACGAGGCCTCCAAGAGGGCCCCAGGGCGGCCCATGAGGCATCCAAAACGGCTTCAAGACGGCCCAAGAGACCTCCAAGACGCCCAAGATGGCCTCCCAGACGGCCCCGAAGCGCCCCAAGAGGACCCCAAGTCGTTTCAGACAGGCCCCCAGGATCCCGACGGCGTCAGGCGTGCCAGGAACCCACCAAGATGGCCGAAGTTTGGCCTAAGACGGCCCACGAGGCCTCCACGAGGGCCTCCAGGAAAGCCATGAAAGGCCAGCAACACTGATGTTGCGTAGGTTTTTGAAGGATGTTGACAGCTGCTTCTTTTCGGCCTTCCGACGGACCGAGACGGCCCAAGAGCCCCCAAAGATCGCCCAAAGGTCGCCCAAGAAGTCTCCAAGCTGGTTCCAGAACGGCCCAAGAGGCCCCCAAGACGGCCCCAGGAGGTTCCCAAGACGGCCCAGGAGGCCTTTAAGACGTCCAAGATGGCCTCCAAGGCAGCCCAATAGTGTACCCAAGATGGCGCAAGATAGCCCCAAGATGGCCCAAGACGGCCCAAGAGGCCTCAATACTGCCTAAGAGGCCTCCAAGAGGTGCTCCAGGAGGGCCCGCAGATGCCAAAACCATGGTTCCCCTAGGTTGTTGAATGAGTTTGGCTGTTGTCTATTCTCGACAGTCCGACGGTTCCAGACGGCCCAAAGGGCCGCCAAGATCTCTCCCAAATCGCCCACGAAGCCTCCAAGAGGGCCCCATGACGGCCCAAGAGGCCTCCAAAACGGCTCCAAGATGGCTCCAAGACGGCCCACGGGACCTCCAAGACGCCCAAGATGGCCTCCAAGACGGCCCCGAAGCGTCCCAAGAGGACCCCAAGTCGGTTCAGAGAGGCCCCCAAGACGGCCCCCGACGGCGTCAGGCGTGCCAGGAACCCACCAGCATGGCCGAAGTTGGCTCGGAGCTGGCCCAAGACGGCCCAAGAGGCCTCCAAGAGGGCCTCCAACCCTGAGTTTCCTTAGGTATTTGAAGGGTGGTGGCAGTTGCTTCGTGTCCGCCTTTCCATTGACTGACCCTCCCAAATCCCACAAAGATAGCCTCAAGATCGCCCAAGAGGCCTCCAAGATGGCACCAGCACGGCCCAAGATGCGCCAAAGACAGCCGCCAAGACTGCCCAGGAGGCCTTCAAGAAGCCCAAGATGGCCTCCAAGACGGCCCTGGAGCATTCCAAGAAGGCCCTACGTCGGCCCAGAGAGGCCCCCAAAACGGCTTCCGACGGCGTCAGACGGGCCAGAAGCCCACCAAGACGGCCCAAGATGGCTCTGAGATGGCCTACGAGGCCTCCAAGAGAGCCCCCAGAAAGGCCCGAAGAGGCCAACATCAGTGGTGTTCCTTTGAGTGTTGCAGGATGTTGGTAGTTATTTTCGGCCTTCCGACGGTCCGAGACGGCCCAGGAGGCCCAAAAGATCGCCCAATAGGCCTCCAAGATGGCCACATAACGGCCCAAGAGGCCCCCAAGACGGCCCAAGAGGGTCCAACGACGGCCCAAGATGCCTCCAAGACGCTCAAGACAGTTTCCAAGATGGCCCTAGAGCATTCCAAGAGGCCCCCAAGTCGGCCCAGAGAGGCCCCCAAGACGGCTTCCGACGGCGTCAGACGGGCCAGGGACCCACCAAGACGGCCGAAGATGGCCCTAAGATGGCCCAAGGCGGCCCAAGAGGCCTCCAAGAGAGCCCCGAGGAAAGCCTGAAGAGGCCACAATCATTGATATTCCGTAGGTGTTTCAAATAGTGTGACATTTCCTTATTTTCGGCCTTCCGACGGCCCGAGACGGCCCAAGAGCCCCCAAAGATCGCCCCCCAGATCGCCCAAGAGGCCTCCAAGACGGGCCCAAGATGGCCTCCAAGACGGCCCAAGAGCCCTCCAAGACGCCCAAGATGGCCTCCAAGACTGCCCTGGAGCACCCCAAGAGGGCCCGAAGTGGGCCCAGAGTGGCCCCCAAGACGGTTTCCGACGGCGTCAGACGGAAGCCCCCCGAAGGCCCCCAAGTGGCCTCCAAGAAGCTCCCAGGAAGCTCCCAGGAGGCTCCAAGAGTGTCCCAAAAGGCTCCCAAGATGCCCCCTCCTCCTCCTGCTTCGCATCCTTCTCCTTCTCCTCCACCTCCTCCTCCTCCACCTGCTCCCTTGCCTCCTCCTGATCTTCCCCGCCATCCTCCCCCACGTGTTCCCCGAAGGGTTTCCACAACGGCTGGGGGAACACATGGTCCGATAGCTTGGAATAGCTCTTGCCACAACGCTCGGCCACATGGGCGATTATAGAAGACCAGGGGGCGGCGGTGATTCGCCGTAGGCGTCTTCGATCCGCCGCCCCCTGTCGATTCATCACAGGGGTGCCTGGCGTGCTGAATCCTTTCGCTTTTGGTTTTGATATTTTTCCCAAAAGAACTATCCCTGGGGCGTCGGTCCGTCCCGCCGGCCAACCGAAAGGAACTTCAACGACTGCAACAAAAATATCCTAGACGGCTCAAGATGGCCTCTAAGATGATCACGTTGGCCCAAGATGGCCTCCAAGATGGCCTCCCAGTCGCCAAATATGGTCCAAGATGGCTTCCAAAACGGCCCGAAAGAGTCCAAGATGCCTTCAAGTTCGTGCGAGAAGCCTCCAAGACGGCCCAAGATGGCTCCAAGATGGCCTCAGACTGGCCAAGAGGCCCCCAAGAGGCATCCAAGACGTTCTCCAGGAAGGCCCCAAAGGGCACAAATCATTGAGTGGCCTGCGGTGTTTGAAGGATGTTGGCATGTTCTTCTGTTAGGCTCTCCGACGGCCCAAGACAGCCCAAGAGGCCTCCAAGATGGCCCCATGACAGCCCAAAAGGCCCCCAAGAGGGCCCCAAGAAGAGCCCAAGACGGCCCAAGATGGCCCCGAAGACGCCAAAGATGGCCTCCGAGACGGCCAAGATGGCCTCCAAGATGCCTCCAAGACGGCCAAGAAGGCCTCCAAGACAACGAAGATGGCCCCAAGATGCACCCAAGACGGCCCCAGATGGCATCAAAATGGCCTTAGGCTGCCCAAGAGGCCCGCAAGAGGCCTCCAAGACGGCCCAAGAGTCCTCCAAGACGTCCTCCAGGAAGGCCCGAAAGGGCCAACATGGCCTCCAGACGGCCAAGATGACCTTCAGGGAACAAATGCCTATGACACAATCCAACATTAAGCAAGCCAATTTCGGACGAAGAGCTATGATCTTCGTAAAATGGAACGACAATTAAGGACCTCAGAGTCCACGACGCCTCACGACTGTCTCAAGACGCCTCCAAGACGGCCAATATGGCACAAGCTGGCCTCCAAGATGCGTCCAAGGTGGAACCAAGAGAGACCAATGTCACTCCAATTTGGCCTCCATAACGGTCCAACCAAAAATACATCCAAAGACAGCCAAGATGGCCCAATTGAGCCCCAGAGTGCCTCAAGAGGCTCCCAAGAGGACTCGTCATCCCTTCCCCTTTTTCCTCGCTCTCCTCCTCTTCCCCAACCTCCTCCACGTGTTCCCCAAAAGCTTTCCAAACCGAGTCGGGGAACAATCGTTCCGAAAGATTGGCAAGGATATGACCCAACCTTTGACCAGCCGGCCCCAAGACGCATCAAAAAGCGCACACGAGCCCCCAAGGGGCCCCGAACACGCCCAGTCCTCACTCTCCTCCTCTTCCCCGTCCTCACCCACGTGTTCCCCGAAGGCTTTCGAAACCGATTCGGGGAACACATGGTCCGATAGCTTGGCAGGGCTCTGGCCTCAACGTTCGGCCAGATAGGCGCTTCCGAAAGGGCAGGGGGCGGCGGTGACTCGCCGTAGGCGTCTTCGATCCGCCGCCCCCATGTTGATTCATCACAGAGGTGCCTGGCGTGCTAGACCCTTTCGCGTTTGGTTGTGTTCCTTTCTAAAAGAACTCCCACTGGGGTTTCGGCCCGTCCCGTCGGAGATGCATAACAGGTGGTTGTAAATTGCTTTTCGGCTCCAGACGGCTCCAATATGGCTTCCTGGCCTCCAGGTTCGCCCAAGATGGTCCACGATGGTCTCCAAGGCAGCCCAGGAGAGTCCAGGATGCCTCCAAGTTCGTACAAGAAACCTCTCAGGCCGCCCAAGATGGCACCAGACGCCTCCAAGAGGCCGCCAAGACGGCCCGAGAAGCCTCAAAGAGGTCCTCCACGAGAGCCCGAAGAGGTCAAAATCAATGTTGTCCTCAGGTGTTTGAAGGATGGTGGCTGTTGTTGGTTTCGAGCCTTCAGACGGCTCACGACGACCCAAGGAGCCCGACAGATCGCCCCCAGAGCGCCCCAGAGACCTCGGCCCTATGACGGCCCAAGAGACCCCCAAGACGGCCCAAAGAGGGCGCCAAGACGGCTCCAGAGGCCTCCAAGACGCCCAAGACGGTCTCCAAGACGGCCAAGATGGCCTCCAAGATGCTTGAAACACGGTCAAGATGACCTTCAAGACGGCCAAGATGGCCGCTAAGACGGCCAAGATGGCCCAAGATGGACCCGAGAGGTTCTAATATTCCCCGCAAGGAGTCCAAGAGGTGCTCCAGGAAGGCCCGTGGGAGCCAACATCTTAAATGTTCCTTGCTCCTTAGGTGTTTGAGGGATGTTTGGTTTTCCTCGGTGTTGGTGTTCCGACCGCCTAAGACGGCCCAAGGAGTCCCCAAACTAGTCCCAGGGGCCTCCCAGATGGCTCCAGAACGGCCCAAGAGGCCTTCAAGCCAGCTCCAAGAGGGCCCCAAAACGGCCCAAGGTCTCAAAAACTGCCAAGGTGGTCTCCAAGATACCTCAAGACTGTCAAGCTGATCTCCAGGATGACCAAGATGGCATCCAAGACGGCAGAAATATCCCCAAGAGAGCCGAAGGTGGCCCAAGAGGCGCCCACGATGCCTCCCAGACTGCCCAAGTTGGCTCCAAGATGACCTAAGACTGCCCAAGAGAGCCCCAAGACGCCACCAAGAGCTCCACCAGGAGGGCCCGAAGAGGCCAAAATCAGTGAGTTTCCTTCGGTGTTTGAAGGATGTTGGCATTATAATATTTTCAGTTCTCCGCCGGCCCAAGACGGCCCAAGAGGCCCCCAACATCGCCCCAATAGCGCCTAAGAGGCCTCCAAGATGGCCCCATGACAGCCCAAGAGGTTCCCAAGAGGGCCCCAACAAGACCCCAAGACGGCCCAAGAGGCCCCCAAGACGTCCAAGATGGCCTAGACGGCCAAGATGGCCTCCAAGATGCCTCCAAGACGGCCAAGGCCTCCAAGACGGCGAAGATGGCCCCAAGATGCACCCAAAACGGCCCCAGATGGCCTGAAGATGCCCTTGGACTGTCCAAAAGACCCGCCAGAGGCCTCCAAGACGGCCCAAGACCCCTCACAGACGTCCTCCAGGATGCCCGAAAGCTCGGAAACCACCTGGTCCAGTAGGTCGCCCGATTCCGTGTTCCCCGAAGGCTTTCGAAACCGACTCGGGGAACGCGTGGCGCGATAGTACGGCCAAGCTCAAGCCCAACTTTCGGCCACGCTGGCGCTTCCAAAAAGGCAGGCGGCGGCGGTGATTCGCCGTAGGCGTCTTCGATAACACCAACGTCTGAAAATGCGCTGACGACCCGTATCCGCCCCCGCATGATGTTCCTAGATGCGCCAAGGTAAAGCCGAGGCGCACCAACGAGACTCTGATATGTCCCATTATGGTAGAGAGGGGGCCGGTGGCAGGGGGCGAAGCCCTTACGGAAATTGGGACGGAGGAAGGGGGCACGGTGAACCACGCAATCCGCGAGGCTTTATTCAAGCGACTCTCGGCAGCATGACTTCGCCACCTCCGCCAAGGAGGGCGAAGCGGATCCTGCCCGGGCAATATGGCCCGCATCGCGAAATATACAGCGCAAAAAGCAGAGAAGTTATTGGGACGGAGCAAGGGGGGCACGGTGAGCCACGTAGTCCACGAGGCTTCGTTTCAAGCGACTCTCGGCAGCATGAAATCGCCGCCCCCGCCTACGTAACGGTGGTCGGCGACAGCTGGGCGTGCGATCTCACGGAGGGCGCTGCGCTCGGGCCCGCGGCTGGCCCCGTGCCAAGAGGCCATGCCTCGGCCGACAGCTGCACGACAGACGCCGAGGCATTCCCCTCGACCGGCGCCGCCCCGAGGAGTCCGAGCCAGCCCGCAGAATCGCCGGGGAGGCCTCGGGACGGCTGCGGGGCGGCGACAACCTGCGCTGACACACGCGGCGGCCCTCAACCGGCAATTGCCAGGCTGGGCACCCCTGCGTCGCGGGAGCCGTCGTCGTCGGCCCAGCGCTTCCCAACTAACACTGCCTGGCTGGGCACCTGTGCGTCGAGGGAGCCGTCGTCGTCGCTGGTCCTGCACTTCCCAACTGCCAGCACCGGGTGCAAGACCACCACCTGCCAAGGCTGGAGATCCACGTCTGGGCTTCTGAGGCGGATGCACTGCCAGGGCTGAATGACCACGTCCGCCGCAATGCAGCCAGCCGCGCCCGTAGCGCCGCAGCCGATCGCGCCCACCAGGGCGCACCCGAGCATGTCGCCAGTGTTGATGGCGGGGGGGGCGGGACGAGACCGATACCGCTACCTCCTGGACCTCTGCCGGGATATCTTCTGGCCTGGCCAGAATCGGGCGTTGGCAGAACTGGGTCTAGTGGGATCTGGTTTAGTGATTTGTACTGGGGGACGCCCCCGCCACCCCGTTCCACTAACTGGAAGTGCCGTCTCTCGAAAAAAAACAGCTACGGCAGACCTGGTTTAGTGATCCTGGTGAATTCAGGGGCTCCGGGGCCCTACTACTAACTGGGTCCCCTTACCTGAGGTCCTGGCTATACCCGACAGAACCTCGAGGAGAATCTAGCCGTGGCGACGGGGGCTCTCCAGGATTAGCTGCGACATCGGTACCTTTCCCTCCCCAACGATGGGGCCTTCCCTCCTCCCATTGAGCTTGTCCAAGCCCTGGCAGGCGGCGGCGCCCGCGACCGTGAACGCCGCGCCCACGAAGGCGGAGACGCCGACGTACACAGGCATGGCGAGTCCCGCCGTTGCCAAACACACCGCCAGGCCGCCGCCGGCCATGCTGATGCTCACGAGGGCCTTCGGCAGCGCCCCGGGCTCCGTGACCTCCTCGTGCCACTCCTTTCGGGGACTAGACATCGAGGACACACCCTGGGGGATTCCTCGCGCATGCCGATAATCGCGGGAACACTGAAACCAGCTTGGTACTGGTTGTGGTCAATGTGGTGGGCGTCCCAGACGGCCGACTCGACTACAACCACAGTCAAAGCGTTCATGTCGAGGTGGGCGAGTTCCGCCCCAGGGGGCCTAGAACCTACTATGTTGTGGTCCTGGTTCCTTGATGTGCCCTGACTCCTCCGTCCACCGCCGGCGCGCGGACTCGACGTCGCCGCCCCCGATCAGGTCGCCCAACGACCTGCCGCACTTCGCCGCGGCGCCCAGCGTCGTCAGCGTCGTCGTCAGCGTCAGCGTTGTCGTCGTCGTCGTCGTCGTCGTCGTCGTCGTCGTCACCGTCGTCGACGTCGGTCGTCGTCGTCACCGTCGTCGACGTCGGTCGTCGTCGTCGTCGTCGTCGTCGTCGTCGTCGTCGTCGTCGTCGTCGTCGTCGTCGTCGTCGTCGTCGTCGTCGTCGTCGTCGTCGTCGTCGCCGTCACCGTTACCGTCGTCGTCGACGTAGTCGTCACCGACGTCGTCGTCGTCGTCGTCGACGTCGCCGCGACCTGCCGCACTTCGACAGCTCCTTCAGGAGCGGGACGTCGCACAGCAGGCCGCCCCCGAGGAGGGCCTGCCCCGTCGCGCGGCCCAGGCCCCGGGCCAGGCGCTCAGCCTCAGCGTAGTCGCCCAGGGCGGCGCTGACCACGGACGCGACGCTGGAGCCCAGGACGCTCTCGTCCCGGAGGCGGCGGGGGGTCTGAACCCGAGGGGCCCCGAGAGGAAACTGTGGCTAGAACATCTCAAGACCGGTCTCTGGACCCTCCCCGGATCCATCCGGTGCAGATCTTCACTGTGGATCCGTGTTCGACGGTCCCGGGTGCAGAAAACGGCTCACGGGGCCAAAACATGCAAAAAGCCCTTCTCGAACCACTAACCACGGATTTCGAATCCTCTTCTTGCTCGCCGGAACGTGCTGGGCCACCTCAGACCCCCAGCCGACTCCAGCTCTCGTTCCTGTAGCCCTCCCACAGGGCCGCGGCCATGCTGGCGTCGCCCACCATCAGGTGGCCTAGCGACATGCAGCTGGTGAGGGCCTCATGGAGGACGGGCAAGCTGACCATGCCAGTGACCGTGGCCGCCATGGCGGGGAGATCGGCGGCGGGGAGCAGGAGGAAGGAACGAGGCAGGCCAAAGGCTTGAGCCCCAATGGGAACGGATCCAAAATCTCGATATTCTGTGCACGTGGGAATGACTGGTGCAAAGCCGGAACTGATCAGGGAGAGGTTGTGATTTATCCTTGACTGTGGGGAGGCAGGAGTGTGACAGGCGCCGAGGCGAAAGCGCCACTTGAATCGACCGAAGAAGTTCAAAGTAAATAAGAGACAGGCGTACACAATGATCCAAGCGCAGGACCCCAACCCTCTCCAGCTGCATGTGGCGTAGGAGGTAGCGCCACTTTAAATGAAGGGCGCGCGCCGAAAGTGAACACGGATGAGCCCCCATACTCCCCACGTTCCTCCCAGCTAATCCCCATTCCGCTCCACTCCTCCCTGTCCCTTCACCTTCCCCACACAGTACCCCGCCACTTCCTGCACATGCTTCCAAATACGCCCTCCTCCACAACCGTTCCAACTCGGCCGTACTCTTCCGTCCTTTTACAGGCTCCTCCCCACTCCATGCCGGAGGAGTGCGGGGGAGAACGGAGAAGGAGTGGGGAGAGTTCGTGAGCCTGGAGGGCGTAGCGCAGGGAAAAGGGGGCGTAGAGAAGGGGAAGGGGGAGAGGGAGTGCGACGGGGGAGATGAGAGGGGTAGAGGCAGGGGATCTGGGGAAGGGGTGCACACGGAGCGAGGGCACAGGAGGGTGACAAGGAGCGCTAGGGGATCGAGAAAGCGGGAAGAAGAGAACACTCTGCGGATGCACCTGCATACCCATCATACAGATACACCCCACGATGCTACGATTGCCGATGAATTGTAGCAGCAGCAAACAAGAACAAACAGAAAGGGGCCGACTGGACAGCTCGTCGTTGCCCTGACCATGCCCGCACGCTTGCGCCCTTCGACGGCGAGCCTGGGAAATGAGAAGGGGCGGGCCTTCCCAGAAGGCTCGGAAGTTCTCGGACCTTCAGAGAAGCGTTCTAGGCCTTCCCCGAAGATACAGAGAACTTGTCGTAAGGCGCGGGGGCTTCTAAGAGATCCCGCCGCCTTCTGAGAAGGGCTTCTCCTTCTCACTTCCCCCCCTCGCTCGCCGCCGAGCTCCACCCCTCACCCCGCGGCATCCTTGCAGAGGCAGAGCTCTGGGGCCCTGTAGAAGCGACTCACAAGGTACGGCGTGGGCTCCACCTGGGGCCCTGGGCCTCCCCTCGCCCCTCCCCCTCCCTTCCTCCCTTACCCCCCCCCATCCCTCCCCTGCCCACTCCCAGGCCTCATCTTCCCTCTCCCTTCCCCTCCCTCCTCTCTCTCTCGGAGGAAGAAAAAAAGGGACACCTGGCTTGCTTTCCCCTTTCTGGGCCTCCTGGGAGGCCCTCGTCGCTGAAGTCGCCTCCAACTTCTGGTCAGAACGCACACTGGGAGAGGCCCGGGGATTAGCGATATATCACTACCTTTTGGTTTCCCCACTTTCCTCCACCCTCCCGCATCTCCACTGCCTCTCCCCACAACCACTCCCCGCCTCCGCTCCGCCTCAAACCTCCAAGGCGTGCACAAGCCTGCACGCACTCATCTTCCACGCCGCAGGGAGCTGCGAGAGCAGGGATGCCCGGCGCGACAATTGCAAGAGCAGGCGTGGCCACGCGGACGAGTCTGCCGAGTGCCCAGCGCGCCCTCGGGAGCCCGAGGCGCGCTGCGCCCTCCGCGCGATCGGTGCGCGGTGGGCGGCCGGGCCAAAGGCTGCGACAACGAACCGAGGCTCGATTGCTGCTCTCCCCGCCCCTGCGGACCCGGCGGGAGTGCACAGACCGCCACCGCCGAGCCGATCCGGGCCCGTCCTGGAGCTCGGACCGGTGCCTGCGTGCGCCTTCCGGACTTGCCTCCGACCCTCTGCAGGCGTCGACGCCCCAGCCCGGAGAGTCCCCACCTTCGGCGGGCCCCCGGCAGGGTACCGCGGCACGGAATCCCCGCCGGCAGGGCGGCAGGGCTCCGGAGGCCTGGGCCTGCGTTCCCCACATCGGCCGCTCGGGGAGCGCCGGGACGAGGGGTGAAGAGGGTGAGGATGGAGAGATGGCAGAAGGATGAAGATAAGGAGGAGGAGGACTCCTCCTCCTCCTTATCTTCATCCTGGAGGAGGAGGAGGAGGAGGAGGAGGAGGAGGAGGAGGAGGAGGAGGAGGAGGAGGATGGAGGAGGAGGAGGAGGAGGAGGAGGAGGAGGAGGAGGAGGAGGAGGAGGAGGAGGAGGAGGAGGAGCCTTACTTGGTGGCAACTGCGGGCAGTCTTTCGGGGCTGCAGGGGCAGCAACCCGAGGGCAGCCGGGAGGCGGACCAGCCGCGGCATGACCTCATTCGACTCCCGCATCCGCATCCCGTGGCAGACAACTCCAGCGAAGGGGGGGCCCACGAACGACCCCCCAGCTGCCTCCAGGAGTAGCAGGAGGAATGGACACGACCCGCCTTGCACCTGGAGACAGCGCAAGGGACGCGGCAATGATGGAGCTCCGTGGTGGCTGGGCCACCAAAGAGACCAAGGGGCCAAGGAATAGTCAGACAGATCCCCACCGTGATAGCACCGAGGAGAGAGGGATGAGGAGGGATGAGGACCAAGAAGCATGAGGAGGAAGATGAGGCAGAAGGAGATACGCGCGTAGGGGCCAGGAAACAGAAGGAGGTGGGATGAGATCGGAGGAGATGGGAGGAGGGTGGACGAGGATGAGGGACGGATGAGCCCCGTATCTCAAGGATCGGTCGGATCTCATCATGACGCATTGCATGCCCAGGGAAATAACGCTTGGTCGTCGCTGAAACTCCGAAAATCGTGATGGGTCCAGAAGGCCGAGGGGATTGAGTAGATCCTTGTCTATATGCCCCACCAAGAGGCAAAGGCAAAACATATATCCAAACAGACCATGCGGTAGCCAAAAAACACATCCCAAACTTGGTTGGTTTCGAACGTACCTAGACCTCCGACGTCGTGATTGATGTAATACGGAAACGGGAACCACGGGAGTCACGGCCTCTTCCACAATGCCAACCTCTTATTTTGAATCGTGTTTTGACTGTCCCGGGCCCCAAGATGGATTGAACCAACCACGCCGTCACAGCTCTGGGTCAGTAGAGTGGGTGGCTCACGGGAAACGCTACGGCCAATTCGCGTCGCGAGGACCTCGACGTCCGTTCAGACACGGCGTGCATCGCTCGACAGCGAACGGTCGCGGCTTTCCGGTAGTGCAGGCCACTGGACATCGGCCCAAAGCGGGCCATCGGCGGCGTTCAACGTTGAACGCGCGCACGTTGGGGTCGCTGCCGCGTCCAAACACGGCGCGAACCTGCCGTGCCCCGAGGAGGACCGGCGCTCCCGCAACGTGCCCTGTGGCGCGGGGAGCCCGAGGCCGAAGCCGAAGCCCGACACTCCCTGAGCTGCCTGCGCCAGATCGGGCTGCAGCAGCTCAGCTCTCAGAGGGGGAGGAGGAGTGAGGGGGTGGTAATCCAGACCTCAAATTGTCGTGAGAAAATCGAGGCAGAGGTCTTCCACCGTTTTTGTCGCGGCTTGATGTCGTTCTCGGGCTCTGGAGCCATCCATACAAAGATCCAGACAAACAAATCGCTCCCAAGAGGAAGTCCTGAGCTCCAGGGCCTGCGCAATGAACAAACCAAGACGTCGGATGCCTGGGAATGCATAAAGCCAGAGGCTCCTGGAGCTGGGGCAGGATGAGGAGGAGGAGCAGGGGAAAGGCGACGACGACGACGAGCTTGAGGACCACGACGACGACAACCACAACGGCGGCGCGCCCATAGGGCCTCTGTGAGGTCCATGGCGCTGCCGAGGTCGCATATCTTGACGATGTTGTGACCAGCGCTAATCAAGATGTTGTCGGGCTTGATGTCCGCATGGATGATATCCGACCTGGGGCCGTGACAGCGTTGAATGCTACATATCCGGGGGAGCTTGTCGATCCCATCGCGTCGCCATTCGCGTCGCATCTGCATCGAGACAACGTCGATTTCACGAGTCCACGTCGAAGCCGAGCATCAAGTCCGCGTCGAGTCCGCGTCGAGTCCGCGTCGAATCCGCCTCGGACACAGGAGCAAGCAGGCAAGGTACACTTACGTCCGCGCCAGGGGGGTTATCCATGTCCATCCGTTTGGAGACGTACCCCCGAGGATTTCGCAGGGCGCTGGATATGGAAACCTTCCCGCCCCAATGTAGGTCCCCGAGAGCCCCCAAAAAGAGCCACAAACCATAGGGGGCAAACATCCTCGGGAGTAGACGACCCCCGTGCTGCGAAGTTGTTTGCTTCCTTTCCTTCTCCTTCGCAGCGATCACAAAACTCGGTTTACCTCTGTCAATGTGCGAGGCACGCACGGGGTGGCCCTCGGTCACCCCTCACATCCTCCACGAGGCGTTCGCGGCACCCACCAGTCTCCCAAAATTGTGCGCCGCTTAACAGGAGGGAAGAAGGACCAACGACGGCACCAAGACAGCCCAAGATCCCCCCAAGACGGCCCTCAAGCACCCCAAGAGGGCCCCAAGACGGCCCAGAGAGGCCCCCAGGAATGCCTCCGAAACCGCCAGACGGCCAATAGAGCCACTAAGACGACCTAGAAGCCCCGAACAGGCCTCTGGATGCCGCCGAGAGAACGGGGATGAAGAAGATCTGCTAAATCAACGATGCTGCCGCGCGGGCAGTCGCACATCACGGGGCCCAGCCTGTCGTTCAAATCGGCCTGCCGCCTATCACAACAAGCTTTCTTCCCAAGTTCGGCCTTCCGGGCGTTCGAACCCGACCAAGATCCCCGAAAATCGCTCCACAACTACCTGGCGTCGTCCCGACCCATCCTGCAAGGACCACCATGTCTGATAGGCGCCGCCAGGCTGGTCCTGGGCAGGCTGTGCTGCCCTGCAGAGGGGGAAGAGGAGGGGGGAGAAGCAGGCAAGCAACGCCGAACGCGCAGGCGGGGGGCCGGGGCCAGCGGGGCGGGGCCAAGTCGGAAGGGCGTACATTCCGATCCTGGGCCAAGGATAGAGGACCTGGTCACAATTAGTGCATACGTATAGCTGGCGGCCTCCTGGACTGTTACGTATGCTCCCCTCCTGGCACTTGACGAGCCGTTTCCGGGACTAGGCTCATATTCAGCCTCAGACAGCAACCCTATAGCTTGTCGTGCAACAGATACACAAGCAAACATAACAAGGAGAAAGAAAAGGATGGATGATGAGGTCATTGTTCTCTCCTCCCACCTCCTCATCTATCCTCATCTGCCTCCTCTCCACATATCCCTTCCAAATTCTCCTCATTCTCCCCCATCCTCGTGATCATCACTCTCCTGACCCTCCGTCTTCCTCCAACTCCTGCTTTGTGCTCACCGTATCCCCCTCCTCATCCGTATCATGGTATCACGTTCCTTCTCCTCCACCTCATCATTGATAACCCGCCAACCTCCACGCTCCTCCTCCTCCCTCCGCATTCCCTCATCCTCTCCGTCACCATCCACCTCCTCCTCCTCCTCCTCCTCCTCCTCCTCCTCCTCCCTCCGCCCACCTCTCCTCCGACGAACGACGCCGTGGACTCCTCCCATCTGTCCCGAAGAGTAACGAAGTCACGCTCACAGACTGTGACGTTTGCGCCACCCCCTCTCAGCCATGAGGTGTGAATACTCAGTTGGCTGCAGTGCGAGGGATCCCACAGAGCCGCGCAGTAATGTCAAGCAGGGCCGGCGCGCCTCGCACGCTCGAGGGGCATAGCAGGTGCTCTGGCGATGCGTCCAGACGCCGCCCCGCCCCCACCACCAGCGGCCTCGGCCGGCCACGCACCCAAGACCTAGGCCAGTCCAGAAGATGCAGAGACGCGTAGCTCAAGCACGCACAGGCGAGTGGTTTCATGGCTTTTGTACACGCACCGTGCGCGACGGCAAAAGACTTGAGCCGAGCACTGCACATTCTCTTTGATGCCATTGTGGCCAACGACAAACAATCACAAACCATTATGGTGATCCATCAGCGTTCTCCCACTGGTCCTAGTGGTCATCGTCGTCTTCGTCCATCCCGATCCACGTCCGCCTCGATATCACCACGATATCCTCACCTCCCTCATCTTCTTCAATTCCATCCTGCTAATATTATTGTTCCCCCTAGTCCACGGTGTCCTGGTCATCCCTCTCGTCCTCCACATCCTCCTCATCATCGTCCGAATCCTCCTCCTATGTCCACTCGTCCGCTTCGTCTTCCTCCTCCTCCTCCACCTTTTCCTCCTCATCGTCCTTCTTCTCCTCCTCCTCCCCCTCGTCATCCTCCCTCTGGCCGCGGCCTCGGCAAACGTCCACATTCCCTGATCAGTGCTTGCACTGAAGGGGTCCTAGCGGATATTGAAATATTTGGCGAAAATCCTGGGCCGATTTCGGTAGCTTGCGTGGGTTCCCAGGTTCCCGGTTCCGGGTTCCCAGGTTCCCGGTTGCTGATTCTGTGCCGATTTCGGAATCCCAGGATCGAGCTCACCATCGATCTCATGATCGATCTCACTATCCATCTCACTCAATCGATCTCACCATCGATATCACAATCGATCGTACTATCAATGTCAATGTCGATAGCACTATCGATCTCACTATAGATCTCACTCAATCGGCCTGACTACTGGTCCCACTATCGATATCGTAGTTTAGTGTGACTATACTCTGTAGTCTAGCCTATTTAGAGGCCGCCTGGGCCGTTCCAACCGACGGATGCTCGAAAAGCAAGAATGCCACAACCCGCTCAACATTTACAAGGAACCAGTCTTTATTGCCTCTTCGGGCCCTACGGCGAATCTGCGGCCAGACATGGTACTTGCCAAAGTGTTTAAATCACCCTCTGTTGTAATTTAAGACGAATGGCCACTGGGACAAGGCCTATATGAAAAAAATCCGATTCCAGTCCCTCCCTCCCTGAATCAATTCGACTATCGTGTCCCCCTTCCTCCGCCTCCCTCGATCTCCCTTCTCCCCATCCATACAACCCATCCTTTCTACCCTCCCCCATCCTTCTTGTCATTTGTTTGCCCTCCTCCTCATTGTCCTCCTCCTCCTCTTTCTCCTCACATGTTGCTCCCCCCTTCTACGTCCTCCTCTCTTCCTGATCCTCGTGCTACTCCTCGTCAGCAAAGCTGGCGTCTTCATATGTCCATGATGTTCATCATTCCCCACGGGAATTTCTGCACAATAAAAACGGTTCACCAGGCCGACCCAAATGAGCAGGGGTGGGAGGGGAAGAGATCGAGGAGGCGTGCAGGAGGTGGGAGGAAGGAAAAACCCGTCGGCCTGTGGATGTGTCGCAATGCAATCAGCAGCTGCTTCGTGTACGCCTTCACCGCTTGCAGGGACATGCCCTTATCCTTCGTGTACTTCTTCAGGGCAACCTGCCCCGTCCATCCTCCCCGCCGCCGTCCCGCTCCGTCGCCATACATCCTCCCCCACCGTCACTTCAAATGAACTTTACTGGGGAAGCCAACGAAAAAAACAATACCCTGCGCCCTGGACCTCGCCCTGGGTGCGCTCCGACCAGAACGTCGAAGCGAATCCAGCGGTGGCGACGAGGGCCTCCCAGGAGGCCCAATAAAGAAGAAAACGAGGCGAGGGTGGCCGTACATGGGTGCCTTGTCCTCCTCGGACTCTCTCCTGGTCTCCGCTGTGGCGGCCGCCTCCCGGCACTGCTGCCTCCAGGGAGAGCAACCGCTCGGTGGAGGTCCCGCGGCGCCGCCCGGGAGGGCGGTGCGCGGCCACAGCCCCCGAGACGCGGGCGCCTGCGGCGTTCTCCTCCTCCTGATCATCCTCGGCTTCTCCTCCTGATGTTTCTGACGTTTCGGCCACTGCGATCGAAGCTCGCAGGCGGCAGGTCGAAAACTCGAACTCCGACTTACGAAAAGAACGACTAGGCAGTCGGACCTCCTCCCTCCCGCAGCCGTGTGCTGTCCGAAGGTTGCCGGGGCCACCACCTCTGACTTTGATGAACCCCGCCGCTTCTCCTCCTCCTCTTCCTCCTATCCTCCTCGTTCGTTGTCGCCTGAGGCAGCTTCTGGTGAACGCTTTGGGTTTCGTGCGCATGCGACGGCGACTTGGAATGCACTTGCCATCCTATCGGACTGGCGTTGTGCAAGACCTCCTTATTAAGGGCACTGGCTGCTCAACCCGATCTCTGGGAGAGATGGGTGAAGAGGAGGCACGTGTGGTCAAGACCAGATTCGAATGCCTTCTTCATCAGCGGGCCTGCGAGGCGCCTCCTCCTCCTCCTCCTCCAGTTCCTCCTCCTCCTCGTCCTCCGCATCCCCCTGCCCCCTCCTTTCGCCCTGAACCTGGCCCCGTCGCAATGCAAATGGCGCACAAGGATCAAGGGATGACAACTCGATGCCTGGATTGGCGAATACCAACGGACTGGGCTCAATGGAAAGGGATTTAAGGAGGCGTGGGGTGTCACATGTGGCGCGAGCGCACCCAGCTTGCCGTCGGCCCCGCCCTCATGCCCCTCCCCCCCAACCCCGCCATGGTCGGGACCCCCTCCCCCTGCACCCCCTCCTGAAATTCTCACCCTCCCTGGTTGTTCACTCGTCGTCGTTCCCCCCTTCGTTCTACCCCCTCCTTCCTTCCCGCTCCCAGGCTGAATATCTGCATCGTCGAAGCGGACCAGGGTGCATACGCACCAGTAGACCCAAAAGCCCAAGCCCTAGCCAAAGCACGCCAAAATCTAAAAACCTACCAGCCTGACCATGACACTGCCGAGCCCGCCGCTCCGGCACCCCCCCATCCCTGCCCACCTCCAAACCTTCCTCCCTCCACATTCCATCCAACCACCATGTCTGGCTTTATGTTGTCGGCCATTGCCCCGCTATCCATCCTTCGAAACCAGACCAGGGCACGCAAACTGCGATGCGATGAAATATGAACAGTATCGAATACGTGGGAAGCGCGGCCATTGTCATTTGGGAGCGATAAATCTGGCGCCGTAACACAAGCCGCTGACCGTGACAATGCTCTGGCAGAAGCAGAGTGCTGCGCAGCGTGCAGAATCTGATGTACATGGACTAGAGACGTCGGCAGTTACCTTGAGATGAGGAGCGCAGGCCACAGTCGAGCCTGAGGCTAACCAAACGCGAATAATGTATCTAGAACCGCACGCCTGGCTGCTGAGATGCTCGCGGCTGGCTGCACCCTTCCGCGCGATCTCACGACATCATACACACAATCCCAAAATCATGTCGCGATATCCATACGCTGACGTATGGACTTCCGACGCGTCACGCCGCACTACCTCCACTGCAGGTTACTTATATCTGTACAATAAATGGGATGCAGGCAGTTGCATTCCTGGAATCACTGGGACGGCTCGAAACTCATCGAAACTGCATGTGTTGTAACATGTCTGTTCGCAGGTTCGAGAGCGAAGCATCGTGCTTCACGATGATGGTGCGACGTCGTATTTCAACTTACGGCGGCTCGGCTAGCGCTCACCATGTACGTGGTCATCAAGTGGAATCGGGATGAACACGCGGTGGATGCATTTATTATGCAATTGCGCCGGTACCTGTGCTTGAAGCTGGAAAAAATTCAGACAACTGGAATACCTCTGGCCTCAATGAGCCGATCATAGACATGCGCACGCTTTTGGCAACCGACACCTGCTCCAGACACCCTACATCCGATTGAAAGAACATCCTTGACAATGGCCTTATCAGCTTCAATATTAACGATGGCTGCCACTGCCTTCTCGCAAGACACCGCATATTCCAGCGTGGAAGAGGAGGACGCATCTGTGCAGTCGACGCCTTCAGGGCGCCCGTCTGCTTGAGGGGCCACTGGGCTCCGCTTGAGGCTACAAATTGGCGCTGAAACCACCGCTAAGCGACTGGCGTACTCTGTTGATTGATCGAAGCGAAGTGCGCGCCGTGTGACACACATCTAGGCCAAATCACGCACAGCATCATGGATGAATCCCACCAGCCATTTAAGGCGTGAAAGGTTTAGCACATTTCTTCTTTCTAACCCCCGCTCTTCCCCTTCGGGGAGGGGCTGATCACTGATCAGAATTAACAAACACCCCCTCTTCCAGGCGATATTCAGCCGACCTGGACCAAGAAACGCCCCCCCCTCACCACCATCTGTAAAAAACGAAACGACATCCACTTTGCATCCAAATCTAGCGCATGCGCGGGCGCCCCGGAACCACTTTGCATTGGTGCTGACATGGGCGGCGGGGATGCCCGCATATTGCTTGCTGCGCGCAGGCTGTCGAAAAACAATACAAACATACACTGTGGCTACAAATCTGGAGCATGCGCAGGGCCCTTTTTGTTCTGAGCCCTCATCTGTTTCACGACGCCTCAAGACGTCAGAATTTGTCCATCGATGCCGGTGATTTGCGCTTCCTGGAGGAGCCGCCCGTCTCACAGAATGCTCTGCACGTCGTTTCGGGGGCATTCAAGATCCTGAACTTCTTTGGGCCGGAGCCCCAGGCACTGGTGGTTCCTGTTGGTTCCCCGTAGCTGGCGCACCTGGCGCGGCTGGACCACGTGGCGCCGTTGGCGCACGTGGAGCATGTGCCGCACCTGGCACGCTTGGGCCTCCAGGGTGCCTTGTGCACCTGGAACCCGTAGCGCGCATGGCATGCGCGGCGTTCCTGGGCGATCTGCTGACACTCGAGTGTTACTTTTGTTTCGGGAGGGCGGGTGGGAGTGAGCTAAACGCCCTGCTATCTAGGTGGATCGCTTGATCACTGCCCCCTATGAATATACACTCCCTCCCCTCGGCGACTGACATCGAGCCAAAAACAATGCCGACCCAATGATCGCCCCCCCCCAACCATCCTTGTCAGAAAATTATCCTGGCGAAAGACCCAACCATACTGCTATTGAGAGTACCGCTTTCGGTGGAGCTCCCTATGGGGCCACGAAACGATGGGTGTGCCGAAATGGGCGCGGTGCCGCCATGCGAACGCAACCACTGGGGCCCTCGGTGGACGGCCCTATGGGGCCACGAAACGTGTGAGAGGTGTGCCGGAATGGGTGCGGTGCCACCATGCGAACGCAGCCACTGGGGCCCTCGGTGGAGCGCCCTATGGGGCCACGAAACGTGTGAGAGGTGTGCCGAAATGGGTGCGGTGCCGCCATGCGACCGCAGCCACTGGGGCCCTTGGTGGAGCTCCCTAAGGGCCACGACACGTGTGATGGGTGATGGTGATGACGACAGCGACGATGATGAAGTTGATGGTGATGATAGTGGTCGTGATGATGGCGGCGATGATGATGGTGATGACGTTGGTGATGACGATGACTATGATGATCCTTATGATGAGATGGTGGTGGTGATGGGAGGAGGGAGGGGGGGAGGAGGAGTGGAGAGGAGGAGGAGAACGCGGGGCGCTCTCTTCAAAACGAGGACCCAACACCGCAGGATGCATGGGGAAGAATCAAAGCAACAGACACTCTCTCTCCCTCCAAATCCAGAGCATGCGCAACCAACCCGATGCGCTTCCCCACCCGCGACATCCATATCAAAAACTACTCACTGCGTGGAGCTCCCCATCTCTGCATATACTCGCATGGACTTGTCCGCCGTGAGCGTCGAAGCGCAAGAAGTTTCGAAGAGTCATGGGCTTAGGCATTGACAGTCTGTGAGCGAATCGAACTGTGAATGAGTTGGAGTGTGAATGAGTCTCAGTAGCACGAGCGCGTCTCTGCGCATGAGCCTGGGGCCTCCTGGGGCCTCCTGAAACCTCCTGGGGCGTCCTGGGGCCTCCTGGAACCTCTTGAGGCCTCCTGTAGCCTCTTGAGGGTTCCTGTGGCCTCCTGAGGTCTCATGTGGCCTTGTGTGGCCTCCTGGAGCCTCATGGGGATGATTCGTGCCCCAAGAGAAGCTCAATCGATACGAACAGATAAACGGGAAACAACCCTAATTGGAGCCGCAAGAGAAGGGCAGTATATAGGAACACGCGTAAAACACCAAGTTCTCGTGCCGCAGGGGAGGCTAGATCTTTAAAAAATGGAAATTGGAACAACACAAAAAGGATTCGTGCACAAAGGGAGGCAGAATCTATAGGAGCATACGTACAACACATGAGATTGGAGCCATTCCCGTGGCTTTCTGAGGCCTCCTGCTCCTGGGGACTCTTGGAGCCACCTGGTGCCTCCTGGCGTTTCTTGTGGCCTCCTGTGGCCTCCTGTGGCATCCTGGAACTCCTGAAACCTCCTGGACCCTCTTGGGGCCTCCCGGTGCCTCTTGGAGCCTCCTGGAGCCTCCTGTGGCTTCCTGTGGCCTCCTGGAGCCGCACCAAGAGATATCAATGATATCTCCTGGTACGTGTTGTGGCCTCCTGGAGCCTCCTGGAGCCTCCTGTGGCATCCTGAACAGGAACCGTGCCCACGAGTCTGGCCAGCAAACTAGGCAAACCGCCCGATGCATCCTCAACATCTGGCCCCTTTGGGGGCGACAATGAGCCCGCTCGAAACATCCTCCAAATCTGCTTCGGAAGCGGAGGGATGTTGAACGGGTAAACACGCAAACCGCTCTACAAATCCCCGCCAATTGGCGCGAACGGGGGAGTGGTATACCCCCTGGCGGCTCCCTCTTGTGGGTGCTGAATTCCGCGCCTCGCTCGCGACATCCTCCACATCCGCTCCGAAAGCGGAGGATGCTGAGCTGGTAAACAAGAACACCGCTCTACCAATCCCCGCCATGTTGGCGCGAACGGAAAATGAGATACCCCCTGGCGGCTCCCCTTTGGGGGTGTTTGAACCCGCGCCTCGCTCGAGACATCTTCAGAATTTGCTCCGCCGTAATCACCATCATCATCATCATCATCATCATCATCATCATCATCAGCATCAGCATCAGCATCAGCATCAGCATCATCATCATCATCATCATCATCATCATCATCATCATCATCATCAGTGTCATCATCATCATCATCATCATCATCATCATCATCACCATCATAAGCAGCATCATCATCACCACCAGCATCATCAGCCTCGTCATCGCATCGCCATCATCATCACCATCATCACACCAAAACATGCCATAGCGATGCGTAACATCATCCGCATCACCGTCATCATCCTCATGGCTAACAACATCATCATCAACATAATATGCATCACATTCATTGTCATTATACTCGGATCGTCACCATTCGGCATCATTGTATTCTGAGCGCATTATCATAATCTGAGCCGGATGGGGAAGAGAGGGAGGAGGGGAGGAGAAGGGGGAGTGAAGCCTGAGGCGACTAAGAAAGTATTCATTGCGTGAAGCTCCACATCTGTGCACCTATTCGCATGGACCTATCCGCCGTGAGTGTCTAGGCGCAAAATGTTCGAATCTAAACGGGCTTGAGTATTGAGTCTCAGTAGTACGAGCGCGTCTCTGCGCATGAGCCTGGGGCCTCCTGGGGCCTCCAGAAACCTCCTGGGGCTTCCTGGGGGCTCCTGGAGCCTCTTGGGGCCTCCTGGGGCCTCCTGGGGTCTCCTGTGGCCTCTGAGGTCTCGTGTGGCCTTGTGTGGCCTCCTGGGGCCTCCTGGGACCTCCTAACGAAGATTCGTGCCCCAGGAGAGGCGAAACATATAGGAACAGCCGTACATTAAACATTGCGGATTGGAGCCGCAGGAGAACGACAATCTATAGGAACACACGTACAGCGCTCCAGGTGAGGCCCAACATACAGGAGCATACGTAAAACACATGGGATTGGAGCCATTCCTGTGGCCTTCTGAGACCTCCTGCTCCTGAGGTCTCTCGGGGCCTCCCATTGCCTTCCGGGGCCTCCTGGTGCCTCCTGGCGCTTCCTGTGGCCTCCTGTGGCCTCCTGTGGCCTGAGGCCTCATGGAGTATCCTGAAGCCTCCTGAGGCATCCTGGAGCTTCCTGGGGCCTCCTGGAGCCTCCTGGGACATCCTGTGGCCTCTTGAGTCTTCCTGTGGCCTCCTGGTGCCAGGTGGGACCTCCTGTGGCCTCCTGGGGCCTCCTGGAGCCTGCTGGAGCCTCCTGTGGCATCCTGGGGACAATATGTGCCCACGAGTCTGGCCAGCAAACTAGGCAAACCGCTCGAGACATCCTCAGCATCTGGCCCCCTCTGGGGGCGAACATTAACGCCTCGCTCGAGACATCCTCCACATCCGCTCAGAAAGAGGAGGATGTTGCGCATGCAAAGCTGTTGGCGCGAACGGAGGCCGTGAGATATCCCTGGCGGCCCCGCTGAAACCCGCACTTCGCTCGAGACATCCTCAGATGTTGCTCCGCCATCATCATCATCATCATCATCATCATCATCATCATCATCATCAGCATCATCAGCATCATCATCATCATCATCATCATCATCATCATCATCATCATCATCATCATCATCATCATCATCATCATTATCAGCATCATCATCATCGTCATCACCATCGTCATCAGCATAAGCATCAGCATCATCATCATCATCAGCAGCATCATCATCATCATCATCATCGTCAGCATCATCATCATCATCAGCATCATCATCATCATTATCCTCAGCAGCAGCATCATCATCAGCATCATTACCATCATTACCACCATCATCATCATCAGCATCAGCATCCTCATCATCAGCACCATACTCAGCTACATCATCATCCTCAGCTACATCAGCATCCTCAGCATCACCATCAGCAGCATCAGCATCACACAATAACCCCATCCTTTGGATTTTGGGGATACCAAACCATAACCTAGCATAACGCAACAGAGCATACTATAGCATAACATAACACACTATATCATAACAAACAATATTATACGTATCGCCATCGGTCGGCATCATCATACTCTGAGTGCATCATCATAGTCTGAGTAGGATGGGGAAGAGAAGGAGGAGGAAAGGAGGAAGAGTGAGGTCCGAGGCGCCTAAGTAATCCGCCGATCCAGCGTGTGAGTTTCAAGGAGTCTCAGCTACAGCCTCGAGGCTGAGCCTCAGCCTCTGGGGGGGTTGCCGGGGTGGCTCTGCCGGGGAAGGGGGGGTGGGGGGGGGGGGTGCGAGTTTCCGGCGGATGCGTTTTTTGACACCCCTCACAAGGATCGTGGCCTCCGAGGGGGTTCCGAACTCGAGTACCACCCCTCCCGCACCAAGAGGCTCCGAGGAGGCCTCCAAGAGGCCCCAAGGGGCGCAGAAGAGGCCCCCAAGAAGCCCCAAGAGGCTCCCAAGAGACCCCCAAGAGGCCCTCTAGTGGCCCCAAGAGGCCCAAGAGGCCCCCAAGAAGCCCCAAGAGGCGCCCAAGAGGCCCCCAGAAGTCCCAGCCAACCACGAGATCCCAACCAGCATCCATGAGGCCTCTGACCCACCACCCACGCACGGTGGCGGGATAGGCCGACGGCCACTGGATCCGCCGCCCCCTGCTTGCAGGGGTGCACGGCGTGCTGGATGTTTCAGGTTTTGGTTTTGGTTCTTTTTCTAAAAGAACTCCCCAAAGGGCTTCGGCCCGTCCCGCCGGCCACCCGTAATTTTCCCAAAATCCGTCTGTCAATGCCTTTGTTGCCCCAACTTGGCCCAAGATGGCCTCCAAGACGGCCAAGATGGCCCAAGATGGCCTCCAAGATGCCTCCCAGACGGCCAAGATGGCCTCCAAGACGGGTAAGATGGCTCCAAGATGCCTCCAAGACGGCCCAAGATGCCCTCCAAGACGGCCAAGATGGCCCCAAGATGCCTCCAAGATGGCCCAAGAGGCCTCCAAGACGTTCTCCAGGAGAGCCCGAAGAGGCCAAAATCATTGGTTTTCCTTAGGTTTTTGAAGGTTTTTTGCGTTTTCTTCTTTTCGGCCTTCCGACGGCCCAAGAGGCCCCCAAGATCGCCCAAGAGGCCTCCAAGAAGGCCCTATGACGGCCCAAGGGCCCCCCAAGACGGCCCCAAGAGCGCCCCAAGACGGCCCAAGAGGCCTCCAAGACGCCCAACATGGCCTCCAAGACGGCCCTGAAGCGCCCCAAGAGGGCCCCAAGACGGCCCAGAGAGGCCCCCAAGACGGCTCCAGGCGGCGTCAGACGGACCAGGAACGCCCTAAGACGGCCAAAGAGACCCCCAGGAAGCCCCCAAAGGCCCCCAAGAGGCCCAAGGAGGCCCCCCCCAACAGACCCCAAGGGTGCCCCAAGAGACTCCTAACAACCCTCATCCTCCGACTCTATTTCTTCCTCTTCCTCTTCCTGTTCATAATCATTCTCTCCCATGTGTTCCCCGAAAGCTTTCCAAACCGACTCGGGGAACTCATGGTCCGATAGCTTGGCCAAGCTCTAGTCCAACTTTCGGCCACATCGGCGTTTCCAAAAAGGCAGGGGGCGGCGGTGATTCGCCGTAGGCGTCTTCGATAAATGCTGAGTGAGAGGAGGGGAGGGAAAAAGAGAGGAGGGACGAGGGCGAAGAAGGATCACATCAGTCGGAGCGCCCCAGATCGGCGGCACTGGCCGAAGGCCACTACAATAACAAACACCCCATCTTAGGATATGGCGGGGGTGCCAACAGATTGCCTGCCGTGCGCACGGACACCATCCCTGCCAACAAAAACCGTGGAACATGCGTCTTGCGACACTACCGGAATCGTACGCGGCGAGCCCGGTTTTTGACAGGGACGGCGGGGTTGGCGGCGTGTGGCCTGCTGTGCGCTGGCCCACCAGACACTATGATTGGCATTAGTTTTCGACAAGGATGGTGAATGCCGACATGTTGCCCGATGTGCTGTTACGTGCGCAGGCACACCTGCCACACTCTGCACGTGCCCCGAACGTGGCGCACCTGGCACGGCTGGAGTATGCGGCATACCTGGCGCACGTGGAGCACGAGGCGCATCTGGCACACCAGGCGTGCCTGGCACGCTCGGTTCCCAGAGGTGCCTGGAGCGCGCGGCGCGCCTGGCGCGCGGGGTGCACCTCGCCCC
Source organism: Prorocentrum cordatum (assembly GCA_963575745.1). Classification (NCBI taxonomy): domain Eukaryota; class Dinophyceae; order Prorocentrales; family Prorocentraceae; genus Prorocentrum; species Prorocentrum cordatum. The sequence goes on from CAUYUJ010016960.1 coordinate 271,887, forward strand.
AGCGGCGCGCACATGGGGTCGGTTTTGGTTCCCAGTAGCTGTCCATCCAAAAACGAGCGCTGAACATGCTGAGGCTCCGGTGTTCCTGATGTGTTGTGAGAACGGGTGGGAGTGAGCTAGACGGCTTGCTATCGAGGAGGGTGTCTTGACCCCTCTCCTCTCCCTACCTTCTCCCCCTGAGTCTGGAGGGGTGGTTTTGCCAGGCGTTAGATCATCCAAGATGGCCTCGGCGCGGAAGCCCAAATCATTGAGTTTCATGTCGGCCCCCTTTTTTTTGGGGGGGGGGGCATGATGGGGGAGCTCCCCTCCTTCTATCGCTCTCCTCCACGATGGCCCCAAGACGCTGGCAACGAGGCCCCCCAGGGGCACACAAGACGCCCCAACAGGCCTCGGCGAGAAGGCGAAAATCAGTGATGTGATTTTGGTTTTGGCCCCATGCTGACCTCCTTGGGAGGCGGCGTGGGTAAGGAGCCTCCCCTCCTTCGGTCGATCTCTTTCATGATTGCCCCAAGATGGCCCCCGAGGCTCCCGACGGTGCTTCAAGGCTGACCGAAGAGGTGTCCAGGAGGCCCCAAGAGGCCCCCAAGAGCAAGAGGTTCCAAGAGGCCCCCCAAAAGCAAGCAAGACGCCACAAGAGGCCCCCAGGACTGCCAAAGGACCCCAAGACGCCCCAAGAGGACCCTAAGAAACTCTCGAAAGAAATCCGAAAAGACTCCAGGAGGCATCCAAGCGACCTCTTGCCTCTCTACCCGCCGTTCTCCAACTCCTCACGGTCGTCCCCTTGCTCCTCCTCCACCTCATCCCCCTCACCCTTTCCCTACTCCTTCTCCTAATCCTCCACATCCTCCGCCTGCTCTTCCTCCGAATCCTCAGCCATCCTCCCCCTCTTGGGGTACGACGTCTTCCCAAATCCTGTGTTCCCCTGCATCCTCCCCCACATCCCTGATCCGGGCACCTCGTCTGGGCATCGTTTCTGGATGGACTGGTGGGGTTGCGCGAAGCGTCTAGAATTATACTGCATGGTTTAATCGCACTGGCGGGTTGAATACATACATCCCCATATCCCAAAGCATGACTCCCATTGGCAAGTGGTTGGGATGCCTCTTCTGGCTCGAAGAAAATTGGAGTGCTGGCTCAATCATTGGAGACCAGTGGCGTGGACCTAATGATCTCTGCATCGGCTGAAACAAAAACAGACTTGGCAAACCGAGCGTCACGTCCGTAATCAGAACCTGCGGGAACACTTGTCCACCTCAATCGACGCTCAGCCATAAGGTGGGACAGCCGTGGCGCGATGTCGCCCCCCGGTATAACTGGGAAAGACAACAACAAACCCCGGTTTCGCTGAACCACTAAACGAGCAGGAACAGAAACATAACAAACCATAGCATCTCTGAGCCTTCGGACGAGTATGCCTGCCAACAACAACCTGCACAAGCCAAAAGTCATCCACCGTCACGAGTGCATGGAATCCTGGTATTCTGTAGGGCGTAGAAATAAGGCTGTGGAGGGCACAACGTAGACCACACTGCCAAAACACAACGGGAATGCGTACGTTCCTACGAGAGGGAACAGATGTAGTCATCCTGAGCCTCCCGACCCTGCGCTGTACAGGCCAGATGTAAGGGCCGGGCCTGAAAGAGCTGAAACGATGATGACTCCGAATTCGAGTGGCCCCGTTCCACCACGAAGCCGGCGCTTCCCACGAATAATGGCGTACGCGGGTGACATGAAGCAGTACGAGCACCGACTCATTTCTCATCCCTGAGACCCTGTGGCACGAGTAGCGCTTGACTACCTGAGCAAGCAGTACGTGCCTGTATGAAGTTCATGCACGTGCTGGTTAGGTTCCATTGAGCATGAAGTAGATGACGTAGCCTGGTGTCGGCAGACGTACAATTTGAAAAACGAATGGGGGCGCATGCATGCGCATCGGCCAACATATCTCTGAAATCCTGATGCCGCCCTGTGCAATTCAACGGTCTGCCGCTGCTGAGCCAGGTCATTGACTAATCTATCTCGCTAGTGATGTATGGTGACGCGTTCGATTCACGGGAAACAACTGATCCTGCTGTGAGCACGTGACAACTGAATGCGATAGGCCGTCTGCAACGGGAACCAACAAGGCAGTAGTCCGTGCGTTAGAGCACACTGTTTCTGAACTGCGGCAAATGCTTGTGACAAAATCCGTCTCAACGTAGAAATTCTGGTAGTACTGTGCCCCGCAAAACGGACATTACTGATCGGTGGCTGCATCGGCAGGCGTGTGGCTTCTGGTGGCTCTGGACACGGACCTTCGTCCCTGATGAGGCTGTACTTGCCAGGCTGTAATTGCAATGAGGTGTAGACCTTGGACCTGCTGGAAGGGCGACTACTGCTGGACGACACGAAGCGAACCTACTGTTGCACCTTCCTGTTACCCCGTCTGTCCCACCGCGCCGCTATCCACTTCGCCACCGCGTCGAACTAATGTCGACTTGTCGAATTCGCGTCGAACCCACGTCGAATGTTCGTCGGATCCACTCTGGACCTGCTGGACGCTCGTGTCAAAGGAGGGCGGGATGACGCCATCGCAAACCTGAAAAGGTTGACAAGACGCATTGCTTTCGAGGCTGTCCCCCTGAAATTTGCGGCTGCGGTACATGAACCTGCGTACGGTCATCGTGTTACCATAACACAACCCGTAATAAGGCACGGAAGAACTTTTCTGGTCACGGCAGGCCTAAACCACCAACAGGTCACCCGACATTAATCTAAGGAACGGCCCGAAAACCCTAGCACCTCGAGCCCAAATCGGTCCTGATGTCAGCGTATTGGCTGTATGCCTTCTCCGGGGGTGCTGCCATGTGCGGTAAAGGGCTCCTGCTTTGACGTGGGCCCTAGTTCTGGTACCGCTTGAAAGGCTCATCCTTGAACGTTCTCCGCTCCGGGTCCCCAGAGGCTCTCGGCCACATCTGTCCTATGACTTTTGCGCAGTGGGTGTTCTTCGGGGCATAGCCCGAGCTTGTGCTTCGTGAGGTGCTCTGGCTGACTGGTTGACTGGTTGCCTGACCGTCCGGCCATATGTGCCCGTGAGCAGACCCTGCCAGTCGTTGCGACAAAGAGCGCAACCCGTGGCGAAACTAATGGCAGGCCGAGTTATGATGGGCAGCTGAGGGCGCAACTTGCGGCACAAGCCGTTGTACAGCGGAGGCCAGTCCACAAGAAACCTACCACAAGAAACCCAACCCTGAGACCCCAGGACGTCCACGTATTTTTGGTGTGGGAACGTCACGCTTTCCATAGCGCGTAGCGAAACAATCGAAACTCAAGACACCCAGTGCACCATGGAGGCAAGCAGGGTGTTTCTTGACATGGGCCCCCACTGTATGTTCGGCAGGCAAGGGGACAATATAGGGCACAACCAACTGAAGCCCGTTCATGTTGGGCAGCCGAGGGCACGACTTGGGGCGCAATCTATAACATCGACAATCGCGGGCGCTGACCATGGCGCAACCAATAACACGCCGTGCTCGGGCGCATCGGATGGCGCAACCAATAGAAAGCCGCGTCATGGTCGGCAGCCGGGCATGCAATGTATGGCGCAGCCACAAGCAGACTCTCTCATGTTCGGCAACCGAGGGTGCAGCATATCGCGGAACCTATGACGCAACCCATGGAGAGGCAATGATCGCGCGCTCCATGGACGGCACAACCCACGGTGCAACCTGTGCTGCAATCCTCGGATGGCCTGATGCATGTCGCAATTTATGGCACAATCCATTGTGCAACATGCAGCACACCCCATGGATAGCGTAGCATTAGCATGAGCGCAACCCATGGACGACGCAAAGCCGTAGAGCAATACAGAGATTGCGCATTCCATGGCAAGTGGAACCAATGGCGCAACCAACGAATGGTGCAATCCATAGCGCAACCCATGACGCGACGTATGCCGCACCCATGAACGGCGCAACCCATCGCAAAAACAACTTGAGACGCAACCTGTGACGCATCCCATGCGTGGCACAATCCGTGACGTTACCCATAACGCGACCTATGGCGCAATCCATGATGGCGCAACACAAGGCGTGCTCGATGGCGCAGTAGATTGATGACCCGAGCCAGTGCGCAGCCTGATTATGGCGCAACTCATGTATGGCCGAACCCATGGTGCAGCCCATAAATGTCGAAATACCTGGTGCGTGCATGGGGGCCCACCGCATGGCACAACCGACGGCTTTACTGACGTCGCGTCGGCATGGAGGTGACCAAACATGCCTCGGAGTAGGCGGCATCAGCTTCTTGCCGCGATTCCCACGACAGGGTCCAACGACGACGACGCCGACGAAGAAGCCCACGTCGATGAGCAGGCCTGCGGGGCCCAGTGGTCGACCCTCGCAAGTTTTGCGGGGCCACGTCCGATTTATGCTCGCCGCTCGGGCTGCGAAACTGCATGGCAAACTCAGGTGAACCTGGGCCCAGGAGCAAGCCACAGACGGGTGCCCAATCTTGAACGCCCCTCGCCGGCGTCACCGCCGCGTGGATGCGGCACGAACCTGCCGCAGTGGTCTTCCGAAGACCGTGGCGCTTGGTTCCCGTCTGGGACGGGCGGACATGCGTTCCATTGGTGATGAAGCCTAGCCCCTGCCGCGCGGCAACTCGAAAGAGGGACCGAAGCCTCCTCAACCTCGCTCCTCCCGCGCCCCTGCCCCACTTCGCTCCGCCCCCATCCTCCTCCTCCTTCTCCGTTCCCGGACACCTCCTCCCCCTCCTCATCCTCCCAATTGCTCCTCCTCCTCCTCCTCCTCCTCCCTCCCTCCCCCCCTCCATCCATCCGTCCATCCATCATTCCAGCCATCAATCCATCCATCCATGCATCCATCCATCCTCTCTGTCGCCGACGCATCCGGTATGCTGGAATCCAGCCCCTTGCGACCCCCACTGCGATCAGGGCCCCTCCCGCCTCGCAGCGCGCGCAGCCCCCGAGGAGACCTCCATGCTTCCTCCGTCCTTCCATCCTTCTTCATCCTCCTCCCTCCATCATTATTCCTCCTCCTCCTCCTCCTCCTCCTCCTCCGTCTATCTCCCGTCAACCCCTCTTTACCGCCCCTGCCCCCTGCCCCTCTGCCCCCCCTCTCCCAACCTCCCTTCCCCGTCCACGGCGACTCGGATTTGACGCGTCAGCGCTGCAGAGCTGGCAGGCCCGCGCCCTCCCCGAGCAGGAAGAGGCGGGGCCCGTCGGCTGGGGGGGGGTGCTCTGTCGGAGGAGGATGAGGACCCCTAGGTTTTGTCTCATATCTCTGCGTTAGGTGGCTTGGACACCTTTCCCTTCCATCTTACCTTATCTTGTTGCAAATCCTCATCCTCTTCTCTCCTGTGACAGGTATCCTGCGATGTCGCCGCCTCTCCCGTGCACGGTATTTTCAAATCAAAGGTTCAAGCTGTGTGCGTTTCCTGTGTTGTTTCGCTCGGGACGTCCTCGGAGCTTGAATGAGTGTGCCCTCGCTCGAACGATGGCCACATTCGATCGGTGCATTGCTCACGCGTTGTTCAAATAGCGCTCTCGCCCCAGCGCTGGCAACCTTTTTGGATCCAACTCCGTCATCCTCGTCGCCGCTCCCCTCATTTCCTCTCCTCCGCCTTCCCGTGATCCTGCTTCCCCTCCTGATCCTTATAATGCTCTCTCGCTCAAACACACACACACACACACTCTCTCTCTCTCTGTCTCTCTCTCTCTCTCTCTTCATCTCTCTAACTACTACATACATACATACATATAGCTACGTGTACGCCTGAATAAATAGAACTACATATAATTATAGACAAGTGTGTGTGTGTGTCTCTCTCTCTCTCTGTCTCGCTATCTCTCTCTCTCTCTCGCCCTCTCCCTCTTTCAGCTCGCCTTGGGGCTTCAGCTCCGCTCTTGGCTGGGCCAGCCCGCCCAGAGAGAGAGGCTCGCTGCCTCACCTCGCGGCCCCTACCGAGGGAACCACAGGGGCGCCGGCTCTTCGCTGCGCCGCAGGACGGCTCGCTGCACACTTGCGCGCTGCTCTGCGACGGCATGCCGTGGCCTCTTCGTGTGTGAAAGAGCGCGCTCCGCCGCTGCTGGCAGCAAACCCGGACGGGGGGGGGGGCACTGGGGGTTTCAACCCCCCCCCCCCTCGAAAACCGAGGGGGGGTCACTGGGGTTCCAGACCCGTCCCCCCTCCGCCCCCCGGTCCGTCCCAAAAGGGAGAGGGGTCACTACCGGCTCGAACCCTCCCCCCTCCACCCCCCTCCTCGCCGCCAGCAAACGATCCCCCCTCCTCCCCCACTCTGGATGGGGGACTGTGGTGGGGACAGTGGTGGGAACGGTGGTGGGGATGGTGGTGGGGACGGTGGGGACAGTGGGACAGTGGGGACAGTGGGACAGTGGGGACAGTGGGAAAATGGGACAGTGGTAAAGTGGCCAGTGGGGACAGTGGGGACAGTGGAGACAGTGGGACACTGAGAACAGTTGGACAGTGGGGACAGTGGGACCATGTGACGGTGGTACAGTGGGCACGGTGGCGGGGACGGTTGGGACAATGGGACAGTGGTGGGGACAGTTGGGAGAGAGGGACAACACAGTGGGACAGCGGTGGGGACAGGACAGCGGTGGGGACAGTGGTGGGGACAGTGGGGACAGTGGGGAAGTGGTGGGGACAATGGGGAGAGTGGGACCGCGGTGGGGACAGTGGTGGGGACAGTGGGAAAGTGGTGGGGCATCAGATGTCCAGGTGTATCTATACAAACGTGCCTCGAAAGAGGCACAGCAGTACGCAAAATACTTGGGGCGGGCGTGCTGTAAGGTGCTGAAGCTGGGCTTCTGCCGTAAAGATGATCGGCCTGAACCCCGAAAGCCCTGTCCCCCTGTCGGACCCGCCATCGTATATACCCATAAGGGCTGTGCTAAGCTGCGTGAGTGCAGGTGGGCAGAGTGCAATATGTCTACAAGGTGCCTGCAGCACCTCCGCACGATGGCAAAACTCAAACCCTGCGACCCGAGTGCAGCCCTTAAATGGCTCGCCGTTCGGTTCTCTGCCCCGTCGGGCGAGGTCTGGGCTTCACCGTTCACGTCGGAGGCCGCGAGAGCCTCGGTGGAGGCCGCCAGGCCTGCTCGAAGGCTTCCCCAGGCAAGGGGGCAGGCCGTGCCCAAGATGGCCTCCCGGAGGCCTCCGAGGACACCCAGCCCGGGGCCGGGTGCGGGGAGCCCAACGGCCGCGTCGACTGAGAGCCTTCGTGCTTGAGGCGGCGGTGTGGAGGGCGCTGGGTCGACCAGCTCCAAGGAGCGTGCGGCTCAGGCCGGCTTGGGACCGACACCTCGGCCTCGGCGCGGAGCCAGACTGGGGCCGCCTGGCCGATTTTGAAATATCTTCCGCGCCCTCGGCCACGCGATGGCCGAGGCCGGTCGTCTTCTGTCGTCGGTGTGCCTGTTCTGCGGATGGTGAGGGCCAGGTCCGGAACCTTCGAGTCACTTGTAAGGGGCTCTCGCGTAAGCCCAAAACCTGAGCTAACACCAACAATCGAAACTCGCTCGGTTAGAGAAGGGCCAACACCCGACCTAGAAGTGCACGGTGCGAGTTCATCTGAACGGCGCGTCCGGGCAGTTTGGACGCGCCTCTCTATCGCTCTGTCACCTCCTCCTCCCTCCTCCTCCTCCCTCCTCCACCACTTCTCTCCCTCCTTGCCCCACCCGCAGGTTGTCCCACATGCACTCGAACACGAGGCACAGGTGCCCGCGGTAGCTGAAGGTCCGAATCAGGCGGATCACGTTGCTCTTCTTGGCGCGGTCGGCCTGGGCGGAGCTTGCTGCTCGAGCGTGCAGGGCGAAATTCTGTAGCAACTCATGGGGACCTCCCATACCATCTTGCTGGCTCTTGCGAACCGACGCTAACCGACTCGAGTCGACGCTAATCAACCCTGATTGATGCTTACTCGACGCTGGTCGACGCACAGTGCGCGCTCTGCTCATAAACTGGTGAAGATACCCCCCTGGTGGTTGTGAAGTTCAGAGATATCGATGTTTGAATGTCTGGATCGCGTTTCGTCTGAGGCATCCTCACAATAAGAGCTACGATAGGAACTTTGGAGGGGATGATACAGTTCGGCATCCCTGCCTGGTCTTTCAAGGGAACCACATTCAATTCCGTGGATGAACAGATGCAAGGGAAAAGGGAGGATGCTTTATATTCTGAGGGATGTGGCTAGCGAACGCGAAAGCACTCTGAATGTGGAAATACGATCACACACAAAGCTCCCGTGGTTTGCTACCGACAGGAGGGGTCGCCAGCTACGGTTGCGTTGGACGGATAGCGTGCAGCATCGATCTCCGAAAAGCACGCTATCCCTGTGAGGCGATCTCCCCGCGAGGTCCCCTTCGGTGCACGTCAGTCCCTGGCTGGGCTTCTTCGGCGCAGGCTATCTCCAAGGTGGGGGATAGCGTGTGATCAGCGGGCCTGCGGCGCCACATCGCACGCTATTGTTGGCAACCCCAAGAGTATACGGTGTACTGCTGTGCGGGCCTGGTAGATCGGCTACACGCCAGGAGTGACCCTGGGCAAGAGTGACCTTTGGTGCCGGCCTCTAGGAAGCTGCGCGGGAGCCGAATCCAAGCGCGCAAGACGGTACCATCGCATCGCGCTCGGCGATCGGGGGCCCAAGTGGGCCCGCACCAAAGGTAACTCTGGCGAAGGCTCACCCTTACGTGTAGTTGGGTATCCTATGCAGTAACTTGGGTTCAGGACCTCCCAATGACTAGCAAGACACAGCAAAAGCATACCGCTTCTTGAAATAGGAAGGCGCCGAACATCGATTGGGACCAAGCAATCCAGGAACAGCTGAGTTCAACGACCGGCGTCTACGCCTGCACAGACCCTGGGCCTGGATCAGCGCCCCTCTAACGAGGAATTCACTAACGGGTACTTTGGCCAACGACCCGGCGAACCCGACCCTCCCCGAGGTGGGCAGCGCTGCAATGCCAGAAAGAGGCCCTAAAAGGGCAACGTTCGGCAAATGTCCAAAGCACCAGTTCGTGAGTACTCGTTACGGTGCCCCCGATAAACACCTACGTCCAACGAACGGCGTATACTTGGCTGCTCGTTCTCGGAACCTTCCTGGAGCCACTCGCTCCACTCGTGCGTCGAAGCTGCATCGAACGTCCGTCGACTCGAGTAAAACCTGAGTCGAACTTGAGTCGAACCTGTATCGAACCTAAGTCTAACCTGAGTCGAACCTGAGTCGACCTTGAGCCGAACTGGAGCCGAACCGATCCATCAGGTGGGCCCCAGAAATGTACCCAAAACGAGCATCGAAGTATGTGAGCGGTTTGTTTGATTCGGCGTTTCGACATTGGGAGGAAAGGGGAGGGGTGGGGGGTCTGGCCCCAGACCTCTGCGTACTGCGACTGTTTGCAAGAGTGCTGCCTCTGGGGGAGACTCCACCCGCTCGAAACGGGCGCCAAAAAACGGCCAAGATCTACTCCATGGGTGGGGGGCGAGGGGGGGAGGAGGGGGAGCCCACGCCGATCGGCAAAACAACGGATAAAACAAGAATCACTGTACAGAATCGGCCCGACCAGGAACCTGGGCGTGCGCTCGGCGCCCTCTGCCCCTCGCGGACCCGGCGCCGCACGCGCGGGGCTGCTCGGTGCTCGGGCCACCGCCCCGTCGGGGCCCGTGGCCCGCCGCGGGCGCTGCGCGCGGGCGCTCAGCGCCGAGTGGAGAGGTGCGGCTGCGAGGCCTCGGACGAGGCCAGGACGAGGATAAATTCCAGTGAGGAGCAATCGGGAAGCTCTGAGATCCCGCGGTTCTGAAGGATGTCTCGGGCGCCGCGGCCTTCTCAGAGCGTTCGAGAACGCTTTGACAGCGTTTCGGAAAGCTCTGGAACGGATGGATCCTCGTCCCAGCCCCGTCCTGAGGCCACGGGTGCGACCGTGTTGGGGTCTTGTCCGACTGTGCACGGTAGGTGGGTCTTTGACACCACATCGATCGTTCAACCTTGGACAGATCGCGGCCCTGATCGTTCAACGCTGACTTCCGTCGGGTCCTGTGGCGCTACCGTGCCTGGACCTAGGCCATCAGAACATCCCTCAAGAACACGAGACCCACCGCCGGCCAAAAGAAACACAACATCCAAGGGTACCCTCCCCAGGATGCATCGTGACATCCACCAAACACGAAGAACACTAGAGTACCCTCCCCGAACCGGTCTCGATCTTGCACGTCGGTCCGACTGTATGCGAGGGGGAGACGGCGAGAAAAAACTCGGTTCGATGGGGCTCCTGTTCTGGCGTGGCCGACCTGCGCAACGACTGCAGCCCGTGGCACGCATCAAGAGAAAGGCTGGTCACAGAAGGGTTGCAAATGGGAACCAAACGGGGCAATGGCTGAATCAGCAGCTGGTCTGAGTGATCAGCACTTGCGCTTCGACACTTATCAGCTCGGGACCTCGGTTGCGAAACTGAGGGTCTCGTGCGACATGTAGTGTTGAATAGACACGTGTTTTACAAATCGAAAAAAACCCGGTGGCGAAACGCATAAGAGAAACGATGCAAGACCAAACGCACCAGAAAGATATCAGCATGTCTGCCGTGTCTGCTCCCTTGAAGCTTCTGCGACGGGCACGGCGCATACCAAAACGAGGACGCAATCGGACATTCCCCACCCAAAAGACACCAACACGATCGAACTAAAGACGCACTTGGCTTATGAGTGGATGGGGAGAAGGTGGATGACGATGATGAGGCTGAATGCTGGCGGCGCTGAAGAGACGACACACCACTTGCCTTGGCCAACCGCTCCAGGATGTCGATCTCCTTCTCCGCCGCCTTTCGCATCATGTCGTTGCATCGCATGATCTTGATAGCCACCTGGACAGGGGGCAGGAGCGGGGGTGAGAAAGAGGAAGCGCGGAGGGAGAGGGAGAAAATTCCCACCAACCCTCTGGGCGTGAGTGGTTTTGCGGGTTTCTTCTTCGGACCCCCCTCCTTCCCCTTCGGGGAGGGGGTAATTACTGTTCCCTATTATCCAGGCGACTGGCAACCAACCAGGAACGACGAGGACACCATGCTCACCCCCCCACACCATCCCTTTCCCCTGCCCCGTTGCGAGCGCGCGACGGTTTGTTCTGGCCCGCGGGCAGAGGATTACAGGTTGCTTGTGAGCGGCCTTTCCACCCGTCACGCGTTCCGAACAAACGCGACCAGCTAAACGCACTTGCCACGCAAACCGCCAGCTCCAAACACCGACGCCACCCCGATCCCCGCATCCGTGCCAGGCACCCTCTCAAAGACGCCCCCTTCCAGCGTAAAACCAATAAAACCCTTTGTGCTTCTGTGTTTCTTCCTGTTCTGAAGCTTGGGGAACCAAAAGGTACCCATACCGCTACTCCCCAGACCTCTCTAGGGGGGCGTTCTGACAAGAACTTCGAGGCGCATCCAGCGGTGGCGACGAGGGCCTCCCAGGAGGCCCGGGAAGGGGAGAAGGGCCGAAGGGTAGAGGTGAGGGCACCTTTTCCTCCTCTGAGCCCCAGCGCCGCGCAGGACTCGGGCAGGGGCGGGCGCCCACCACGCGGCTGCGGACCACGCCGCCCGCGCGTCGGGGGGCCGGGGCGGCCGCACGCCCGCGGCCGCCCGCGCTCAGCCCGCGAGGCGCTCCAGGGCGCTGGCGGCGCTCTGGGGCCGGGGCCGCGCCGGGCTCGGCGGGCGCCCCTCGTGGGAGAACGGAACGGGCACGACGCCGCGGTGGGAACCGAGCGTGTCCGGGCCCCGTCCCCAGGGGGCTTCGCAGAAGCTGCCACAGGACGGCGCAGGTTCCCGGCCCGTTCTCCTGGCGACAGGCGCTGAGCAGCAAACAAAAAAGGTGCAGTGCGTTTGGGCCAACCTTTGCCACCAAGTTGTGAGAAAGCATCTAGTGGACATGCTCCTGGCCCCGACACAACCACTCCACGGACCTCTCCAAGGGGTGCGTCCTGGCCAGGATTTCGAGGCGGGTCCAGCCGTGACGGCGAGGGCCTCCCTGGAGGCGCAAAACGGCGAAGACAACGCGCAAGCTACTCCTCTGACCTCGTGGCCCTCCGGCCGGGGCCCAAGCAGGCCCTGCTCGCGCGCCAAGGCGACCAGCTGCTCCTGGAAGCCGCGGTTGCCGATGAGACCCCTGCCCCTGGCGGCCCTGCAGCGCCGGACGGCCTCCAGCACCTGAGACGAAGCCAGGACGACGCAGACAACTTCAGGTGAGGATAGATCGAGACTCTCTGAGATCAGGCGGCTCAGGAGGATGTATCGGGCGTCGCGGCCTTCTCAGAGCGTTGCAGAACGCTCTGAGAGCGTTCTCGAACGCTCGGGAACGGATCAATCCTCGTCCTAGCCCCGTCCGAGCACCTCAAGGCGCTCGTGCAGCATTAGCTCCGCAGCGACCACCACGCCCGAGCGGTTGATGCCGGCCACGCAATGCACCAAGCAACGACCGCCAGACTCGCGGGCGGCCCTGATGAAACCGCGCGCCTCCTCCAGGTGCTTAGCTATGATCGGGTAGTGCTCGTCGTCCTCGGCGTCGATGGAGTGGTGCGCGATGCCGGCGCCAGCGTAGTCCACAGAGGGGTTGGACGCAGCGGCGCCGGCGACGTTCAGCACGTGCGTGACACCGAGCTCGCGGAGCCGGGCCAAGTCCGACGCGGACTTACAGTTGCCCAAGAGCAGACAGTGGAGGCCAACCAAATGGGGCCAGAGCGGACGGGGCCGGGAGGTCGCGCCGCATCGGCGACGCACGGGCGACGTCGGGATGGGGAAAGTCGGGCTCCGAATCGCGCCGCATATCGCTGATGAATTAGCAATTGGATGAATTACAAATTCATAAATATAAACTGTTGACGGCCCGCGCGGATTTCTTGGATCTGCGCTAGACCCCCTGGCAGCGCCTCCGGCGCCGCCGCTGATGCGCTCCGCAAGCCAGGGAGGGTGTTCAACGCAGATCCAAGAAATCCGCGCGGACCGTCAACAATTGATGCAAATGCAATGTTTTCTTATTCGAGCAACGCACTCAATCCCGTCTAACCGAGATGGGTCTTGAATACACTCTCTCAATAATGAGAACCTGAATCTATTTCTTCGTGGGTGTATGGACGGACTGGGATGCCAACAACACTTTCAAATAACTATTCCACCGCAGCGGCCACCGCTAATAATCGTTTGGGAGATGAGGGCCACTCATGGTGATGAGGATGGTAAGAGGAAGTGCGAGGAGGGGAGGGACGAGCTTCAGTACCAGCCGAGAACTTAGGGGGGCATCATTCAGGACCTGCTTCGGTCACTCTGTCCCTTTAGTGGGCCCCGGAGGCGACAAAGCCGTGTTCTTTCCCGTTTCGTGTTGCCGTCTTGCTTGCCGGTTCGGGCGCCGTTTTTTCCTGTTCCGTAGCCGTTCTTGTTGCCGATTCCGGTTCCAACTACTATCCCAGAACCGTGATGTTCGCCGCTCTCCGGTTGCCGTGGTTTTACCGCTTCCAATATCAATGCGTTTTTTTTTGGGGGGGGAACCGTGAAAAAACAGCCCTGCCGTCCCCAGGGCCCACTAAGCTCTGTGCCCTGTTTGGGCGGCCTGGCGATGTGGGCTGAGCTCCACGGGCAGTGCGGGGTCCCTGGGCTCGACGTCTAAGCTCCTCACGGCCGCCACCCAGGGCCAATCCTCGGCTTCGGCCTGCGGCGCTCTGCGGCGCACGGGCCCGCCCACCGGCCTGCCGAGGGTAGAACAGCGGCGGCACAGCGCGCAGGGGAAGCACGATACCATGGCGGACAACAAAAAAACAGACGGCATAGGCACAAACTTTTGGAGGTCCGCGCGGATCTTTGGCATCTGCGCTGAAGCCCCCCCCTTGGCGCGCGGAGCGCGCCAAGGGCGGCGCCGTGACCGCCGCCAGGGGAGGCCCAGCGCCGATCCAACAAATCCGCGAGGAGCTCCCAAAGTGTATGTGTATGCCGTCTTTTCTTTTTCGACTTGCGCGCGCCCGCGGAGTCAATGGTGGGGCCACGTCTGCGACGGAACCCCTCGCCCCCTCTCGAATCAGAGGTCGCGGGCGGCAGCAACTCGGCAACAGCAGCAGCATCGGCAGCGAAAAACGCTGCCCGGTCAGGTGGTCGACTCCAGAGCTACCCTTTGCAGTCCAGTCAGATGGAAGCGGGAAAGGCGGGCTCCAGGGTGCGAGTGGACGGCTGGCGGCGCCCACGCGGAGGGGGAAAAGGGAGGGGGGGCGGCCTTCGAAGATGGCGGGGGGCTCTCAGAAGGCAGGCGCCTTCTTAGAAGCCCCCCGAGGCTTCTGAGAAGGCTTTCTAAGAAGCCAATATGGTTTCCGAGAAACCCCCGCGCCTTTTTAGAAACCCCGCCGCCTTTTCAGAAACCCGCTCCCCCGGCGCCACCCCGTTGGTGGGCGCCGCCAGCAAGGGCGTCGGAGGTTCCACGCACCTGTAGCACCCGAGGCCCCCACGCCCTCGCGTGGGAGCCCCGTTGGTTTGGCAACCGCGTCGGCGGTAGCCCTGATTTCGATTGATTGAAGTAGATCGATTGTTTAGCGCTGTCCCGAACACGTTTACAGTGATAACCTCCTCTTGTACACCAGCGACCTGTCTCCCGTCAAACCTTAACACGCGCTCTGCGAGCGCATTCGCACAATGTGAGCTCCAGGGCGCCATGGAGCCAATGTGAGTGCGGAACAGAAGCACGAGGGTGCACAGGGTCGGGGAGAGGCCAACGGGGTGGCACAGGCTACAGATAAGTCCATATAAGCAAAAAAAAAAAAAGGGATACACATCTGTTGGCCGAAGATTCCCCGACAAGCTTCGTTGAGCAGAAATGGGGCTCTGATGGCCCGCACACTGGCGCGCCTGCCGGTAAACAAAGCCATTCCAGGAACCAACATCATCTAAATCGAACTACTGCTCGCGGGAGTCCAGTGAAGTCGGCCACTCCTCCAAAACACCGAGACCCGTGAGGACTCGCTTGCGTGACGACTCGAATCCTGGGACGTGCACCAACGTCCAGCTGCTACAGGACATGAAAATGTCTAGTAACTTCTGCGCCTCGTACTTGACATTGTTACAGCCGTCCGCTACCTGGGCGCGACAGTGAAGCCGGCGCAGCTCTGCCCCGCACTCCCTTCCCTGCTGGAACGCCACGCACGCGCGGTATCGCGCTCACCACTCAGACCGAGAACTGAGCTCTCCGAACGGATAACCGCGTCGTAGAGGCTCTTGCAACGCGCGACCATCGCATCATGCGGCCCCAAGCGAATCATCTCGTCGCCCGTCGCCCTTGCGCTGCACGTCCGCGCTCAGCATTCCACCCTCGAGAGCACGCTCCAAAACAGATGGCGTAGCCACCGTGGCTGCTGCCCGCTGCGCACGAAGACCACCGTGCGTCGAACCAGCGCACCCAAGCCATACCCTCGCAGGGGCGACTCGCAATGCGGGCCTAAGCACACCTGCGTATCGTCTTGACCAGCTGGTTGATGCGATGGCCTGCAGCGCGGGCGCGTCGACGGCGATCTGCCGCATCGCCTTGGTCGAGGGCCAATGCGAATGACCCAGAATCTCCTGGCGAGCCGCAACCTCGCCCCGCGCCGGCCCGTCATCCAGGCTCGACCGCCCTGCGCGCATGACGTTGCAAGACCAGGTGGTATCCGCGCACTTCTCTCGGCTATGCCTGAAGCCCGCGTCTGGTTTCCTGGAGACCTCCGCGCCGCGCGCAAAGTTGCCCTCATCGTCTGACTTCCACTTGCCACGGCGATACTCGGTCTTGAGACGCCCGCGCTCAGCCACGAACCTCCGGGCGCCCAAGTCGCCCGCGATCTTGAAATCGCCCGCGCGGGCGACTGTGAGCCTGATCGCGTGACCTGTGGAACTGAGCATGGTGACTAGGCAACATTCGCGCTTGCAGGCACACTGGCCGCTGCACTCCAAGTCCGTCTTCGAATCCTCGAACCAGCGCCTTGGAGCGTTGGCGAGCGCATAATGCGCCTTGAGAATCTGCGCCAAGCACTCGTCACCAAGCCCGAGAGCACCTCGCAGAAGTGGAGCAGGAAGAGCGCATAGCTTGCGCCCCTCCTCTGCAGCTGCACATTCATGAAAAGGCGACGCAACGTCCGCCAACCAAGACCCCCACTTCTGGCGTCGTCGGGCAGCGGCGCGAAAATCTCCTCGACCGCGAACAGCGCCTCGCCCAGCTCATCCTCGATCAGCCGCTTGGCATCAACATTCCACGCGAGACGCCGCGCCGCGTCTCACCACTCCTGCCCGTCTGGGCTTGTCCCGTGGCACGTCGTGGCATTGACGCCCACGCGCTCCCGGCACTCGAACTCGCCCGTCGGGTGGATGTCGACATCCGCCTCCTCGGTGCCAGTAGCGCGCATTACCTCTGGCGGGAGCGGCTTCGCCACCGTCCGTCTCTGCGCGGCGCGGGCAGGCTGGGCGTCGGCCATGTCGACGTCACCTCTGGCCCGCAGGCACCGTGCTGACCACCCTGGCTGCTTCGCGATGGCGCTGGCCCGCTCCTTGCGCAAAATCCTTGGGTCGGCTGCTCTGGGCGCCGTAACCTTGCCTAGGACTTCCTCGTGGTAAGACTAGTACAAACTGCCATCCTTCTTCGAGCAAGTGCGACGACCGTCGCGTTGAAGTGAGGGTCTGACGTCGCGATGGGCCGCTCATGTTTGGCAGCCTTCTCCTTTCTTGGGGCGTCGTAGTCCACGCGCGCGGCCATCCACCCGCGCGGTAAAGAGCAGCTCTCAAAGCTTCCTGAGGAACGACAAGTTCCGCGCCTTGGCGCAGTGCCTGGTGCGCCAGAGCGCACGCGCCCTGGTCACCTTGTCGTCGTTCCCCCTCTTGGCCTCCAGGCGCCCCCGATGCGAGAGCGCTTCTGGCCGGCGTCCTAGATGATCGACTCCGCCGAACACGGCGGCGAAAACACTGCTCCGCACGGTCGCGCCAGCGACGGGTTTGCTGATGTCCTCGTCGCCGGCTGCTGGCATGGTTGTGGCAGCTTCTGGGAGTATTTATTCGCGCTTCTCGCTGAGATGTTCATCCTCATACTGGTCGACGTGCTGCTCGTCGTCGCCCTCGGCCACGTAGTTCTTCCTCTGCTGCCACTGCGTTTCGCCGTGGTGCCTGTAGCCGCTGTCGCGCTCGTGCTCCTTGTCGAAGTGGAACGGATGCTGGTGTAGCGGCACCCCTTCTACACTGAGGCCAAGATCTGCGAAGGCTCGTGGTCTTGGATGCCTGCATTTCCCAAATGAAACAATGCCCTGAGCAGCTCCGCGGAGATAGACTTCTTTTCGTCGGGCGAATTGTCCATATGCTTGATGGCCTTCTGCAAACCGTCCTCTTGTGAATCGATTTGCGTCAGGTAATATCGCATCGAAACGCTGGGCCTCCTAAGCGCATTTTTCGCGACAGTCCTCATAGGCTTGCTCGCGCCCTCTACTTCCAGGATGCCGATCTTTTCCATCAGGTAGCTCAGGAGCTGGACCACACCCATTGGCAACTAAATACCTGGATCCTTCTCGATGGCGTGTAACATGTCCATATTGTGATACATCCGAACCCCTTTTGCCAAGCTCTGCCCTTCAGCATGCTCATGAACCTTGATCAACCGACACCCTTCTCGTCCATCTCGGCGAATCAGACGTAGAGCATGACTCTCACCACATAGGAATCAAGTTATGTGACGTCACCGTCTCATGATGGAACAATGGTTCTTTCCTTCGGAAGTCATCCCGAACCAGTCCGTGGAGCCAGACCAGCCCTGCTACCAACTAGTTTGGTAGCTGTGTTGGCGGTAGCCTTGACATTGAAAACTCGACAACCTCGATCATCAATGTCACAATCAAGTTGATCGTGATACATCCTTGTCCAACAGTTATTGCCAAACTCTATCACGTGTGAGAGTGCCCATGGTGGGCAAGATCTCCTTTTGCGCTCTCTGAACGCAGATACTCAATAATAATATGTGAGCCTGGTAGCTGTCCGGATCAACTCAAGGGCGCCCTGGAGCCAAGGTGGGCACAGATCAGAGGCTCGAGAGTCCACAGGGCCGGAGAGAGGCCAAGTGGGTAATACAGGTTGCATATGTTTGTACATAACTCCTGAAGCTACACCCCGCGGCCCGCAGCCCCTCCACCGCAGTCATGGGGAGGCCGAGTGGTGAAACGGAGGAACGGGCTGACGGGAGGGGGCGGCGCAGGCGGAGCAGGCGCAGGGGAGAGGCGCGTGGGGGTGGGGGATGGGGGCAATGGGGGGGTAGGCGCGTGCGGCGCAGTCCACACCGGCCCGTGCGGTTGGATCGAATCGGACTGTGCGGCGGATCGGGCCGCATCAAGCACGTGGCAGAAAATCGAGTCGGATCCGCTCGGAGTGGCCACCGGGGCGAGGGACATGTTTTCTTAGGCAAGCTGTTGGGCCACGAGGAGCCGAAGCGTTGGGCAGCCTGGGCACGACAAGCCCAGAAAACAAGTCCAGTCGAACATACACGTGAGGCACAGGCAACCGAGAACGTCTTCCACCTAATACACGCTGACAGGTAGCATCCCCTCTCGCACCACATCATCGCCCCCTCCGGACGGGGAGGAACATCTGGGCATCCTCCAGCGTCGATCGCTTCGATGCTGACGAAAGGTGCAGCTCGATCAAGAACCGAGGCTGGAGCAGGTTGGGGGGCTCCAACTATACATAAACCCCGATCTCGGCAGGACCATTCATTCGCCCATCAAATTCCTGCCCAAGATCGGCGTAACTATATATGTACGGCTGGCGCATCCGGATGACTTCCCATAGAATCCAATGTCATTTGCTGTGGCCACGGTTCGACGGGGACCCCAGACCTTCCAACCCCATTCCCGGGGATTAGTCTTTCGACGCAGGTCGTTATCTGATGGACCCTGGGGGCCAAGACGAGCCTCTCTAATAGAGGTTCGAACGTAAGAGAAACTGATCGTCCCGATTTCTTGTGACGCCCAGAAGGGTCATCAAAATCAAGCCGCAGAACCTCGGTTGCGATCTGACCAGAATGTCGAGGCGGATCAAGCCGTGCAGACGAGGGCATCTCACACGAGCGCAAAAAGAACGCAGAGAGTGAATGCTCCTCCTTCGGGGTGGGCCAGCAAGGGCCATATCCCGAACTTCGGCCGGCTACATTGCACATAGCTCCCAAGCCCGGGTCCGCTGAGGGGGAGGGGAGGGTCAGGGCGCGTAGGCTCCAAAAGGCAGGCCTCCGCTCCTCCGCCTCCGCTGTACGCGGCTCGATACACGGAACTGGCCCGGTCGGGTCAGACAGAGGGGATCAGACGTGATGAATGGAACCCCGTTAGGGCTGACCTCTGTCACTTGCACTCGCCTCTTCCATCTCCTGTACCTCAGGCCTTTGCTCACGTCGCAGCCTCCTGACAACCCACGACAGGCGTAAGGCGTCAGCGGCCACCTGTATATTGTCCTGCTGGTCGGTGCACTTCACGACGTTCGAGAAGACGCCCTGGACGGACGGCGGTCGGATCCGACTCCCACCGTGTTGCGGCGGCGTCGATGGCTCCTCACCCTCCTCCAACTCCTTCTCCTTCCCCATCCATCCCTCTCTCTTGTCACAAGGTTCCTTCTCCTCATGCGGTTCCTCCTCCTCCTCCTCATCCTCCTCATCATCCTCGTCATCCTACTTCTTCACCGTACCTCCACCCTCCCTCCCTCTCATCCTGAGCCTGCTTCTGCTCCCTCCTCGGAAGGCGCCAGATGCTGAGCTGCAGCAGCTGGGCCTCTGAAATGTCCTCCTCCTCCTCCTGCAGACGGTTCTGCTGCTACTGCTCCTCCTCCGCCTCCTCCTCCTCGCCCATCTGGCCGTCGTCCCCCCTTTGTTCCTCCTTTCTCTCTCTCTCTCTCTCTCTCTCTCCAAATATCCGCCGACCCTGTCGGCGTGTGGAAGAGGCTGTTCCGTTTGACTCGTCGTCGTCGTCGCGGTCGTCGTCGTCGTCGTCGTTGTCGTCGCGGTCGTCGCGGTCGTCGTCGTCGTCGTCGTCGTCGTCGCCTTCGCCGCTCGCTTCCCCTCTTTTCCCTCGGCCCGTCGCCGTTCCCCCCACGTTAACCGGATTCTCCTCCTCGAGCGCGCCAGCCACAGCGAAATTGAGCAACGTTGTAGTTGATTCGACCGGAAGCCCCTTCCCGTTGATCCCTGCCCGCCGGGAGGGGGAGGGGTCCCGGGAATGGGGTCCCGAGGGGGGGGTCACGGGGGGGTCCCGGGGCAGATACGACCGACTCCCCCTCGGGAGGTTGGGCGGCCAAGAAAAGCCGCAGGACGCGGCAAAACTGCCCCAAGATGCCCCTAAGACGATCCTCGAGGGCCCCAAATCGCCGAAGCATCGGTCCAAAGTCGCCAAAGTAGACTCCAGACGGCCCAAAAGGTTTCCGAAACGCCCCAAGAGGCCTCCAAGAGGACTTCCAAGAGGGTCCCAAGGGGCAAAAATCATAGATTTCCCGTACATGTTTAAAAGATTTAGGCATTCTCGCCTTGTCAGCTTCCCGACGCTCCAAGACAGACCAAGATGCCCCCAAGAGCGCCCCAAGATGGCCCAAGAGGCATCCAAGAGAGCCCCAAAACAACCCAAGAGGGCCCCAAGACCGACCAAGAGGCCTCCAAGACAGCCGAACGTGCCCCCAAGACGGCACACCAAGGAGGAGCCCAGACGGGGGACCCGAACGGACATTTCGAGCCCTCGGCCTGAGAAGCTCTCGGGAGGCTCCCAGAGGTCCCTAAGAGACCCCCAGGAAGCCCCAAGAGGTCCCCACGAGGCTTCCAAGCGGCCCCCAAGAGCTTCCCAAGAGGCCCCCAAACTACCCCCAAGAGGCCCCCGAGAGCGCTCGTTCGCCATTCAGGGTCGGCGGCCCCGGCCGCAAGGCCTTCGCAATAAGTGTCTCTTCTTTTTGTTTTCTCTCTCTCTCTCTCTCTCTCCCTCTCTCTCTCTCTCTCTCTCTATATATATATATATATATGTGTAGCACCCTGCAGTTGCGGATAAGAGT
Organism: Prorocentrum cordatum; assembly: GCA_963575745.1. Classification (NCBI taxonomy): domain Eukaryota; class Dinophyceae; order Prorocentrales; family Prorocentraceae; genus Prorocentrum; species Prorocentrum cordatum. The sequence continues at coordinate 292,927 of CAUYUJ010016960.1, forward strand.
GAGGGGGCGACGGGGACGTCGTAGTCTGCGAGGTTTTGAAGAAGCCCGCCGCAGGAAAAAAATTCAAGCTATACAACGAGCCCGCCGCAGGCGCCGATATTTGTTAAAACAATGTAGGGTGGGTAGCGGGTTGGGTCGCAAATGGGTCGCGGGTGGGTCGACGGTGGGTCACGGGTGGGTCGCGGGCCGGGTCGCGGGTGGGTCCCCGGGTGGGTTGAGGGTTGGTCGCGGGTGGGTCGCAGGTGGGTCGCGGATTTGGTCGCGGGTGGGTCGCGATTGGGGCGCGGGTTGGGTCGCCGATGGGTCGCGAGGTGGGTCGCGGGTTGGTCGCGGGGTGGGTCGCGGGGGGGACGACGACAACAACAACAAAAACAACAAAAACAACAAAAACAACAACAACAACAACAACAACAACAACAACAACAACAACAACAACAACAACAACAACAACAACAACAACAACAACAACAACAATCATTTTAAGACTGGTCGCCCTTATCTGCTCGAGTGTCCAATAACGCCTATTTCCCAAACCCTCGATGATTACCCGCCCTCTTCGTTTTCGATCGAACCCCTTTTGGGGGGTATACCTTTCTTCCCTGCAGGCCGGGCCCCGGCAAGCGGCGGGGCGGCCGCGGACCGTCGGCCTGGCCAGCGGCAGCGCTGATCGGCGGGGCGGCCACGGACCGTCGACCCGACCCCAAGAGGGACGGACAGGGGACCGACGACGACGACGACGACGACGACGACGACGGCGACGACGACGACGAGCGAAAGCTAGAGCGAAAGAGAACGGCAGCAGGGCCACAAGGACACGAAGTAGGCCACGAAGGGCAACAGCGGGGACACGAAGGGAATGCGTATCGGGCCACGAAAACGCGAAGGAGCGGGGGCCACGAAGGGCAGACAATGCGGGCCCACAGAAGGCAACGATGGGGCCACTGAGGGTAGCAACTGGGCCACGTAGGACAGATGCATACGGGGCCACCACGGGCGCAAGCGAGCGGGGGCCACGGAGGGCATACATACATGGGGCCACGAAGGGCAGCGAGGGGGGCACGAAGGGACGCAACGGGGCCACGAAGGGCAGCGAGGGGGCCACGAGGGGCTGCAACGGGGCCACGAAGGGCAGCGAGGGGGCCACGAAGGGCTGCAACGGGGCCGCGTAACAAAGCGAGGGGGCCACGAAGGGCTGCATCGGGGGCCACGAAGGGCAGCGAGATCCCGATTCCTATGTAATCTGTGAGGGAGTCCTGAGCGTGAGCGCGACTCATGGGTGCCTGGGTGTCTGGAGCGCGGCGCTTGAGTAAATTGCAAGGAATTCCAACGCACGGGCGCTATTCTTCAGCAAATTGCAAGCAAGTCTCCAGCGAGAGCGCGACTCCAGAGCGCCGGGAGAATAAATTCTAAGCAAGTCCCAAGCGAGAGCGCGATTCCTGAATAAAACGCGAAGAAGTCTCGGGCGAGAGCTGGGGTCCTGGCTAAATTGTGAGGAAGCCTGAGGCGGGAGCCGTAGTTGTTGTAAACCGGGGGCCAACGACACAGTTTGACCCTCAAGACTTTCCCTGATAAAAAAACAGGGTGCGAGCCCGGGGAAGGGCACTTCAATAAAAAAAACACTGTGCACAGGACGGGGGGGATCAACAATAATTATTCTTCAGAAATGAAAGTTCAACAACAACAACAACAAGCAGAATCCTCACCACGGATCCGCACTTCAGCCACGCAACAAGGGACAATGAATGACCGTTCGGCCCCCTCACTCTGATGTCGGAGGTGAAGGGGTGAGATCGAAGTGGAACGGAGAGCCCCACTACAGGGAAATCGGTTTCGGTTTCGTGTTCGTGCGTGCCGTGCGTGCGGCCGAGGCGACGCTGCGTGGGCGGGCGAGAAGAAAAACTCATGTGGCTGAGGCGCGGCCGGACCAAATGACTCCCTGAAGGCAACCGGTGCCGCGCGGTGTCCCGCCGGTGTCCCGCCTCCGGCTGAGGCGAGGCCGGACCAAATGACTCCCTTCCGGCGGCCGGTGCCGCGCGGTGTCCCGAGGGTGTCCCGCCCGTGTCCCGTCGGTGTCCCGATGATGATGATGATGATGATGATGATGATGATGATGATGATGATAATGATAATGATGATAATGATGTCGATGATGATGATGATGATGATGATGATGATGATGGTGATGGTGATGGTGATGGTGATGGTGATGGTGATGGTGGTGATGATGACGGTTTCCCGGTGATGATGATGATGATGATGTTGACGATGTTGATGATGATGATGGTGATGGTGGTGCTGATGATTGTGTCCCGATGATGATGATGCTGATGATGATGGTGTCCTGATGATGATGATAATGTCGATGATCATGATGCTGTTGATGATGATGAGATGATGATGGGAAGATGATGATGAAGATGATGATGGTGCCCCGATGATGATGATGAGGTTCATGATGATGCTGCTGATGATGAGTGTGATGGTGTTGCGATGTTGATGATGTTGATGATGACGATGATGATGCCCCGATGATGATGATGATGTTGACGATGAGGATGATGAGGTGATGATGATGATTTTGATGATGGTGGCCCGATGATGGTGATGATAATGATGCTGATGTTGATGATGCTGATGGTGTCCCGATGATGATGATGATGATGGTGATGATGATGATGGTGACGATGATGATGGTGTCCCGATGAGAATGATGTTGATCAAGATGATGTTGCTGATGATGATGGTGTCCCGATGATGATGTTGATGATGTTGTTCATGATGATGATGATGATGATGGTCCCGATGATGATGATGCTGATGATGATGGTAACGATGATGGTATCCCGATGATGATGATGATGATGGTGATGATGATGTTGACGATGATGGTGATGAGGTGATGATGATGATGGGGTCCCGATGATGATGATGATAATAATGCTGGTGATGATGATGATGATGATGATGATGATGATGATGATGATGATGATGACGTTGGTGACGATGATGTTGATGATGATGAAGACGTTATTTGTGATATCGATTGTGATATCGATTGTGAGATCGATAGTGAGATCGAATGTGAGATCGATTGTGAGATCGATAGTGAGATCGATAGTGAGATTGATTGTGAGATCGATAGTCAGATCGATTGTGAGATCGATCGAATGAAATAGATCGAGTGAGATCGATTGTGAGATCGATCGAGCGAGACCGATAGTGAGATCGATAGTGAGCTCGATAGTGAGACCGATCGAGTGAGACGTTGGTTCCTCCCCCCCCCGAACCTCCTTATCACCAGAAGGGTGGTCGTATAGGTATGTGTAGATGGATCCGAGGTTGGGGGGGGAATCCGACGTGAAACGGAGACCCCCCCTACCGGGAAATCGATTTCGGTTTCGGGTTCGTGCCGTGCGTGCGTGCGTGCGTGCGCGCGTGCGGGCGAGGCGAAGCTGCGTGGGCGGGCGAAAGGAAATCCTCCTGTGGCTGGGCCGCGGCCGGACCAAATGTAACTCCCGCGGCGGCCGGTGCCTCGCGGTGTCCCGAAATCCTCTTGTGGCTGGGCCGCGGACAGACTGAATGTTTCTCATCCGGCGGCCGGTGCCGCGCGGTGTCCCGCCGGTGTCCCGTGGTGTCCCGTGGTGTCCCGTGCTGTCCCGTTGAGTGAGATCGATAATGAGATCGATAGTGAGATCGATGCTGAGATCGATGTGGTGCCCCGAGGTGTCCCGTGGTGTCCCAAAAAGTGAAATGGATAGTGAGATCGATAGTGAGATCGACAGGTGTCCCGTGGTATCCTGTCGTGTCCCGTTGCGTAAGATCGATAGTGAGATCGATACTGAGATCGATGTGGTGTCCGAGGTGTCCCGTGGTGTCCCGTTGTGTCCCAAAAAAAGAGATCGATAGTGAGATCGGTACTGAGATTGACAGGTGTTCTGTGGTGTCCCGTGGTGTCCCGTGGTGTCCCGTGGTGTCCCAAAAAGTGAGATCGATAGTGAGATCGATGTGGTGCCCCGAGGTGTCCCGTGGTGTCCTATGGTGTCCCGTTGAGTGAGATCGATAATGAGGTCGATAGTGAGACCGAGAGGTGTTCTGCGGTGTCCCGTGGTGTCCCATGGTGGCCCGTGGTGTGCCGTGATGTCCCGTTGAGTGAGATCGATAATGAGATCGATAGTGAGATCGACAAGTGTCCCGTGGTGTCCCGCGGTGTTCCGTTGAGTGAGATCGATGGTGACATCGATTGAGTCAGATGTTGGTTCCCCCCTCTCTCCCCCACAACCTCCTTATCACCCCAAGGGTGGTCGTATAGGTACATGTGCGTATACAAACATATCGCTCTCGCTCCCTCTCTCTCTCTCTCGCTCGCACTCTATCTCTCTCTTTCTCTCTCTCCCGACACCACGCCCATCTGCCGCACGGGAAAGCACCCCGGACGCCCGTCCGCCCGCCCGCCCGCCCAGCTGCCCCGACTGCCCTGAGGCGGGCCTGCCCGCACTTGTCCTCGGTCACGAGGTAGCGCCCGCCCATGACCTCCCCGATCTTCGCCTGGGCGGGGCCCCGCCACAGCGCGCGCGCACGAGCGTGCTGCGAGCATGCCACGGTCGTGCGCTCCGACCTGCCCGCGGCAAGAGCACGACGCCCGACTCCTGTGCTCGGCGTCTCGCCTCCCCCCGCCGGTAAGCCTCTCTCAGGCCCTCGGGGCGTTCAGGACCGTCGTCGTGCGCTGGTTCGAGCGCCGAGAGCACCATAGGGCTGGGAACGCAGAGCTCGACAATTCCGACGTCGTTGTGTGTCAACACGCGGTCCCCAAATCATCTCGACGCCTTCCCCGGAGACAGCTCATCATCCCGTTCGGCCGCGACGACTTCCTCGTGACGCCACGGGCCTGGTCAGAGCAGATGCGCGAAGCGGGGAACTTTCCATGACCACCTCCTGGGGGGTCGATCTTCGGGGACTTTGGCAGCCGGTAGACATACGATGATTTGGCCCCCATCAGGACCCCAATGTATCCATCTCCACCGCCTACCAGTGTCCCCGATGACTGATCCCTCAAGCAGCGGTCGGGATGAGAACCTCCGCCTTCCGAAGACGAGCGAGCCTAGGGCATCGCAGTTCCCGAGGGGAGGTGGGAGCCACAACGGCTGCTCAAGGCCGATAAGCAGGCAGGAAAAAGCCCGCCATTTGAAAAGTGTGCGCCCGCTGCTTAGAACCGACTGGCCTCGGATTACAATAGAAAGTGTGGATGTCATGTCAATCGACACCCAAACAATCCTACGGTTGCATTTCGGGAGCGGCCAAGAGGGGGGTGACGAAGAGGGTGGGAAACACTATGCCGGAGTTAAGCATGTGTTAAAACATGCCGGAACATGCTCAAGCAATGCTTTAAACATGTGTTGTGCATGTTTAAGACATGTTTAAAACATGTTTTAGAAGTCTGGGCATTATTTGGCAACGTGCTTCCTCTCCATGGATCGTCGTCCACAAGGCAAAAGGGGGCAGGGCGAGGGAGAAGGGCCTTCTCAAGGCACCCCACGCATCAGAAGCCCGCTGGCACTGTTGGAGGCCCCCTTTGAGTCCCACGGACCTTGCAGCGACGCCCCCCCTTCGCCCTGCCCCCGAACCGAACCTTGTCCTGGGGACCCCTGGGGGCGGGCCTCACAACCACTCACCACCTGGCCGAACAAAAACTTCACAGTTCGATCAAACCTCCTCCCGAACAGGCTTGCCTGTGCAGGGATCCCTATGGTCGAGGAGCCGATCTAAGTAGCGCCGTCGACTCTTATGGGCCACGACGCCCTTCTGCAAAGGACCTTCGCACTCTCGCAGCAACAGCTTCTGAGCCCGAGACTTTGCGAAATCACCGCAAACCACACAAACTGCATACCCCGCCCGCTCGACCACCTCGTGCTGGCGCGGTGGGGGCGGGATACATCTGGAGCTCGCTTCGGCCCCGACCTCGGCGCTCGACACAAAACTGGGCCCCCTAGGACCACCGTTTCCGTGGACCAGGGACTTGGAAACTAGACGGGCCCTGCCCCTGGCGAGCGCCGCCCTCCCACCCAGGGCATTCCTCCCTTCGGGCCATGGCCAGCCGCTTGGGGAGGAGGACGGTGCGGGGGCAAGCCAAACACATCCAAGTGCCACCCTCAAGGAGCCTGAAGCGGTGGGTCCGCGCGGGGACAGCCGCTCGGCGGGCCACGCGCCCCCGTTTCCGAGCACGACCCGCGGCGGGAGGGGAAAGGCTCGTGGGGGCCACATTGGACCCCGACAATTTAACACGGAGCGAGGCCACAAAACTTAAATCCCCACGCATAAGTTTCAAATCGGCCTTTACTTGATCGGCTCTCCATCTGGGCGCCACATGCTCCTCTGCGCCGTCTCGCGCGGGAGTCGGCACGCTTGTCAGTCAGGTCCGCGTCGCTGGCAGCGAACTTGGACTTGCCTTTCGGCCCGTTTCGAGACCTTCAGCTGCAGCGCGCTCTCCAGCATGGTGGCCAAGGCCTTGGCCAACGCGGGGGACGACTTCCCCGAACTGTCGCGGTGCCCACGAGGCGGGGCGCGAGGTCGTCCACGAATCCCACCAGCCCTGTGGGCGTCGGTGGTTTAGGGCGTTTCCTCTTCCACCCCTCCTTCTTCCCTTCGGGGAAGGGTTTACCCCTCCCCCTATCCCCTCCCCTGGACCTGGACGGGGGGTTCCAAGAGTGAGTCGTCGGAGGGTCCAACACGGAATCGGCGAGGAAACCAACATCAGTGGTGGTACTACGGTTTTGGCCCCGTGTTGGCCTCTTTGGGGGGGGGCGCCAATTAATGCTCCCCTCTTGTCTGATCGATCTCCTCCAAAATGGCCCCAAGAAGCAACCAAGAGGCCCCAAGAGGTCCCAAGATGGTCACAAGATGGCCCCAAGAGGCCCCCAAGAGGCCCCAAGGAGGCACCCAAGAGGATCCCAAGCGGCCCCCAAAAGCCCCCCCGAGGCACCCAAGACGCCGAAGAGCCCCCCACGACCGCCAAGAGACCCCCAAAACGTCCCAAGACGCACACGAGATACCCCAAGAGGCTCCGAGAAACATCCAAGAGACCTCTGGCCCTTCTGCTTTCTCTCCTCCTCCTCCTCCTCCTCCTCCTCCTCCTCCTCCTCCTCCTTCCTCCTCCTATCCCTTATCATCATCCTCTTTCCCCTCCGCCTCCTCCTCATCCTCATCATATTAATTATAGTTCTCCCTACTCCTTCATCCATCCATCCAATGTTATCCTTCGACCCCTCTCTCCTTCACACGGTTCGCCCGTCCCCATCTTTGCTCCCGTACTGCCTGATCGCCTCTCAAGTCGCCTGGGCATCGTTTCTGGATGGACTGGTGGGGAAACTTTTTCGGTCGCGGCCGTGGGCGAAGAACGCAGGCGGCGACAGAAGCTGTCCGGGGCACGGAAACAGACCGAAGCTGGTGGGGATACGCGAAGCGTTTAGCATTTGGCGGCCTCCAGCTTTGCGCCCGGCCATGGCACGATGAGGTCACGGATGGGGTGAGCACCACCATCAGGACACGATTGGCGCACTTCGGCCCCCGCTGGCAGGTCCGCGCAGGTGGATAAGGCATCGGCCAACGCCTGGCACTTGCGCACCCTCCGCGGGAAGGCGCGGGGCTCAAGCGACGGAGCCAGCACGCTCGTGGGCGCTGCCTGCACCGAACCAAAGTTCCAGATCAAAGTCAAAAGGTGTACTCACATGCCCTCTCCAGGTCCATCAGAGAGAACACGGAATGACAAGGCGCGCCTTCCAAAGCTTCGCCATCCAGCGTCGTCCTCCAAACTGCGTGATCACTGCTCCTGCCAGGCGCGCCCAATCGCAAGGCTTGAGATGCTGCTTTTCTCCAGAACGGGCGAGAGGATCCCTGGCAACTCCCGACATGCGAAAAGGTGTCGGAAACAATGTGGTTGGCCGCCCTCTTCCATCTTCCTTGGTAGCCAAGAAAAGAATAAGTAACTGAATCGCCCGCGGCAAAGTGCAGAGTCGCTCGCGCAACATCAGCGAATGCGCCAGACAGCCCAGGCAGTCATCACTGTGCCAAGCCAAATGACCCACGTGCCAGCCGTCCAGACTAAGCCCAGCTCGCCATTTGTAGCTGCGACAAGTTGTAGCATCTGCCGTGCATCATGTGGCGGTAGTTGCCCCGCGTTTCCAAGGCGATCCGACGAACGCATTGACCTTGCCAAAGCTCGTGGTGCACTCCATCTCCAGATCCAGATTCCAGCCCACTCCTGCACCTCCGCGTCGACGGCCTGCTGATGATCGGCTCCCAATTTCACCTTGTGTACTGAAGAGACTGGCCCCTTCCAGATGCGCTTCCAAAGCATATCTCGCGCGGGTAGCCGCCCGAACCAGGAAACCTGTCGCCCAGGCGCTCGTAGAAGCGCGCCGCCCTCTGACGCGTGAGGGCCTGCTCCAAGGACTGCGCGTCAGCTCGGCGACGCCGACCGCGGGCGCGTGGTCCGACGCCCCCCGCAGCGCGGGGGCCAGGAAAACACCCCGGGGCTCCATCTGGCCCCAGCGGTGCCGCGCCAGCAGCAGCGCGCGCCAGGCCCGCCCCAGCTGGCGCGAGACCTCCCCGACGCATTCGCGAGGGGGCTCGCCTCCCGAAGTGGCGGCGGCCGTGGCCCCTGAAGGCCGCTCCCTGGACATGGGCGCGCTCCCCAGGACACAGCAGACCAGCTGGCCAAACCCAGCCGAGTCACCCGCGGCCCGTCGCCAGGCCCATGCAGGCCCCCGGTCCGCGATGGGACTCCGCTGCTTGGGGGGCAGCTGCCTTTCCACCGCCTCAGGAGTCACGCCCCGACCCTCAAACCTCCGCGCCTCGGCCTGGGCCCAGCCGAACAGCGCGCGCAGCTCAGCCTCCGCGGCGTTGCAGGAGTGCTGCCAGCCCTCGTCTAGCTGTCGCTGCGCGCCCTGCGCGAGGTCGAAGCTGGGGCACTCCATGGGCACCGACGGCGGGGCACCTGGCGGAGGGCGCTCGGTCGGGTCGAGCGACTGCGCGCCCCCGAAGATGGCGGCCAAGCGCCCGCCCATCCAGCAGACGTCGACCACCCGATCCACGTGCAACTCCACGCCCTGCTCGACGGTCTCGGAACGGCAAGCGCCGCCCTCCCCTTGCCAAGCCAGAACGTACCCTCGCACTTCAGAATTCCAAGGGCTGCGAAGGATACTGTCGGGCTCGCCGTGGAAATCTCCCACGGCGATGCAATGGGCGCGTATCCGAGCGACCCGATGAGCCGCTGCGCCCAGACTGGCAGCGTTCAGGCTCCACGCGACGGGCCTGCCAATGAAGATGCACAGCGAGACAGCGAGAACAACGCGACCCAGCCGATGCCCCTCGCCCCCGCGAGGCCTAGGCAGAGCCGCACTGGGGCCCCGACTGGCGAGATGTCCCAGTCCTCCTGCCCAGGAGCCATGGTCAGCGCGAGACAGGCGGGAGTGACCAGGGCGACACCAGCGGAGTGGCCACCCTCCTCAGCGAGGGTGGCAGGGGCACCAGCCACGCGCCAGCCGCGGCCCCACATGGCCACCGCCGAAACCTGCAGCCAGTCCGCAGGCTCGCTGTGCTCCCGGACTGCACTGGCAGGCGCGCCCCCTTGCGCGGTCAAGGAAGGTGGCGATATCCTCCCCCAAGAGCTCCTCCACCCGCGGCCAGGACTGGTTGGCGTTGAAGGAGGAGGCGAGGATGTAGCGAGCCCCTCGGGGCTGGCGGCGCCTTAGGCGCTTGTCGCCGCGGCCAGCGGTAGGGCGGCAAACCCCCCTGCGGCGGCATCGGCAGCGCTGCCCCCCCGTGCTTCTCGTAGGAAGAGCCCGGCACGACCAGCTTGGCCGCCCGCCCCTCCTCTGGGAGGTTCGCCGCGAATTGCTCGCGCTTGCGCTTGGCGTCCCCCATGCCCACGGGGCGGCGGCGGCGGGCGGGCCGCTTCCAGAGCTTGTGCCAAGGGTTGCGTCGGGAGCTCCCTTTCCAGCGCCAGGAGCAGCGGGCGCGCGCTGGGCTGCAGGCGCGGCAGATGGCGCCACGGCAGCCCCAGCGCCCACCTGGGAACCCCTTGCCCAGCCCCAGCAGTTTGCGAAACGCCTGGGCCACGCCCTCGGGCAGCGGAGCGCTCTCCACGTTGGCGTCGCCAACGGCGTCGGCGCAGACCCGCGCTTCCAGGCCGCTGACCAACTGCTGCGACACCTCTGGGCCGCAGTGGGGCCCGCCGTTTGCGCCGCGCGCAGCTCCATCAGGCTGTGCCGGCTGCTGCTGCTGGGCCAGGCGTTGGGCGAGGTCGGCTTTCTCCTGCTGCAGCGCCTCCAGCTCCTGCGTCCAAGAGCCGCTCCTGCTCCAGCGCCTGGGCCAGGCGCCGCTCGAGGTCGGTCACGACCTCTTCGCGCAGGCGCCCGAGCTTCCTGTCGACAGCCGCCATCTTGCCTTCCAGCTGCTGCAGCTGATGGTCGAGGGGCTCGCCTGCCCTGCGCTCGGCCACCAGGTCGGCTCGGGCCTTGCGCTTTCCCTCCAGGACCTAAGCCAGGCTGGAGTCCTCGAACGCCTCCAAAGCTGCAGCGGACTTGTCGAGGGCAGCAATGGTCGGCGCCATCGGGCCCTGCTTGCTGCTGCTGCTGCTGTTGCTGCTGCTGCGGCCTGGGCTTGAACACGTCCACGCCAGAGCCGAAGTAGCCCCAAACACCGCCAGCATACTAGCGAACAACATCATCAGCGCCCTTGCCCTCGGCACCTTTTACCGACCGGCTGCCATGGGAAGTGGGCTGGCAGCTCCTCCATGGCCGCGCGCGATGGCCTGCTGGATGGCTCGCGGCGCGGGCGCCAGGCAGGCGCGGCACTGCATCTTCGTGGCGAAGTTGCCGCCAACGCCGCAGTGTCCACATATCCATGGCGCTGCCCCCTGCAAAGCCGAAAGATGGTGGGCGCGAGAAGCGTGGTGCCAAGGTGCCATCAAGCGAACCGTGGATGGCAATGGACACGAGAACCGAGGCTGGGTATCAGATGGCTGTGCCCTGGCTTGCATCACCAGCGTGATGACTGTGGGGGCCGAACTTCCTCCTTGCCACAATCCCAAGTAACCTACAACCACCCTTCGGGTGATAGGGAGTTTGTGGGGGGGGGAGCGGGGGGGAAACAACATCCGACTCAACCGATCACACGATCGATCTCGCACCACGGGACACCACGGGACACTCGTCGATCTCACTGTCGATTTCACTCAACGGGCCACCACGGGACACCACGGGCCACCACGGGACACCACGGGACACCGCGGGACACTTGTCGATCTCACGATCGATCTCACGATCGATCTCACTCAGCGGGACACCATAGGCCACCACGGGACACTTCGGGACACCGCGGGACACTTGTCGATCTCACGATCGATCTCACTGTCGATCTCACTCAGCGGGACACCATAGGACACCACGGGACACTTCGGGACACCACGTCGACCGTATTATCGATCTCACGATCGATCCCACTATCGACCCCACTCAACGGGACACCACGGAACACCTCGGACACCTACCGATCTTACTATCGATCCCTTTATCGATCTCACGATCGATCTCACTCAACGGGACACCACGGGACACTACGGGACACCTGTCGTTCTCACTATCGATCTCACTCAACGGGACACCACGGGACACCTCGGGGCACCACAGCGATCTCAGTATCGATATCACTACCGAGTGCATCAGAAGCCTTGAGCCGAAATCCCTGTGGTAAGAGAGTTGACGGGGGGGCGGACCCAACGTCCCACTCAATCGATCTCACAATGGACCACACCATCGATTTCACAATCGATCTCCCCCGATGTATCACACGATCAATCTCACTCGATCGATCCCACTGTCGGTCTCACTATCGATCCCACTCGATCGATATCACGATCGATCTCTCTATCACTCTCTCTGGCGATGTCGCTATCGTCGACCTCACTATCGATCCCACTATCGATATCGCGATCCATCTCACTACAGATCGCACTATCGATCTCTCACGACAAATCCCACAATCGATGTCAAAATCGATATAACGATCGATCTCGCAAT
>CAUYUJ010016960.1:315000-322500 GCA_963575745.1 Prorocentrum cordatum
ATCGGCGATGGGCCGCCGATGGCGAGACCGCCCGTTCCTGGGCTGGGGGGGCTATCGGCCCCTATCGACGATGAGTGGGCGATGGGGGCGTCGATGCAACAGGCAGTCGACGGTCGGTGCCAGCCCTCCCTGAGCCTATTCCCCCCGCTGGCGCTGTCCCTGAAGAGGCCCGGCCACCCCGGAGACCTCGGGCAGTGCGCGGCGCCGCCGGTGACGAAGTCTCTCCAGGTGCCACCGGCCGCCCCGCGGGCGCTCCTGCTCGGGGCCGCCGGCGACCCCCTCGCCCGCGGCGGCGAGGGCTGCGAGTAGTGGAAACTGCCAGAGCAGGGGGCCCGGACCGCAGTGCGCTGCTCCCCGTCGCCGAAGCGGATGTCGGCGGTTCAACGATGGGGCCCTGAGGGGTTGGGCCCGAAGGACGGGAAGGGACCCCATCGTTTGAGGCCCCGTCACTGGGGCCCCAGCCCTCAGGGCCCCAACCTTCAAACCGCAGAGGATGGAGTAGCTCCCCGAGGCGGGCCTGGGCAGCGGCTCCGCCTCTGAGTGGCCGGGCGCCCGCTGGCCAGGCCAGTCAGAGCGGTGATCTGCATCTGCTTCTTCGTGCAACGGGGTAGCCCTCACTGAGGGGCTCCATGGGTAGTCGCTGTCAGCGACGGTGCGCCTGGACGGCAGAGGCCTCGAGGGCTCGAAACGCCGAAGCTCAGGGACGCCTCCGACGACGTGCGAATCAACAGCGCCTCCTCTTGGAGGAGGTCGGACGTGCCCGCGGTGGTGGCAGGCGGTGCCTGTGGAGCCCTTGTCCACTGGCGAGAATGATCTCGGCAACGTCATGTGAACGCGAGGGCTGCTAACAGGAGAACCCGCCTGTGATGGGGAGGGTATCGCACGGCAGCGGTCTCGCCATTCCGCGTAGGCGAGGTCCATGTCCCATTGGCCCGCAGTGAACTGGCGGATCTCCGCCTCAACCTCGCCTCGAAGCCTGCCGAAACGGTCCAGGAAGTCACTGTGGGATCTGACCAGCTCCTGGATCTGAGCCCTCTCCTCATCCAAGCAGGCGTCCCTGATCAGGCTCTGGATCGCATCGTCGTCGCCTGCCCAGCAGCCCGCGGCCGCGGCCACGCCCGCCACGCCGCCGCGCGTGGCTGGCATGCCATCAGAGGACTCCTAGCAACGCTTCGACCGTTGGCCCCGACGCAAGCACGGGCCAACCACATTTCGGTAAGGCTGCGTTGCGTACGCAGGCTCTTGGGCCCAGGTGAGCACGGATGGTGAAGGCAAAGCGATGACAACGACGACGACGATAATGGCGACCGTAGCGGCCGCGACGACAGCCGTGGTGACGAGCGCGCGTCTGCCGCGCAGCACCGCCATCGAACACTCATTCCTGAGCCACAAAGCCACACGCAACCGCTGACAGAAAAACCATTCATATTGGGAACGAAGAATGACATAATTAAAAAAAAACTCGGAGGTCCGCGCGGATTTCTTCGATCGGCACTGGACCCCCTTGGCGGCGCCTCAGGCGCCGCCCCTGGCGGGCGGGGCGCGCCAGCGATGGGGGTCCAGCGCCGATCCGAGAAATCCGCGCGGCCCTCCGAATTGTTATGGTTATGTAATTCTTCGTTCCCCTGATTCATCACGCGCGTGGCATGCCAATCGGTAGACGCGGCACGCCCTGCGCCCGCAGCCGCCGCCGCCTTCTTCGCCATGGCGCCGCAGGTCTGCACAGTACGCCACCGAAGCCGGCGGACCCGCCACGGAGCGCGCTGCACTGCTGACAGGCCTCGCACGCTCTATGGGGCGACCCCCGCCACGGACCCCCCACGATACAGTAGGGCCCCGACCACAAGAAACCTTCCACAATAAACCCAACCCTGAGACCTCAGGGCGTCCATGGATTTTTGGTGTGGGCACGTCAAGGTTCCCATAGCAAAACCATCGAAACGCAAGAAACCCAGGGTACCCTGGAGGCGAGCAGGGTGTCTCTTGGCATGGGCCTCCACTGTAGACTGACGGACATGCCCCAAGGGAGCTTCAATGCGGCCTCAAAAATCGACAAGACCAGAGAGCAGAACATCCACCCTCAGAATCATCACCCCGACACGCGAAGCCCTTGGTAGAATCATCAGCCCCGATCACGCATCCACAGCAGGAATCGAACAGGGCAGGGCTGTTTAGCAAACGCCCAGGGCCGTTTGACGCCATTTATCGGGTCCGGGTGGTTTCTCCTCCAGCCCAGGGTACCCCCAGCTTTTCGCTCATGTTGGAGCCCCTTGGGCCCCCTGGGCCTGTTGAGGCGTGCTCTGGAGGCCGTAGGTGCCTCCTTGGACATCCTGGGAAAACCTCAGGCCAGGGGCACTCCTAGCAACACCCCCCCAAGAGGCCCCGCCAAGCTAACGAGAAGTACGCGAGCAGGACAGCGACACACCCAGTGAGCGTCGATGTACTCTACTCGGAGGCACCTCAACCCAAAATAACCTCGATGTGAAGATGCAGAGCAGCGCCAGGAGCACCCCTGGAGGGACACTCCACGCGGCCCCCAACACAGCCCGAGACCTTCAAAAAGCTTGGACGCCCAAGGTATCCCGGATAATTCCAGCCTGGGTGGATTACATCCCAGCTTGGGCCTCCGGCACGCAGACCAGGAAATATCCTTGGCCACCAACAGCCCCGATTCTTCGGGAGCGGTTGGGTGCCCGAATTACCTAAAATGTTTCCAGTCCAAGACAGCTCTAACTTTTCGGGGCCCCCGAAGCACGAATCAGAAGCTACCCCTGACCAACCCCAGCCCTGATGATCCCAAGTCGGCCCCAATATGGTCCAGACCAGGCCCTTCGTGGGGAAACCAAGAGGTACCGATACCCGATACCGCTACTCCCCAGACATTTACTGGGGTGCGCCCTGACCAGGAGCTCGGGGCGAATCCAGCGGTGGCGACGAGGGCCTCCCAGGAGACCCAAAAAGGAGGAAACGAGGAACAGGTAGAGGTGTGGGTACCTTCTGTGAGGCGGGGATGTATCCATATCCGCCGCCTAGCAGAGGACATCCTGGGGACCCAGCGGGCGGTGGATATGGATATAGTTTGGCCCCTAGCGGCCCGAAGATATCCGTATCCGCCGCCTGTGGATGTCCGCGAGAATCGATCCCCCAGGCGGTGGTTATGGATAAACCCCCGCCTCGGAGCTTTCCCACCACTGAAACACTGCCTCTTTGCACCCCCAGGGCAAGTAACGTGGCCCACGGAGAGCTGGTCGGAACAGTTGTGCCTCCGTTCTCAGGCGGCGCCCGTCGAGCTCTCCAGCTGCCGCGGGGGGGGGGAGAGGCGAGGCGAGGCGAGGCGCGCGGCACCGCTGGGGGATGGGGCCCTTCAGGGCCCGCGCGGGGTGGCCGGAGCCCTCAGTGCACGTTGGCCGTGTTTCGCCGATAGATCTCTGCCATGTGTCCGGTTGACGGAAGGAAAAAGAACGGGGACCATGACCAAGACAAAACGCACGAATGCCCTGCTCATCGTGGTCTGCGTCGGTCTTGGTGAGCGTCGATTCGCGGAAAATCCTCACGCATCGGCGACGGCCAGCATGGACCGCGACCAAGATCGGCATCGACAAAATCCAGCGACATCTTGGCCATGGTCCCCGTTTTTATCCCCTCGATTCGTGTCAGCGTCCATATCTGGGCCTGGAGGTCTCGCAACTTGGCTGCGGCGGCTAGGGGTGTCCACCCTGAGGAGTGCTCGGGTCAGCGCTTGCACCCTCTGCCGCTTCGCGGGGGTCGACCTTGTCGTCCTCAGGTGTGCGCCCCCCCACCTTCGGCCCGCTAGACTTAGGCTTCGCCTTGGCCTTCGGCCCCGCGGCCGGCGGGTGCCCTGCGGCCCCGCCGACTTTCTTGGAGTCGCCCTCTGCCTCCTGCTCCTCCCTGAGGGCGCCCAACTTCCAATCTGCCTCCTTATGCGAACCGACCTTCGGGCCACCCATGATGCCGCCTAGCCGGATGAGCTGCATCTGCGCCCTGTCCAAGAGGCAGACCTTGCCAGTGGGCTTGTGCGAGCGCGGGCAGGCGGGCTTGTGGTCATGGCACGCCTCGCACTGCCATCCGACTGGCCCTCGGCCCTCCTGAGCAAATGCCCCTCGATGAGTGCGGCCCACGGGTCTGCGCGGCGCTGCGCCTCGTCCTTCTCTTCAGCTCGCCTCAGCTTCTCGTCGTCCTTCGCGTTCCACCTGGTCGGCGTGGCGCTCCTGCTACTGGACCTCGCTCGCCTCGCCAGGTGGTGCCGGCCCCTGTCGCGCATGATCGCGGCCGCGGAGGCGCGGCTGAGACTGTCGCCCCCGTAGTTCGCGCCGTCGCCGTAGTCAGACAAGCGCGAGGCCACCCCCGCCTACCAGCAGATGGCTGGGGGCTGATCGCGGATGAGCTCGTCGAGCAGCTCGGCCCTTGGCGCTGGTAGAGCGTCGTCTGGAATAGAGAAAATGACATTCAACCCCGCCGCCTCAACGACTATCCCGGGGTCGTCGTCGTCCACGCCTCGGGAGGGGCCCGCGAACTTGGCTGGAAAGCTGCAGTAAGCTCACCAACCCGCGGCCGAATCAGCCAAGGGGGGCCCGCACGCGCACCAGCCACGCCGCGTCCGCAGCAACCTTGGCTGCTGGACTGCCCCTGCGCGTAGCCGATGGCGGCCGCTCAGATTATGTGCCCTGCCTCCTCTCCTGCCGCTTGCTGCCCCCCGGATGTGGCGTGGTTGACAGGCCGCGCCGGCCCACTACCCGATCTGCCGCGCGCGCAGCGCAGGGGGGGGAGCCGCCCTTGTCGGTAGTCTTCTCGCGGAAGCAATTGGAGCGGGCACGCTTCCACTGAGCTGCCTGGGCCTCGTAGGACTGGGCGTGGAACGGGCAGGCCCTGCACGAGCGAGCGCCATTCGCCTCCGGGGATCCACGCACGTCGAAGATGGCGGCGTCCTCAACCAGCCCCGACAACCCTTGGCACAGCACCTGCACACATCCGGTACTCCAGAAGGCGATCCTGTCCGCGTCGCGCACGTCCTCGCTCGGCTCCGACTCGGTCTCCGAATTGGGGTCTACCGCCACTGCCTTGGTCGAGCCGCTGCCCGGACGTTGGCGCCCCCACCACTGGGGCGCGCCGCGCCCGCGCGCCCTTCTAGCGAGCCTCAACAAACCCCTGCACGTCTAAGAGCAGCATGCTCTTAGACGCCCCGGCTCGCCCCGCAGGCGCGGGCCCGGCCAGGTCAGACACGTTGATCGCGGAGTTGTGGCCGAAAACGCACGGCGAACCTACGTGAACCATGGGCCTGTCGCCTGGAGGCAGCGTGCGCGGCGTCGCCGAGCACAAGTGCACCAGGCCGACTTTGTCGTCCTTCTCTTCAAATTCTTCTTCTCATTAGTATTCGTCTTCTTCTTGCTCATATGTTGCCTGTTCCTTCTCCTCCTCCTCCTCCGCCTCCTCCTCCTTCCATCCTCCTCCTCCTGCTCCTCCTTCTCCTCCTGCTCCTCCTGCTCCTCTCGCTCCTCTTGCTCCTCCTCTCCCTCCTCCTCCTCCTCCTCCTCCTCCTCCTCCTCCTCCTCCTCCTCCTCCTCCTCTCCTCCTCGTCCCTCCTCCTCCTCTTTCTCCTCCTCCTCCTCCTCCTCCTCCTCCTCCTCCTCCTCCCTCCCCTTCCTCCTCCTCCTCCTCCGACTCCTCCTCCGCCTCCTCCTCCTCCTCCGCCTCCTCCTCCTCCTCATACCGCCCCTGCTCTGGCCCTGGCCAGGGCAGGGACGGTACGGTCCAAAGTTCTGAACCAGTTGGCTCCGGCAGAGACTCTAGATGTCCTCGGGCCCTGTCTGGAGACTTCGTCGGGCGCTCCTCCGCGCAGCTGGGCACAAGTGAGGCCCCCGAGAAGCGGCTGCGTTCCTTGCCCAAACACTTGGGCGTCACCTACCCAATCGGTCACAAGGGTACGTGATTGGCTGGAGAGCCAAGAGCACTCTGCAACTCCGCCATGCGACCGCAACGGCAAAACCCCATCACGAGTGGCGAACACATCCATACCCACGCCCTCGCGATCTGGCTTCCAGGACGCCATCCCATGGACACGCGGTCGCATGAATACACACTGCGCAAGACGCCCGCGACAGACCGCCCAATATACATGGGGTCGCGGCCCAGGGGCCTGGCCCGCGTGGCCGTGGACATGGACATGTTTCCTGCCGACGACAGAGAAGACATACATACAGAAAAAAAAACGACGGCCGTGGACATGGACATGGACAGAGAAAACATACACGGCAGACACACCATCTCTCACAGGACCGCGCGGATTTCGTGAATCGGCGCTGGACCCCCCTCCCTGGCGCGCGGAGCGCGCCAGGGGCGGCGCCGAAGGCCCAGCCAGGGGGGGCACAGCGCCGATCCAGGAAACCCGCGCGGAACGCCGAGAAATTGCGCTCATGGAGCAGTTCCCTCTTCGACACGACCTCGGCCAAGGAGCCGCCCCGCAGCCGCGGAGCCTGTGGTGGAGATCGCCGCCGACTGCTTGAGCGCGTTGCCCTGCCCCGCCGCCCCCGCGGAGGCCCGCCGGGGGTGCCGGCCGACACAGGCACGTGGGCCCGCCGCCCGACGTTAGGAGGCAACGGTTGGGAGGTCTGCGCAATAACGAACGGCAAAGAAGGGCTAATGATCGGCGGCGAGCCCCTGGGGGGGGGAGTGAAAAGGGGAGGGCCTTCTCAGAAGGCTCGGAAGTCCACAGGCCTTCTGAGATGTTTCCCAAGCCTTCCCCGAAGGCATAGAAAACCTCTCAGAAGGCGAGGCTTCTGAGAAGTTCCGCCGCCTTCTGAGAAGGCCTTCTCCTCCCCACGTCCCCCTCCTCGCTTCCCGCCGAAACGAGCCCGATGAAGGGGCCATGGAACCAGACGCCCCAGATTGGGCCAGGGAGTCGACCGGATGAAGCTGATTTCAGCGAGATCGAAAAGGAATCACAGTCAGTAGCAGACCACACGAAACCCATCGCAAGAGACCGGCGATGTATCGCCGAATGCAGATCGATGTCCCCCATTGAGCCAGTCCCCCCCTTCTCGTTGCCCCGCATCCGCGCACTGCCCTCGGACACGGCCGGTCGGGGTCGGGCTGCACCTTCCCCCTCCCACCTCGTGGCCACCTGGGGCCGCGCGCACCAAAGGTCACCCTTGTCTAGGGTCACTCCTGCGTGTAGGCGACCTCGGCATGACGCAGCGCGAGTCTCGAGGGGAATCTGAAAATCGCCAAGTTTCTTGGGCCAGGATTGGGTTTCTTGCTCAGCGGCTGCCAGCGAAGAAACTCAGTGTGCCCCCCATGGCAGCTGGCTTCTTGAACCTTCGGGCTCGCGCCTCAAAGCGCCCCAGCGCCCAAGAAACTCAGGTCATCCTGCCAACTGCGGTTTGTTCACGACCGCTGCAAGCCTTCAACCCGAACACCGCCCCAAGAAGCCCCAAATACCCAAGCGGGACGTAAGGTGTCTCTTGACATGGGCTCCCACTGCAT
>CAUYUJ010016960.1:325000-502500 GCA_963575745.1 Prorocentrum cordatum
TCCTCCTCCAACTCCTCCTCCTCCAACTCCTCCTCCTCCTCCTCTTCGTCCTCGTCCTCCTCTGGGAGGCACCATGCTCAGCAGCGGAGCCCCTTGCGCCTCGCCCGAGCCCGTTGGCGGCCCCATCCTGCTTCAGCGCGCTCTCGTCGATGTTCTCGTCGAACATTTCGTTTTCGTCGTCGTGCTCCGCCTCTCGGGGCCATCCCGGGCGCCGCCAGTCCGGCGGGCCGCGGGGTAGGGGGGTTGGGGGAGGGGGGGCCTGCCTCGCGGACCCTGCGGTATGGGCGTCCTCCTGCACCTCCTCCAGCTCCTCCCCGCCGTCGGCCTCCGCCTCATTCGAATGACTCCCCTACTCCAACAGATCATCCTCCTCCTCCTCCTCCTCCTCCTCCTCCTCCCCATCGTTCAAATCGGTGTCCTCCTCCTCTTCTTCCTCCTCCTCCTCTTCTTCCTCCTCCTCCTACTGCATGTTTAACGCCGCCTCCGCACCTCAAGCCGATCAAGATAGAAGTTGGCATGGGCAGCCAAGATGACGACAAAATGGACCGACATTGCCCAAGACGGCTCAAGAAACTGCCATGACAGTCTCAAGATAGATCAAGAGGCCCCCAAGATGGCCCAAGAGGTCTCCGATTGGCCTTCCTGGAGAGCCCGAGGGGGCAAAAGCTATTGACGTGCTTCTGGTGTCTGACAAATGTGGAGGTTCTCACCTGTTTGGGTTTCCGGCCGCCCATGACGGCCCAACAAAAACGTCCACGGGGCTTCCAAGATAGCTCCAAGACAGCCCAAGAGGCCCCGACATGGCCCGAAGTCGGACCAAGAAGACCCAACGATTGCCCAAGGGGCTTCCAAGAGGGCACCAACGAGGCGTACAGAGGCCCCGAAGGCGCCCTCACAGGCGTCAGAGGGGGCAGCGTGAGGGGGAGTGAGAACACGGGGCGCTGTCTCTTCGAAACGACGACCCAATACCACAAAATGGTTGGGGGAAATGGCACATGTAAAACGGAAAACAACAAATCAAGGAACAGTCAGCCAAGAATGTCTGGTACACGGGCCACCAGAGGCTGAAAACTTGGAAGAACCGACCGTCGTACTTTTTTTCAGTCCTGCAACATCCCTCGCAAATCACCCCCCAGCTGGGGCCTTCCACTGGAGCAGGTCTGATCACGCCTTCGGGGCGGGGCAATGCCATGGCGACGAGGGCGCTCCAGAAAGTCGCCACCAGACAGCATGGCGGCACAACAAACTGAGATGCCGCCGCAACCCCACCGCCCGTCTCGCGTGGGGAAACCAAAAGGTACCGATACCGCTACTCCCTGGATCTCTCCCAGGGTGCATCCAGACCAGGATTTCGAGGCGAATCCAGCGGTGGCGACGAGGGCCCCCCAGGAGGCCCCAGCAATTGGAAAACGAGGCAGGGGCAGCGGCATGGGTACCTTTCCTCCTTGGATCGCGCGCCCCGCCGCCTTTTGTTGAAGCACGAACCGCTGAATCTCCTTCATCTGCTCCAGCGTCTGCTCGTCGGGCTTCTCCCGCTTCTCCGCGGGCCCCTGCGCGCCCCCCCGCGCCACTCCGCGCCCCTGCTCCTCCCCATCTTGTTCATCCTCCGCCTCCCTCTCCACCCGTTCCTGTCCCTCAACCCGTTCGATGGACATGTGTATGTGGATACATGTGTACATGTATACACATGTGTATATGTATATGTATATGTGTGTATATATAGATATGCTTATGCGCATGCGCAACTGTAGATACAAAGGGTGGGTATAAATGTACGTGTACGTGTAGGTGTGTGTGCATGTGTATGTGTATGTGTATGGCTGCTTGCGTCTGTATATGAATAGGAATACGTGCTGGAATATGTAAGTGTATAGGTGTATCCAGATGTATAGGTGTATGCATATTTATGTGCACATATATATATATATATGTATACATATATATATGTACATGTCTATGTATACGTACATGTATATATATATATATATATGCATGTGCATACGTGTATGTATATGTATGTGTATGTGTGTAGGTATACATGTCCATGCATATGACTATGTATATTTAAATGCATAGTTACATGTATATGTATAGGATGCTGTAGACGTAGAGGTAGACGTATGTGTATATGTATCTCTACATGAACATGTATACGTACATGTACACGTACATGTGTTTGTGCAGGTCTATGTATATGTACCTATACGACCACCCTTCGGGTAAGGGGGTTCGGGGGGGGGGGGAGGAACCAACGTCTCACTCGATCGGTCTCACTATCGATCTCACGATCGGTCTCGCTCGACCGATATCACCCGATCGATCTCACAGTCGATCTCACCCGATCGATTTCATTCGATCGATCTCACAATCGACCTGGCTATCGATCTCACAATCGATCTCACGTTCGATCTCAGTATCAATCTCAAACTCGATCTCACATTCGGTCTCACGATCTTTCTCACTATCGATACCACCATCGATCTCACAATCAACGTCATCATCATCAGCATCAACATCGTCGTCATCATCATCATGATCACCATCGGGACACCATCATCATCATCATCACCACCTCATCACCATCATCATCAGCATCATCATCACCATCATCATCATCGGGACACCATCATCGTCACCATCATCAACATCAACATCATCATCATCATCATCAGCATCATCATCATCATCATCATCGGGGCACCATCATCACCAGCATCATCGGAACACCACCATCATCAACATCTAATCATCATCATCATCATCATCATCATCATCATCATCATCATCATGAACAACATCATCAACATCACCATCATCGGGACACCATCACCATCACCAACAACATCATCATCAACATCATCATCGGGACACCATCATCATCGTCACCATCATCATCATCACCATCACCATCATCATCATCATCATCATCATCAACATCATCATCATCACCATCATCGGGCCACCATCATCAAAATCATCATCACCTCATCATCATCCTCAGCATCAGCATCGTCAGCATCATCGGGACACCATCATCGTCATCACCATCAACATCATCATCATCATCATCGGGACACAATCATCATCAAGAGCATCATCATCAACCTCATCATCATCATCGGGACACCATCATCATCATCATCATCTCATCTCATCATCGTCTCATCATCATCAACATCATCATCATCATCAACATCATCATCATCACCATCATCATTGGGACACCATCATCATCATCATCAGCAACATCATCATCATGATCATCATCACCATCACCATCACCATCATCTCATCATCATCGACATAATCATCATCATCATCATCATCATCATCATCATCATCATCATCATCATCATCATCATCATCATCATCATCATCATCATCATCATCATCATCGGGACACCGACGGGACACCGGCGGGACACTGGCGGGACACCGCGGGCCATTGGCCCCCGGAAAGGAGTCCTTTGGTCCGGCCGCGCCTCAGCCGCAGGCGGGACACCGGAGGGACACCGCGGGCCACCGGCCCCTGGAAAGGAATCATTTGGTCCGGCCGCGCCTCAGCCGGAGGAGATTTTCTTCTCGCCCGCCCACGCAGCTTCGCCTCGCCCGCACGCATGGCACGCACGAACACGAAACCGAAACCGATTTCCCGGTAGGGGGGCTCTCCGTTCCGCTTCGATCTCACCACCTCACCTCCGATAGGGTTGGCCTCCTCCGACGTAGTGGAGAGTCTCAAGGCTCATGCAGTTCTGACAATTTCGTCAAAGCTTTGCAAAGTTCGGACGGGCCTGGACCACGAACTGCCAGGAAGAACTGGGCCCTCATGGGGTGCGTAGCGTGGACCTCTGGCACGGGGACCCCGTCCAAAACGACCCGACGACGCCCCGCATGTTTCGTGAGAAGCGCCCAAGAGAGTCCAAGAGCGACCCGAGACGGCCCCATCACTGCACACGATGCCCCACTCAATCCAAGGGGCCGCTCAAAGACGGCCCAAGAGGCCTCCAACCAACACGCCCCGAAGACGGCCCAGGAGGCCCCCGAGAGGGCCCCCAGAGGGCCCAAGAGGGGCCCAAGACGACCCACGTGGCCCCTCATATAACCAAAGAGGGACCCAAGAGGGCCCAAAGAGGGGGAACTAGAACTGACATGTCGCGCCCTCCGCAGGTAGACAACCCCCGAGACCGCCAGCAGACCCACACGGGGCGAAGCCCCAGGAGGCTCCGCAGAGGCCCAAATCAAGCGCCAAGAGGCCACCAAGAGACCCAGAGACACTCCCAGAACCACCTCCAAGAGGCTTCCGAGTGGCCACTCGAGGGATCCCCTTGGGCATCCAAGAGAGGCCTCTCACCTACAACCCAGGCACGGTGGAGGGATGGGCCGAAGGCCACTGAATATGTTGTTGGCCTCCGACCTCTCCGATCTCCTCACCCACCTCCTCCTTCTCCTCCTCCTCCTCCTCCTCCTCCTCCCCCTCCGCCTCCTCACTTCCCTGCGGCCACCGCTAGACAATTACCCATGGGACAAAATGGTTGATCGCATGAGACCGTTTGTCGAGGACTAGGTCGTCGACAAAGCTGGGATTCGGAAGGATCAAATCACAAACAATGTTTATGCGTGATCGTAATTGCCGTACTTCCTCCTCAACTCACCCATGATCATCTGGGAAAGAATATAAACCGTGGACGACTGGTGGCAAATAGGTGGGGGGTGTAAATGGTTGTATGCTAATGTAGTGCAACGCTGTCAAAGCCTTATGTCGCGGTGACATGACTGACTGACTGACTGACTCGCTCGCTGACTGACAGACACACAGACTGATTTACCGACTGAGTGGTTGACTTTCTGGTCGCGCTGTATCTCACACGCCGAGTGCACAGCCTACTGCGCAACCACTAACAGCTCGTTTGATTCAATGCCAGCCGCCGTGTGCGCAACCGATGGCGCAACCAAGAGGAGGCTGATATATCTTCAGACGCCGAGAGGACAAGTTTTGCGCAATCCATAATCGCCCATTGTATTGGCGGCCGCCGTGTGCGCAGCTTATGGCGCAACCAATCGTAAGCTGTTTGATTTCCGGCCACTGTGTGCGCAACCTGTGGTCCAACCGATGTGCTTCACGCCTCCGAGAGCAAGAGTGTCCCATTGCGCTTCTGGCCGCCGTGCGCGCAACTCATGGCGCAATCAATGGCGACCCATGATAGATTCGCCCGCCGTGTGCGCAACCGATGGTGCAATCCATAGAACGCCAGTATGTTTCTGGCCGCAGGGAGCGCAAACAGCGGAGCAACAACAACTAGAAGGCCGTTGTAATTCTGGCCGCCAGTGGCACAAATCTTGGCTGAACCCATCACATACAGCTTAGTTTTCCGCCGCCGAGTGCGCACGCAGCCCACGGATAGCGCAACCGGTAGGAAGCACATGCACACCATCCGAGAGCGCAATCTGGGACCTCAATGGATAGCGCAACCCATGGCGCAATTCATGGATGGCGCAGACGATGTCGCAATCCCTGGGGGCACTACCCATGGCACACTCCATGGGGGAAGCGGCGCGCCCCCTTTCAGTTTCTACGCAGCTCCGCCCGATTTATGCTCGCCGTGTGGACTGGCGGTGGAGCCCACGCTGCACGCTGTCTTGTGATTACAAGACTCAGACGCGCTCGTGGCGCTTCGCTCCAGAGCTGCTCAAGACCTGGGCTGTGGTGAGGCTTCTTGGGGATGCCGTGTGCATGTAAAAGCTGTGCGTCGGGGTGGCCTCGGGCTGCCCTAAGGCCCTCCCCGGCTTTGCTCGGCCACGCCGAGGCCCACTTTCGGATGAGATGCGTGAAAAGCGAATATCACGTAGAATAACTCGGAGCGCCGGAGCGCTGACGCCTTCGACCCCTAGAGTGTCTTTCGGAAGTCACGGGGGCCGTCCTGGTGGCCATACAATTACCGATTGCATCCATGTCTTCGAGGAGGGCCAGCCCGACGACGAGGACACGAGAAAAGGTGCAGCAGTCGCAGCACTTCCACGAGCAGGGGGCCGCATCGCGAGGTCGGGGCGTAGAGGCCCGGGATGAAGAGAACGAGGCGGAAGACAGAGAAGAGATGGCGACAGGCTACACGCGCTCGGGCCTCACCTGACACCCTACCACTCCCACGAATACCTTCCCCTTGCGGTACGTAAATCGTTCTCTGTCCGTCGACTGTGCTCCATCGGCGGTGAGCGGGCGGTGGCCAGGGGTGTCCCACTGGTATCGATAGAAAGGTCGATGGTGAGATCGCTAGAACGGGATGGATAGTGAGGTCGGAAGTGAGACCGACAGTTAGGTTGATTATGACATTGGTTGTGAGATAGGAAGCAGGGACGATAGTGACATTACATCGCAGCGCAACATCGTCATCACGCGTGGTCGCTAACACGAGGGCGTCACCAGCAGCGTCATCATCACACCCATCGCATGTGTCAGCAGTTGGTTCGTTCCCCCCATCCCCCCAACCTCCTCATCGTCAGAAGGATGGTCGTATAGGTACCTGTTCCTCCTCTGACATTATTGATGGACGAAGAATGCACCAAGTAACAGAGAGCACGGAGACGCAAGCCTATGAGAACTGGTGTGCGCGCAGGCACCACACGCGGGAGAGGCGGCGGCACGTCCTGGACACGATCGGGGGGAGGCGAGACGAGCTCTCACAGTACTAAATGGTGTTGTTTAGTTCAAGGGCGGGGCGATGCAGTCAACCCGTATAATCGGGACGCACGATGAGGATGCAAGGGCCTTGGAAGGAAATGTCGACACGTTGCGAGCGGGGCGCGGCCAAGGATAAGCCGAAGGGGAAGGACGCAACTAACCCTCACTATGCGGGTTCACTGTAGTCCTCAGATTGTTAGACTGCGTTTGTGTTTGTGCGGACGGGGCGAGACGAGCAGGGGCGAGAATGGTGGAGGGATGGCGGGGAGCGGGAAGGGAGCAAGCGAGCCATCGTGAAGCGGGGCCTCGAAAACAAGAGCACCACGGAGGTTTGCTGTCTGAGCGGACGCAGCTACGACGCTCAACCAAAACCCTTCTCTGCGGAGGCGGTGCACGCGAGCTGGCGCGCGCGTCGGCGGCAGCGGAACCAGATATCTCGCGCCAGAAGCGATCCCCAGAGGAAGGCTGAGAGACGCACGCTTATTCAGTGTCTTGGCTGTGGCGAAAGGCATCCAGCCGTGGCTCTCACAGACAACGCTTTCCACCTGTCCCGAGAGCCTGGGGTTGCACCAGGCGAGCGCGCCGAGCGTGCAAGTCCCCTCTTCTCTGCCCCCGTTCTCGGAGGAAGAGGCGGAGCATGCATTGCTTATGATGGAGCATCCCCAAGAGACCCCCGTAAGGCCCCCAAGAAGGCCCAAAAGGCCCCCCGGACGCCCCCAAGAGCGCTCCAAACGGCTCCCGCGAGTCCCTCAAATGTATCCAAGAAGCCCGTGACCCAGGAATCATATCATCGCAAGCGCTCGTTCCTTCTGTGGGGTCGGCGGAACGTCCCAAACCACTTCAATAGAGATAAGACAACTGAATAGATATAAACATTCGACGGTCCGTGCGGTTTTCTGGGATCTGCGCTGGACCCCTCTCCCTGGCGCTCGGAGCGCGCCAGGGGCGGCGCTGGAGGCGCCGCCAGGGGGGTCCAGAGAAGATCAAGACATCCGCGCGGAACGTTGGGGAAATATATGTTTACGTAATTTGTCCTCTTCGGCAGACGGCCGCTTTCTGGTTATCATTCGGCTTTCCGGCGGCCGTTCGGGACAATCCGGGAACCCCTGGAACGCCGTCGGCGAGGCGCAGCTGCAGGACTGCATCCCGAGGCCGGAAGAACGCCGGGCACCCACGAGAACGCCCGAAAACCTCGAGCCTCGAACCTCGAAGATCTCCGTCTCCGCCTTCTTCCTCTCCTCAACCGCACTCCTCAACTGCCCCTGCCCCTGCCTCCTGCAAGCCACTATCCCTGCCCCCCCGCCCTCCTCACCCTCCCCCCCCCCCCCAGTGCTGCTCACCCCTCCTTGGCGGCGCACACAAAGAGGTAGGGGGGCGGGGAAGGCTTCTTTGAAGGAGACTACTTCTGAGACGGCTCCAGCCTTAAATTTATAGGTAAGGCCCGCACCTTCCAAGAGGCAGGGGTGCTACTGAGAAGCCTTCGCCCTTACCCTACCCCCTTGTGCGCGTGGCTGACCTCCTCACCGCCCCCCTCACCGCTCTCCTTGCTCTGTCCCCTCCACGCCCTCCACGCCCTCCACGCCCTCCACGCCCCTCCACGCCCTCCACGCCCTCCACGCCCCTCCACGCCCTCCACGCCCTCCACGCCCTCCACGCCCTCCGCCCCCCCCACCGCTCTCCTTGCTCTGTCCCCTCCGCCCCTCACGCCCTCCACGCCCCACACCCTCAAAGCAACCCTCCCCCATTCCATCCATCCCTCGAGGAGGACATCGCCCTGGCCCCGTCCGCGGGGCCAGCTCTCCATCGCGGGCAGATCTCCGTGCAGCGACCCGGAGCTGGGGCCTCCAGGGTCCCAGACTCAGAAGGAGCAGCCGCCAGTGCCTTGTCATCACGATGCGCGAGGCCTGTGCCCATTCCCAGAGATCCGATGTCGTGTGTTTGTTTCCATACGGGGTCCGCAGAAGTCTCGACCCATTATATTCCCCAAGACCGGTTGTTCATCCTGACTCGTTTTTTGAGGTCCCAGGGCCAGGCGAGGGCCCCTAAAGGCCAAAAACTTTGAAAAATCTCCGTCTTGATTTTCAATACGTTGGATCTCTGGGTTCACCTCCCATCCCCGTGCTCAGCCCCCGTCCCCTCCGTCGGGGAAGCCTCGCCGTCGGAATCGTCCGACGCCTCGGCGTCCATGCCCGTGTCCGGGGTCTCTAGCGACCCCTGCCCGTTGGCACCCTCCCCTGGGAGGATGCAATCCATCCACCGACGCCGTCCCCGGATTCCCAGGATCGGTGATTGTGCACTGCTGCTGGGCTGGCCAGGAGGGCGTACACCTCCAATCCGGGCCCAGGATCGGCGTGGATGCTTGGCTTGCGTCCCCGGTCGCCTTTGTTCACCCACTTCGCTATCAGCGCCTGCGCGCAGCGGGCCGCACAAGGGGCAGAGTACACAGGAGACGACGGAGGATGGCGCTGGAGATCAGAGAGGAAGAATGTAGAAACAGTTCGAGGAGGAGGTGACGGAAGGACGAGGATAACGCAACGGGCCCCGCCTCATGTTTGTCTAACGTCAGAAAGGAAAGGAGAGGATGTGGCCAAGGACGAGCGGGAGAACGGGGAGTAGGAGGAGAAGAGGAGGAGGAGGCGGAGGAGGGAGGGCAAGGCTGGCACAGACGTCAACCGACTTCAGCTGCACTTACAGTCGGGCCTAGGCCAGGACACCATCCTTCAAGAACATGAGACCCTCCGCGGGCCAAAGCACACAGAACATCGAAGGTTACCCTCCCCAAATATGCACAGTAACAGCCAACAAACACTAAGAACACTAGGGCACCCTCCCCGAATCGATCTCGATCTTATACTTCGGTCTGACCATATCCGCCACCGTGCCTCTGGAACAAGAGGAGTGGCCCAAGGCTCACGCAGCACTGAAAGGGCTGCAATGCTGTTGATACAAACCAGAACTGCAACGCTTTCAGAGCCCAGGGGCCGACCTGGGGTCCACCGGGGCCTGCTGGAATCGCTCGCGTCGGCGCACCCCGCTAAGTAGAGCCCCGAAACGACCCCACAGGGCTCCAAGAGGCCCCCACACAGGTCTAAGAGGGCCCCAAATCGCCCCAAGATCGCTCCAAGACGCTCGAAAAATGGCCTCGAGATGGCCCCAAAAGCCTCCAAGACGCAACAAGAGGCCTCCAATAGGCCTCCCAAGAAGACCGCAAGAGACAACACATTGATGTCCCATAAACTGTTGAAGGATTTTGGCTTTCTCGCATGTTCGGCTTTCCGACGCTCCAAGAAGGCCCAACAGGTCCCAAAGATTAGGTGTGCAAAGTCAGAGCGATGATTGAGTCATGTTTGTGTGCGTGCGTGTGTGGTTGTTGTGTTTTGTTGTGTTTTTTATATGTTCCGTCCGGTATGTGTTTGTGTTGTTTGTGCGTTGTTGTGTGTTTTGTTGTGTTGGTTTGTGCGTTGTTGTGCTTGTTGTGTTTCTTCCGCGGGGGGGATCTGCCGCGGTCGATCGCCCCGGGGGGGTTCGACTGTCGCCCCTGCGCGGATCGCCCCCGCCAAAGTTCCCCCCGAAAAGGGGGACCTTACGCGGGGGCTTTTCCCGTGGGCGCCCCCGCTCGCCTGGGAAGGTGTGGGGGGTCCTGGACCGCCCGGGGGGGTCCATGACGGGCCGACTCGCCGGGGGGGGTGTCGGTCCGAGCGGTGGAGTCGCCCAGGGGGGTCTCCGCCGCTCAGTTTCCGTACGAGTCGCCTGGGGAGGTCTCGTGCGGGAACGACCCTCACGAATCGCCCCCAGGGGGTTTCACGAGGGCGAGGTCGCCCAGGGAGCGCCTCAGAGGACAGCGCACGGCGCGAAGGATGTATGCGAATCTTTCGCGGGACTCTCGCGAATTTTTCGCGGGGGCCGGGACTCTCGTGAATTCTTCGCGGGAGGCGCAACGGTCTGGACAGTCGCGCAGGGGGAGGGCGTAGAAGAGAGGAGGGGAGGTCCGACACCAAAGCCTCGAGGACCACCTCCGGCGCCGAGCGAATGACGGACAACGGGGGCAAGAAGCGGCTAAGGATAGAAAAGGGGGGCGAATGATAGGAGCGGGACGGGAGCGCGAGCGGCGCACCGAGGAGCAGAAGCGGAGAGAAAGGGAGTTCTCCGGTTGAGCATACCAAGAAAAGAACGAGGTTGATGACTGATTTGAGGCTCTTACTTTGCACTGAAACAAGACGGCCTAAGGGTGCCCCAAGACGGCCCAAGCGGCGCCCAAGCCGGCCCGAAAGAGCCCCATGACTGCCCCGAAAGGGTCCCAATAGAGAGAACAACACGAACAGAAAACCCGAGTCGTCCGCCCCAAGAGGCCCCCAGGAGGCCCCAAGAAGCACCCAAGAGGCCCAAAAAGGCTCTGAAGAGGCCCCAAGGGGCCCCCAAGAGAGAGGCTCAAAAGAGACCCCGAAACAGCCCCAAACAGGCTTCAAAACTGCCTCCAAGAGGCCCCCGAGAGGCCCTCCACGAGATCCCAACGAACATCCAATAAGCTTTAATACCCACAACCCAGGCACGGTGGCGTGATGGGCCGAAGGCCATTAAAGATCCACCGCCCCCTGTTGGCTTGCCACAGGGGTGCCCGGCGTGCTAAACCGTTTCGGTTTTGGTTCATTTAGAACTCTACCTGGGGCTTCGGCCCGTGCCGGCCACCAGGAAGGGCGCGCAGAGATGCACAAAAGGTGGCTTCAAAGGTTTTTTCGCTTCCAGACGGCTCCAAGATGGCCTCCAAGATGGCCTCCAAGTTCGCCCAAGATGGTCCAAGATGGGTCCCAGAGGCCTCCAAAAGGCCTCCAAGACGGCTCGAGTGGCCTCGAAGAGGTCCTCCAGGGTTCTCAAGGACGGCCCGCAGAGGGCAAAATCATTGATTTCCCTGTGGGTTTTAAAAGATTTGGGCTGTTGCTCCTTTTCGGATTCCGACGGCCCAAGACTGCCCACAAGGCCATCAAGATCGCCCCAAGAGTGCCAAGAAGCCTCCAAGACGGCCCCAGGACGGCCCAAGAGGCCCCCAAGACGGCCCAAAGAAGGCCCCAAGACGGCCCAAGATGCGCACAAGAAGCCCCAGATGGCCTCCAAGTCTGCCAAGACGGCCTCCAAGACTGCCAAGATGGCCTCCAAGATGCCTCCAAGACGGCCAAGATGGCCTCCAAGACGGCCAAGATGGCCCCAAGATGCACCCAAGACGGCCCAAGATGGCCTTAAGGTGGCCTAAGACTGCCCAAAAGGCCCGCAAGAGGCCTCTAAGACGGCCCAAGAGTCCTCCAAGACGTCCTCCAGGAAGGCCCGACAGGGTTCATTCCTTTGGTTTTTGAAGGATGTTGGCTTTCGCTCCTTTTCAGCTCTCCGACGGCCCAAGACGACGGCCCCCAACATCGACCCAAGAGGCCTCCAAGATGGCCCCATGACAGCCCAAGAGGCCCCCAAGACGGCCCCAAGAAGGCCAAAAGACTGCCCAAGAGGTCCCCAAGACGGCCAAGATGGCCTCCAAGACGGCCAAGATGGCCTCCAAGACGGCCAAGATGGCCTCCACGATGCCTCCAAGACGGCCAAGAAGGCGCCCAAGAAGCCCCAGATGGCCTCCAAGATGCCTCCAATATGGCCGTCAAGACAACTAATATGGCCCGATGATGCACCAACCAAAGACGGCCCAAGATGGCCTCAAGATGGCCTGAGACGGCCCTATAGGCCCGCAAGCGGCCTCCAAGACGGCCCAAGAGCCCTCCAAGACGTCCTCCAGGAAGGCCCTTTCGGGCCAACATCATTGATTTCCATATGGTTTGTTATATCGGAGTTTGGCATGTTCTTCATTTCAGCTCTTCGACGGCCCAAGACGGCCCAAGAGGCCCCCAACATCGATCCAAGAGCGCCCAGGAGGCCTCCAAGATGGCCTGATGAGGCCCCAAGAGAGCCCCAAGAAGGCCCCAAGACGGCCCAAGAGGCCCCCCAGACGCCCAAGATCGCCTCTCAGACCAAGATGGCCTCCAAGATGCCTCCAATACGCCCAAGAAGGCCTCCAAGACAGCGAAGATGGCCCCAAGATGCACTCAAATGGCCCCAGATGGCCTGGAGACTACCTTCGACTGTCCAAAAGGCCCTCCTCCAGGAGGCCCGAACGCTCGGAAACCACCTGGTCCAATAGCTCGCCCGACTCCGTGTTCCCCGAAGGCTTTCGAAACCCACTCGGGGAACGCGTGGCCCGATAGCTTGGCCAAGCTCAAACCCAATTTTCGGCAACGCAGGCGCTACCAACAAGACAGGGGGCGGCGGTGATTCGCCGTAGGCGTCTTCGATACACCGACAGATCCCACGTGCAAGAGGGCCAGGACAGAGACGGCTGGCCAAACATTGGTCGGGCAGATCGGTCACACTGCGGACACACCATGGTTAGCAATAGAAAACCAGGGAGGGGACTTAAGTTAGGAGGGCCAACGACATTAGGGATAGGGGGCCTTTCCTGCACATGTATCAGACCAAACCGCCCATACGTAACATCCCGAATGCAAAGTTGAGGACCTAAGTGAGGCCACGTCTTCACTATAATATCAGGGTTAGGGGTTCTTACATCCTCGATGACACCAGACTGCCATCCAAGACAACACTGCGGCGGCGACGGCGGCGAAGGCGGCAGCGGCGGCGACGGCGACGGCGGCGGCGGCGGCGGCGGCGGCGGCCGCGACGGCGGCAGCGGCGGCGGCGGCGGCGACGGCGGGCCAGGCCCCGCGGCGGCGGGCCGCCTCTCGCCGCGCGCGGCTCTCGGCCAGCTTCCGCTCGACCTCGTCGTCGTCCTGCCCGAGGCTGCGCCGGCCGCCGCCGTCGCCGTGGCCGCGCTCGCGCCGTCGCTGAAACGAGGCCGGGTGCGGGACTAAACCGAGTCGGCACTCACCAGGGATCTCCGAGATCTGGCGGCTCTGAAGGATGCGCCGGGCGCCGCGGCCGAGAAAGAGCGCTCCGCTCTCCGAGCGTCCTGGAACGCTCTGGAGCGACGTCTCCCCTCCCTGGGCATGTCGGAGTCGCGCCATCGAGCATCGGTTCCTTTCGGAGCTGGATCCGCGCCGAGAATCTGGTCGGTGCCTGACCTGGGAGAGGCAGCCAGAGCAGCAGGGCAGGGGCAGGGGCAGTGGTGAGGAGTGGGTAAGAAGGGAGGAGTGTGCAGGAGGAGGAGGAGGAGTGCGCAGGAGGAGGAGGAGGAGGAGGACGACGGCGGTGAGGTCAAGGCAGGGGGCTTGAAGGAGACGGAGGAGAGGAGAAGGGGACTTGAGGGCGAGCGCGGAGGAGGACGCGGCGCCGAAGGAGCAAGGGGTACCAGAACCCAGGGGGTATTCATCCCACCATACCGCTGTGCAGCCGATCCCAAACCCATGTTACGAGAACGGTACTTATGCACCTCACCGTGTGTGGACTCCTTTCAGGCCTCGCTCCAACGCGGTACGATGCATATGTACCGTACCACTCCTGGGTCGAAGATCGACGACGCCTCGGGAGGCACCAACGCGGTACGGTGCGTACATGTCGTTCGCGGACAAGTACCGCACGTCTGGAACTACGGCAATTGCCTCAGCGCTTAGCGGCCGATATCCCCGCTGTTATAAACTCGGCCCTCAACCACAAGACAGAACATCGCCGCATACGGCTGGACCTAAAACAGAAGTACATCGAACTTGCGACCCTCCGCCGGCCAAACTGAAGAACATACGAAGGGACCCTCCCCCAGGATGCACAGAAACATCAAACAAGCACGGAAAGCAATAGCGCACGCTCCCAGAAAGGACCTCGATCTTATACCTCGGTTCGACCGTAAAACTCGGAGCCCAACCGCAAGACACAACATCGCCGCATACACAAGCATTGCACCGAGCGCGACCCACCGCGCGCAAAGATGAAGACTGGCATGGACAATCCCTGAAGGCATGGCGGGTGGGCGAGAGGTCCGCTCAGCGTGTTTCGTTCTCAACGGCCCACCGGTTTCGCCCCACGGAATCGCACCCCCATAACACAGTAAGATATAGCAACACAGAGCATACTGGTTCTACCACGGCTACCACGGTTGCAATGAGTACGCGATGGCATCATTACTATACTGCACAAGGGTATGAATATCATGGAGTACCACAGCATACTATACCATTATGTATTGAGCAGACCAGAGCATAACACTGCACACCAGGCACGAACAGACCGTAGCAGAACATACCATGACATAACACAACATCACCGCCCATACATTCGAAACGGGCCCAGCCGAGACGACGAGGTGGCAACAACTTCGAGATGGGAGGGAGACTATCGACTCCCCTCCTCCATCTCTAAGCTCCAGTTCCCCTCATCACAAAATCCCACTCCCCGTTCCCGTTCCTTCAGACCATCCCTGGGGGTGAAAACATGCGGCTTCAACTCCAAACTTGCCTGAGTTCCTCCCCCCATGTGGTCCGGCTCCATGACGATCCCGTCTAGAGGAGGATCATCTTCCTCAACAGCTTTGCCCTGGCGGCAGAAGGGACTGCCATAGAAAAGGCGAGAGGGCTGATTAGAAACGGTGGCGCATATAGATGAGAGGAGCGGTTCGTAGTGACACCAACGATGAAGACTTCAGCATCCTACACGCCCTGACCTTGCCACTGTTCAATGCATCATGGTGGCTGAAGGCAGAAGCCTAGTAAGGCATGATTGCTTGCTCGCTGCTAAGAGTGTGTGTATTGGTAGCCAGCGTGGACCAACAGCTATTCTAGCAACATATGGGTCGCAAGATATGTTGTGAAATCTACGCGGTGAATTTGACGATGTGCAATACATTTAGTACAATCGATGTGGCTAAAAGGTTGTTCGGCTGTAAAAAAGTACACACAGTCAAATAGACGTCACATGAAAAATATGTGGCGCGAATTCGATTGTGCGATACCTGCAGCGCAATGCATGTTATGAACGATCCAAAAGCGCGCCACATGCAATATAGGTGATGTAATACATGTGGGAGGCGATATACGTTGTGTAATATTGGTTCAATATGTGTTGTGCCAAACATGTTGTTCCATCTACGCGGCTGTGAGGAGCAATCTATGTTGTGCAATCTACGTGGTGCACTCCCTCTCTCTCTCGCCCTCTCTCTCTCTCTCGTATTCTCCCTCTCTCTATACATGTGTGGCGCCGCCCCTGTAGTTGTGACATATTTGCAGTGCCATCTAAGTGGTGCACTGTATTGTGCAGTCTATGTGATGCACTACATGTGGTTGCGCAACAGAATGCAGTATTTATATATATATATGGTTATTTCTACGTTGTGTCAAACATGTGGATTCTATGCTTACGCTATCAGAAAACCGCAGGCGCGAAATTTTTCAGCGCAGTCTACGTGATGCAATCCAACGGCGGCGACGGGGCGGCGACGAGGCGGCGACGGGGCGGCGACGGCCGGCACGGAGCCGCCATAATGGCCAACCAGCCCAGACGACCGGAATCGACGAGGCGGCGACGGGGCTGCGACGGCAGGCACGGAGCCGCCAGACCGGCCAACCGGCCTAGGCGACGGGCGGCGACGAGGCGGCGACGGGGCGGCGAGTAGAAAACGGGGCGGCGCCATCGTGCAAGGAGAGATACAACGGAAAGAAAGGGATAAAAGGTATGATGGCAATGGTGGCGGTAGGATCAGGATAAAGGCCATGTATCCTGCCCACTGCCGCATGTAGATGTGGCAGGCAGCGCCTACCGCGTCTGCAAATAGGGCGGCGCTGCCGTTGGCCAGAATCGCAGCGGTAGAACTAAAGTTTAACGCCCCCTCTGGGCGTTCCCTCAAAGTTGGCGACGGCCGGCACGATTAGGGAATACTCCAGCAAATTTGTCTGGTCACGTACAACGCCAGGCCGCAGTATCCGCGGAGAGAGTGAACATTGCGCGGCTAAAGGTTGGTTCAACGAACCAACCCGGTGCCCCTCATAGAAACGAGGTCCAGAAACAGTCGAGGAAAAACTAGGAACGTGACATCTCCTCTTCCTCTGCCTCTTCCTCCGCCTCCTCCTCCTTCTCCTCTTATTCCTCCTCCTCCTCCTCCTCCTCATCATCATCAGCAGCACAACCACCATTGTCGACGTCGTCGCCGCCACCATCCTCATAATAATAATCAAAACTATCATCATCAGCAGCAGCATCATCAGCACCACCATCATCATTATCATCATCAGCATCAGCAGCATCATTATCATCAGCATCATAATCAGTGTAAACATCATCCTCAGCAGCACCATAATCGTCATCAGCATCATCATCATCATCATCCGCATCTGCATCATCATAATCATCAGCAGCAGCATCAGCATCACCATAAGCATGATCATGATCAATATCATCATCAGTAACATCATCGATAGCATCGTCATCCTCATCAGCATCACCATCCGCATCATCATTATCCGCATCATCATCCTCCTGCTCCTCATCATCATCATCATCAGCATCCTCATCCTTTCATCAGCCTCATCCGCGTCATCATAAGCATCACCATCACCAAAGCCATCATCAATGTCAGCATCATTACTGGCAGCAACCGCATCAACATCATCATAAGCATCCTCACCAGCATCCCCATCATCATATCCCGATTAAGAATCATCGTCACCATCATCATCTTTTCATCGTCGTCATCACACTCACCTTCTGAATACTCATCACCACAAACGCCATCACCATCTCATCGCCCTCGATGTATCAACGTCCACGAATAGATTCGTGGGTATCATCCTCCTCATCATCGTGATCATCATCGTCATCATCATCATCATCATCATCATCATCATAATCAGCATCATCATCAGCAGTAGCATCATCATCACCGTCGTCATCATAATCATCCTCACCACCACCAGCATGTTCGTCATTATCCTAATCATCAAAGGCATCATCACCAGCATGAACACAAGCATCGTCATTATCAGCGTGGTCGTCATCATCGATAGCATCATCATCATCACCACCACTACCACCATCACCATCACGGCCACTGTCACCATCATCACCATCATCACCCTCATCATCATCATCATCATCATCATCATCATCATCATGACCATCATCAGCAGCAGCAGCATCATCATCATCATCAGCATCATCATCATCATCATCATCATCATCATCACCATCAACACAATACCCTCCTGGGATCGCCCCCGAGGCTGCCAGGAACCGCCCCAGAGGCCTCAAACCTGGCCCCAAGAGGGCCCGCAAAAGCGCGCGACCACCAGACCACTGCCAACATCCCCTCCAAGATGGACCCAAGACTTCCGAGAGGCCTCAAAGAGATCTCCAAGATAACCTCTGCAGGCCCTCACGAGCACAAGGCTACGTGCTGGAACGCTTTAGAAAGCTCTAAGACTCCTGAAGAAGGCTCTCGAGAGGCCCTGAAGAAACCCCCAAGAGGCCCCCTCAAACACCCGAAACGGCATCACAACGGTCACGGGCCCCTGTATCATTCGAAGCAACTAGGACTCAACAAGCGCGATACCACCGAACAATGCCCCAATCGAGTCGAAGGGATGCCACTTCCCATGGATCTCTGTCCCCGTCCCCTTCCCGCCTCTTGCATTCTTGCTGATTCCTGTCAGGGTCGGCGGAATCGGTCGCAAGGCCTCTGCAACATTGGCGCGCACGAACACAAACGCACGCACCAACTGGTCCCTGGACCCCTCCCAGAAACCAACCCTGACGGTCTTCCGAGCCGCGCACAACCGTGCCGACGAGAAAACCCACAGCGACGTCTTGAACCCTTGCCCCGGGGCCAGCTCCTCCCGAGCTTGTTCTCGGATCGCGACACGCAAGAGTGACCCTACAGTAGGGGCCCGACCACGAGAAACCTTCCACAAAAAACCCAACCCTGAGACGCCAGGGCGTCCACTCATTTTTGGTGTGGGAACGTCACGCTTTCCATAGCAAAACCATCGAACCCCAACAAAACCCAGGGCACCCTGGAGGCAAGCACCGTGCTTCTTGGCATGGGTCTCCCCTGTAGGCAAAAGGCGCTGCTTGCGGGGGGGGCCGCTGGAGGACCCAACGCGAGCACGCGAAAGACGCCACGATCGCATCGCGCACGGCAATCGGGGGGCCCCAATGGGCCAGCACTAAAAGGCAACTCCAGCGAAGGGCCACTCTTACGTCGCGTGGAGTCGATGTTCCCTGGTGGCCCCAGGCCTAGGAAAGGGCCCCGCCCCGGGCCCGGAAAGAGCCCCCCTGGGGCCAGTCGTCCCACAGGGCCCAGGAAGGGACCCCAGGGAGGGCCCCCGGATGCCAAAAAACATAATTTCTTTCCACGCACGCCCTGAAAAGGTGGGTTGGGATCCCGCCTCGAACATCTGGCCCAGCATCTCTCCCGGAGTGCGTGTTTGGGCCAGATTTTCGAGGCGGATCCAGCCGCGGCGACGAGGAAGCCCCAGGGAGTCCAAAGGGGGGTGGAGAGCGCACAGAAACCTCGAAGTTCGAGACGCCACATACCCCCGAACCTCGACCATCGAGGTCTCCGACTCGCCGATCGAAGGCGAAGGCGACCCCCAGGGGTCGGCGGCAGGGTTGGCACGCCAGGAATGGATGCGGAGAGAAGGAATACGAGTTACCCAACAGTGAATGTCCTCCAAAACCGACAGCGGACGCTTGTAGGGCAGGCAAACGCTCGCGGCGGCACCGACACCGGCAGCTGTTCAAAATTGATAGGAAAAGAACAAAACTGCTTAAACATGAACTGTTGGCGCTCCGCGCGGAATTCTTGGATCTGCGCTGGACCCCCTCCCTGGCGCGCGGAGCGCGCCGGGGGCGGCGCCGGACGCGCCGCCAGGGCGGCCTAGCGCGGACCCAAGAAATCCGCGCGGAGAGCCAACAGTTTAATCTTTTTTTTTCCTATACGACCACCCTGCGGGTGATAAGGAGGTGAGGGGGGAGGGGGAACCAACGTCTCACTCAATCGATCTCGCTATCGATCTCACAATCGATCTCACATTCGATCTCACTATCGATATCACTATCGATCTCGCTATCGATCTCGCTATCGATCTCACAATCGATCTCACAATCGATCTCACATTCGGTCTCACAATCGATCTCACTGTCGATCTCACTATCGATCTCGCAATCGATCTCACAATCGACGTCGTCATCATCATCATCATCATCATCATCATCATCATCATCATCACCATCATCATCATCATCATCATCGCCATCATCAACATATCGATCGCACAATCGATCTCACATTCGATCTCACTATCGATATCACTATCGATCTCGCTATCGATCTCACTATCGATCTCACAATCGATCTCACAATCGATCTCACATTCGGTCTCACATTCGGTCTCACTGTCGATCTTACTATCGATCTCACAATCGATCTCACAATCGACGTCATCATCATCATCACCATCATCATCATCATCATCATTTTCATCATCATCATCATCATCATCATCATCATCATCATCATCATCATCATCATCCATCATCATCAACAACATCAACATCATCATCATCATCATCATCATCATCATCATCATCATCATCATCATCATCATCATCATCCGTCATCATCATCACCATCATCATAATCATCGGGGACCATCACTATCGGGACACCGACGGGACACCGACGGGACACCGGCGGGACACCGCGCGCCACCGGCCGCCCGGAAGAGACACATTTGGTCCGGCCGCGCCTCAGCCACAGGGACACCGACGGGACACCAGCGGGACACCGGCGGGACACCGCGCGCCACCGGCCGCCCGGTGGAGAATCATTTGGTCCGGCCGCGCCTCAGCCACAGGAGACTTTCCTCTCGCCCGCCCACGCAGCTTCGCCTCGCCCGCACGCACGGCACGCACGAACACGAAACCGAAATCGATTTCCCGGTAGGGGGGCTCTCCGTTCCACTTCGATCTCACCCCCTCACCTCCGATGCAGTTTTTTCTTCTTCGCCGAAAGTCGTCGTCCCCATTAGCTCCGCACCCCTTCCTAACGTCTGTGCGTCCTATGATGGGGAGGACTCCACCTGGTTGAAAGGAGGCCAGAATCAGCTAAGATCTACTCCAATGGGGGGGAGGGGGAGGGGGGTGCGAAGGCCCCCGCCGATCGGCAAAACAATGAATAAAAAACCAATCCCCATTCGCTACGCAACCGGTCCTGTCGTGCCGACAGGAGGCGATGGGCTTGCCTTGTCCAGCTCGTCGCGCCAGGCCGCGCGCGGGGCGACGGCCACGGGCACCGACTCGCTCTTCGTCCTGCCGAGCACGGCCTCCTCCTGCTTGGCACCCTGCGCGCGCGCTCGGGGTCGAGCTCGAGGCTGCCAGGAGCGAGCGAGCGATCGAAGGATCGAGGATCGACGATCCAGGATCGACGGGTCGAACAAGATTCAAGGATCGAGGGATCAAGAGATCGAGGCTCAGGAGCTCGGCCTGCCGAGCACGGCAGATGAGGCTAGAACGTCCGTCCTCGATCTCCCCGAGCCTCAAAGATCGGTCTTTCAAATGCGAACCTCGACGCCCTCGAACCGCGATGCTCCAACCTCGACCCACGAGCCTGCCCGAGCACCTGGGCCATCCATCTCCTCGAGCCTCCGTCCCCGCCCGCCTCGAGCCTCGATCGCCTCGAACCTCGGCCTCCACGCACCTCGACCCCCTTCGAACTCCCTCGAACCCCACGCGGACCCCCCCATCGGACCACGCTCCGCTCGCGGGCGACGATCTCGATGACGAGGGCATGGAGGACTGTATCAGTGAACCTGTCGCCCTCTCCGGTGATGAAATGAACACCGCACCCCCGCTCCTTCGGGCGAGGGGGGGAGCGAGAGAGGGGGGCACCAGCTCCGGGGGGGGACGCGTCGAGCTGGCATCGGCGCTACATCGCGGCGAGTGGTCGGCGGGCAGGCCCCCGACAGCACAACCGCACGCTCCAGGGCGGAAAAACAGTGAGGAAAGCAGTGAATGGAGGCAGTGGGCGCCTGAAGGCTTCGAAGGTCTGAGCTGTGGAGGCACGTTGGCACCCCTCCCTGCG
The DNA here is from genome assembly GCA_963575745.1 of Prorocentrum cordatum. Lineage (NCBI taxonomy): Eukaryota > Dinophyceae > Prorocentrales > Prorocentraceae > Prorocentrum > Prorocentrum cordatum. The sequence goes on from CAUYUJ010016960.1 coordinate 346,729, forward strand.
GCCGTCCTCGTTGGCCGAGGGAGCGTTCGGCTGTCGGGCCCCCCTCGGCGATGAACGGACGATTGGGCGTCGATGCGCTTCCCCCCAAGAGCCGAATCCCCCCCGACGTTGCGCCTGGCCTTTCGGGTCACACGTGGGCTTCCTGGCGGCCAGTCGGGACGACCTGGGCACCCTCGGAACGACCGTCGGCGAGGTCGCGGCTGCTGGAAATGCGTCCCCCGGGGTGGAAGACCGCCGAGAACCGAAGGACGTGTCCGCAATCCTGGGAGTTCGATCCTCCGAAAGCCTAAGCTCGGGGGCGTCCAAGAAGGGCGCGCCAGAGGGGGGTTCGCAAATCGTGGCCCGAGGCATGTTCGGTGGCAACTCGTAGGAGTCTCCCATACCATCTTGTCGGCTCTTGCGAATCGATGCTCATCGACGCTAAGTCGACGCTCATCGGCGCTAACCGACGCTAAATCGGCGCTACCCCGTCGATACCCAGACGCTAATCGACGCTAGTCGACGCTGAAGACAGCATTACGAGGGCACACAAAGCCCCCATGATTTGCTGCCGAAGGCATGTGTGTGTGGACGAGGGGGGGGGCCACGGGACGCATTGAAACAAGAAGAGGGGGGCGATGAGATCGGGGAGACATCATGGCCGCCGCCCAGATGTCCACGCCTCCTACGGTCAGGAACTTGTATACAGCGTGTCGCGGCGGCGGCCATGGCGACACGATGTGCCCTGCGAGCGGATAGCTTGTCGCTCCGCTCCAGGGGGCAAACGTGGACGCCTCGGAACCACGAATTGGATAGCGTGTGGCGCCGAAGCGGGGTGGGCCAGAACCGACGGCGCGACGCGCTGAGCCAACGTTCCTGACCACATCCACGTCCCCCTGGTCATCAACCCCCATTCTCAACCACGCGACGTCCTGCTATTTGCAATACGCGGTTCCTGGAAGTCCACACCCTTTCCACGGGACCAGTTTTTCATCCTGAGTCGTTGTTTGACGGTCCCGAAGCCCAGCAAGGGTCCCCGAAGATCGAAAACGTAGACAAAAACACCGTCCTGATTTTTCAGGACGCGAGCCTGGGCTGGCCGCCGCAAGCAGGCGTTGCCCCTTCGGGCGCCTGGTGGGGGATCTGCTGACCCGGGTGAATCTGGAATTAGGCCAATCAGCCGCGGCAGGATCCTGCAAGGTCCTGCCCCCTCCTGCGGGATCCTGCACCCAAGCCCGGGTCAGTGCACCCCTGGCTCTGCAGGATCCTGCAGGATCCGGCGTCCTGGCTGACCCCCGCTTGCACGGACCCCCGCCCCTGGAGCCCAAGCCGGGGGGGGAGCCCGGGCGCGGCCTGCTGCGGCTGCGCCTGCTTCGCTGGAGGCTCCCGCGCCGGCGGCGGCCTGCCACGTCCCCCGCGCGGCGGGCCCCCAGGAAGCTGCTCCCGCCCCGCGCTTGCCGGCGGCGTCGTCCTCCTTTGGACCCCCGACGGGCCCCCTCCCTTCCGCGGGTCCTCCACGGGCCCCTCCTCGTGCCTTCGCCGCCGCCTCCTCCTCCTCCCTCCTCCTCCTCCTCCTCCTCCTCCTCCTCCGAGTTCCGCCCCGTCTCGCTCACCTCATCGAGTCCCCCATTCTGCGGTGTCCTCCTCCGCTTGCCCCCGGTCACCGCCTCCTCCGCCTCGCCTCCGCCTCCTCCGTCCTGGTCGGCGAAGGGACTCCCCAGTTATACACGCCCCAGCGAGCGCTGGAGCGTCTCCACACCGAATTCCTCGGACGAACTCATTGGCTCCTCTGCAATGGAGGCCAGTCCAAAAGAAGCCCTCCACAAGAAACCCAACCCTGGAACCCCAGGACGTCCCTTGATTTTTGGTGTGGGAAGGTCACGCTTTCCATCGCAAAACCATCGAAACCAAGGGCACCCTGGAGGCAAGCAGGGTGTTTCTTGGCATGGGCCTCAACTGAATACACCGAGCCCCTCCGGATACCTCATCCTGTGTCAACCCAGGCTACACCCGCTCATTTGCACGAGACCTACCACCAGAAGGGCAACACGTTTCCAGCATCCGCCCAGCATTAACAATACCGCTGCAACGCCACGTCTACACCTTTCAGAGCCTCAAGTCGGCCAGCCGGCAGAGCGGCCTCCCAAGAACGGTACCGATGCCATGCGCAAGCATTGCCACGTATCCAGATCGAGGCGTGGACGCCCCTGCTGACCCCCCAGACATCCGGCGCTCCGATTTGTTCGATTCGTGGGCTCGCAGACCTCCCAGACTCCTTACCCAGGGCAAATGCTCCACCCCGAGCCGTTCTCCGACGGCCCCGAGGCCAAGCGGATGCAAGGCCCTTGGAAGGCCAGTGCGACACTCTGCGGGCGGGGTGCGGCCAGCGAGAGCAGCCAAGCATGGGCCGACGGGGAAGAATACACAATAATTATATCCCTGAACAATCGTTCCTCCTTGCTGTGCGGGTTGCCTGCACAAGAAACATGGCCGCCTCGCTCGTCTCGACGCGCCGGATGTCTGGGCCCCTGCCCCACTCTGGCGCACTGCCGCGCTCTCCGCCGCGTCGGCTCCGGGACCGTGCCGGGCGCTTGCGCGCGCGCGGGTCCTCGGCCGACGGGCTCTGCGCGGGGGGGGCCCAGCTCGTGCCGCCCGCTGCTGCCGTGTGCCGCTGCTAGGTGGTGCTGCCGTTGCAGACGCTGCCGCTGCTGCGGCCGCTGCCGCCAACGCCACGGCTGGGGGGCAACGACAGGGGGGACCTCGCATGGGGGTGGATGCATCGACCTGGAACCCGCGATACATCGCCGATAAATCGGCAACGAGCCCCCGATAGCGAACCTGCACCTTCCTGGATGGGGTGGGGCTATCAAAACCCATATCGGCGATCAATGGGCGATCAGGGGTCGATGCATCCCTTCTATTCCTATCCCCCCGATCGTTGCCCCTGAGGAGCTGGACCAGCCAGAACTGAAAAAGGGGCGGAATCTGCCCGCATGATGGGCGCGCTGCGCTTCACACTGCTGACAAGATACGTGATGTCATTCGGACTTGAGACATACGAACATCCTTCAAGACCATGAGGCCCTCCGCTGGCCAAAATGACGTGCCCTCGAAAGTACCATCCCCCACGATGCACGAGGCCATCCAACAATTTGTTCCGTCGGCGGCGAAGCCGAGAAGCTGCCCCAGCCGGTGGCAACTCGGGGCAACTGAATCGCCGGCGTGCACAAGGGGGGACGCAGGACAAGGGAGGCCGCGCAGAGGACTGGAGATGGAGAAGAACCGCTCAGACGTGGAAGATTTTCGCGACGAGTGGGCTGGTGCGGCCAACATCCAACAAACTCAAAAAATAGTAGCAAGGAACCGAAAAAATACACAATGGAAAAAAAAAACGCTGAGGTCCGCGCGGATTTCTTGGATCTGCGCTGGGCCCCCGTTCCCTGGCGCGTGGAACGCGCCAAGGGCGGCGCCGGAGGCGCTGCCGGGGGGGGGGGGGGGGGGGGGGCAGCGCAGATCCAAAAAGACCGCGCGGAGCGCCAAACAATTATGTTTATGGCGTTCATTCTCGAAGTAGGGCGCCCTCGACCCGACGCCTCGGCCCGACTGCATCTGCCTCCCTCGTTCGCGCCGCTCCGAAGCGACTGCCACCGGCGCGCTGCCAGCCCGCGCGGACTGTCCGCACGCTGATGCTCCACCTTCCGGCCCGCCCTGAGCCCTTCCGCCGGTGGAGGGGGGGGAGGAGGAGGAAGAGGAGGAGGAGGAGGAGGAGGAGGAGGAGGAGGAGGAGGAGGAGGAGGAAAAGGAGGAGGAAAAGGAGGAGAAGAGAAGAAGGAGGAGGAGGAGCGCGAGTCGAGGAGGAGGAGGAGGAGGAGGAAAAAGGAAAGGAGGAGGAGGGGTAGGAGGAGGAGGGGGGGGAGGAGGAGGAGGAGGAGGAGGAGGAGGAGGAGGAGGAGGAGGAGGAGGAGGAGGACCAAGACCAAAACCAACAAACGCTGGGGACTGCACGTCAAACGGGGAAAAACAATACTGGATGCCTCGATCGAAGCTCGGATACATAGTCCCTGCGTGGGCCACACCTTCTGAATCCGAACGTTGATGGGGGGCCCTCAGCTGCAGGGAGCGGCCCCCGCTGGCCCCGAAGGCGGGGCCGAAAGCAGGGAAGGCCGTGCGGGCTGCCTGCGGGCACCAGCCGACACAAAACCAATCACCTACGACTCGTATTGCGCTGCCACCGCACAGGCTGAGATCGGGGGCGGGGGCGGGCCTCCTTGGGCCGCTCAGTCCTGCCCTCCCCCCTCTCCTCGGCGGCAGCAGCGATCCTTCTCCTCTCCCCGTCGCCCAGCCCCCCCCCCCCCCCCGCCCCCGCCACAAAACTATTCTCTCCCACTCCCACGCGGATGTCCTGAACAGCGCCTCTTCGGACGAGCTCTCGAAGCCGCGCGCTGCTCTGACGGGCAGCTGGGGGGGCAAGAGGGTCGAGCACACAAACCTCGGGAAGAGGCGGGGCGTCGAGGGATCGAGGGCGAGGGTGAAACGGAGAGAAGCGGGGGCAGGGGAAATCACAAGAGCCTCATAAGCCTTTGAATTCACTGGACACGCATCTGGATGCACACGTTCTGACCAATCGAATGCCTTGAGTCTACCGAGTTCAACATTCACACCTGAACTACATACATCAGACTCTTGCCGCCCACTCACATCATGAGAAGAGAGACCCCTAGATCCGCGCGTCGGCAAATCTGGCACTTCAAAGATGACATCGCCTTGGGAGCTCGGAGGCCACAACACCGATGTCCGATCTTCGAACTGAGGAGATCCTCGGGCAGGCTGGACACGACCCGCAGAGTCATGCACATCAGCAGCCCCTGCGTCTGCCACGAGTGGCGAGGAATACATGCTTGAGGGCCCGTCGAATGGTTGGCAACCCCTGCCAACGCAATTGGCAACCGCACCCCCATCACTGCCTGCGGCAAGATCAGCAACCTCACCTCTTCTCACTGTCTGCAACAATATCCTGGCTACGGCCGCTCTCCTCACTGGCTCCTGCCCAGCAGAGTTGTGATCTGGCGCTCGAGCGGGCCCCTGGGAGCTGCCCCGACCAGACGGCGCGAGCCGATCTCATTCAGGATCTCTGACAATATCAATAGAAGAGCGGAGCCCGCTGGGTGGTGACCCTGTGCGCGAGCCTGGAACTTCGCGCTGTTCTTCATCTTCGCGCGGCGGTCGCCCCGTGATGCTTTGATCGAGAAGGGGAGTCGGCCACGTGCTCGGCGATGTCGCTGGCGGGTCTGCCCCGGGCGTGCGCATTCCAAAACTCCACCACGGGGCCGACTCCGCCGCCGTCTCCTTTGGTCAAGGCAGCCTTGACCGCGGCGCTCATGGCCATGCTTTATACTGTGATGTACGGCAGGCCCACGGTTCCCAAGTCGATGGGGGAGGGGGGGGGGTCGTCCTTCTCGCGGCACTCGGCGCCCTGCACCGCCCCGAACGCACCGCGAAGTTGGCGTCGGGAGTGAGGCGCGCGGTCCTGACGTCCTTCTCGAGCTCCGCGAGGTCCCTGGCGTTCGCGAGGGCCAGACGGGCGACGGCATCGATGAGCTCGTCCAACCCGTTGCTCCGACCGCCCGCCACGGGGGCCTCGGCCCCGCCAACGTTGGCGATCTTCGCCGCCTGGCCGGCCTCGTCGCTTGATGCAGGCAACTTTGCCCTGCGCGCTGCCAGAGCCCGCGTCGGGCGACCCCCTGCAAGGAATCATTCGCCCCCCGCTCCATCGCGACGCTCTCGTTCGGATTATCGGGCATTCTCGCGCCGAAATGACCGCGCACGAAGCCGAAGAGGAAGGCGGGGGCAGACGTGGATGCTGCGCGCCTCCAAGGATGCACAGCTCGAGCCACGCAGGGCGCAACAGAGATGATCGGGGACGCGAGAGGGCGAAGTGCGGAGGCCTGCTCGGCCAAACAGCAACCGCGCTGGCCCCGTGCAAGCGCTCACTGATTACTAATGGCGAGAACCTGGGAGAGTTTGAGGGCCCCGCGCACCTGTCGAAGGCGATTGATTAGTCGCTTGCGAGTGGCGAGCGCGGCCCCACAGGGCCCCTCTTCCGACTGCCGCGGATGCGAAAAGAAATGTTGAGAGCGCCATCCTCGAGCTCCTGCGGGCCCTCGAAACAGAATTCTAAACCTGGCCGGGCGATCTCGATCTCGAAATGACGACGCCGAAGCGCCCCCGCGCCAAGTCGAGTGACATCCTGGCCGATCTCGAAAGTGAATAGCTGCAGAAGGGCCCCCCCGCTTTGGCCCAGCACGGCCGCATCCTCGCTCCACAGGCCAAGCTCCACCACCTCATCATGAAACTGCTTCGCCCATCATCCAAGAAGGCCCATCATCCAAGAAGGCCCCCTCCACCTCATACGGTAGGGCACCGAAGACCGCCGTGCTCATTTGCTTGCGAGACCCAGGCCGTCGCGCGCCAACACGAAGCCATCAGAGCCGTCAAACTCGCAACTCGGTCGCGATGGGTAAGGCGCGAGCCGCCGCCGCCTCAACCTCCTCTGTCTTCAGACGCCTCCCCCTGCCGCCCGCCTCCCCCCAGCGAGGCCCCCCCCCTCCTTCGCGCGACGGGCCAGCCCAGCAATGGCCAACTCCAGGGCGCGGATCTGCGATGCAGTCGGGACAAACGCCGCCGCCCCTCAGCATTGAGAACATGACATGAGAGAACGTATCGCGCACATCTGTGAGGGGCGTCTTTTTGAAACCAGAAGTGTCCAAGTCGAAGAAAGGCTGTCTTCATGGGGCGCGCTCTGCGAACCAATTCTGCACTGAAAGTCCGAGCCGGCGTTGCACATGGACCAGGGGCATCTCACTTCATCTGAAACCTTGCTGCCCAGCGAGCGGAGAGAGGCAGCGGAGCGGCGACGATTTCTAGACGGCACCTGCAACAAGGCCTCTTTCTTGCCGATATTCCGGCGAAGACCGATTCGGCGTAATCCTTCATCCAGCACCCGATCGCTACTCCGCATGAAATCCCCGGAACGGTCGATCCTAGAGGCCCCGTGGTGATTTGTTCGAGTAAGTCGTCAGCGAACTTCTGGGGCCCCGAGTAGACCTTATGAGAACCTGGCAGGATGTCCTCTGGGACGGTGGCCCAGAAGTTTCCCCCCTCCTCCTCGTGCTCCTGGAACCTCTCAACCCACTTTGCACTGGCTTGTTTCTTATTTTGGGAAAAAAATCGGACGAATGAGCGCGCGGCACAGGGGCCCCCCTGAAGACTTCCACACCCGGGTCGCAGGAGGAAGGCCCTGTCCGAAGCAGGAAGAACACATCCCGAGCTCGGTGCCGTCGCTTACAAAGCGGAACATCTCGGGGTTCAACCAGGGCCCTGCAGGCCGCATCCAGGCTGGACGGAGAAGAGGCAGAAGCGTTAGAGTCGCACCATGCAGAGCCAACAGCCGTAAGACGCCACGAAATACACGCGTCGCTAATTATTGCGTCCCCCCGCCTTTAGGGCCCACCCTCATGAGCCCCTCGAAGAAGCCCTTGCTCAGAGGGCCAAGTCCATGAACCACGCGTTTCCCCGTCGGCCCATGGACGGCTGACTTGGGGATAGCGAAGCCCCTGCTGCAAGCCGCAGTGGGGTGGGGGGGGGGGGGGGGCACGCCCCAGACGCGGATCATCGTCGAGGCCTTGCGCAGCCACTGACGCGCGCAAGCGGCATCAGCGATGGCATCGCCGATGCCCAGGCCAGCACGCTCCACAGAGGCCGTCTGAGACTCAGGGGCGCTAGGAAAGAGATGCCAGACTTCCAGAGGTACTGACCAGGCAGGTGCTCTGCGACGTCTAGCGGCGCGCGTGGCATCTCTGCAGAAACTGAAAAAATAAGGGCCTGATTCCAAGATTGTTGCAGCCTATCCGGTCGATCCAGGCCAGGCGGGGGGGCGGCGCCATATTTGCCTCAATTCCTGCATCTCAGCCCAAGTAGCTCGATGCGCATGGAGACCTCCTTCCCCTCCAGGCCGAGACAGAACCTCAAGCCATTCCTCCGAACTGGGCATCGTCCCGTCGAACCGAGATAAATCGCGTCGAACGCGACCGTATCTCGGGCTCGCCTATCGGTGGGAGTCAATGAAGATTAGCCAGTGCTCGAACTCGCTAAACCTGCCAATTCTCCTCAACACGAAGCTCGTGACGACGATCACGTGCTTCGCGGCACAGACGTCTGCAGGCCTGAGATATCCTCTTCAGCTCTTCGCAACACTGCTGGGATTCAGATGCAGGGACGCCAGGCCTGAGTTGTTCACGATTCCGCCCGCGCTGTCGAAGAAACTCGAACCTCTGACTCGGCAGAACCCACTTCTTTGAACCCTGCTGGGGGCCCTCGGAGATGTGCAAGGCCCCGATCTCCCAAACAAATACACAATCCATGTGGTATTGGATGTCGCCTGGGTGCATCTCCATGCTCAACATGGTGCCTTTCTGCCTGGGGTCGAGCCTCCACTTCCCTGGGACATGCTCCTCGAAGCGGACCCCGTTCAAATTGCTCATCAATTTATCTCGACCCCGCGGAACTTTCGCATGCAACCGAACATCTGGAGACACAAGTCGGACAGCCCGCCGGGCCGCGGCAACATGTGGAACGCGAACCTTGACCAAGGCAGGCACGTGGTCTCGGGGCCTTCGAGTGCGAGCAGCTTGTGTGCGACGGCCGAGTCGATGAACCGCGCTATCATGACCTGTTCGCTCCAGGCAAGCAGGATCGCGACGAAGTCGGTCAAGCGAGCGCCGCCAGCTGATCCCAAAAGAGTCGGGGGTAAGTCCTGGTACTAGTAGGAACGAAAAGTCGCATTCATGCATAACCTCCCTGAACAATTCCCCCGCACCCCCCCCCCCCCCCGGCGATGTTCCCGCGTGCGGACAGATCCCCGAGAGGGGGTCTCGACCGCGATCCAATGAGACACCGACCCAGGACATGGGCAACTCGGCGGGGCAACTTCTGGAGGGCATCCCAAACCCACTGTTTGAGTTGTTCGCGCGCTGCAGGGCACCATCTAACCCGTCGGGCCCTGTTCGGTCTCGGGGGGAAGTGCAGCGCGACAACGAAGTACGAGCAGCCCCCTCGAGATTTCCACCGCCGCACCTCTGCCTCGGAGAGGTCGAGGAGGGAGAACGATGCGTCTAATCGTTTTCTGAGACCACCCAGGAAGGAGAGCAAGGCAGCGCCCCGCGGCCTCGTAGCTGAACCCCCATTGCTTTCAGCCTGCATGTATCAGGGGCCTCGAGACTGCTGTGCGACGCGATATCCCTCCCCGTCGATCTCCCGCAACTGGGTACCTGCAAGCCCAATTGGACCAAACCTTTAGAAATCAGCCAATAGCTGTCCTGCGGCCCCTGCTGCCATGCACCGGGTTGAGAGAAGGGTAGAAAGAATGCGAGACGCCATCAGGCCTGGGGCTAACCGCGAGCGCCAGGAATGCAACAGGCCAGAAGGGATGATCCATTGGCCTGATGCGCTGCGCGGCTGGTCATACCGAAGCAGCAGCTGTGGCGGGAGGGGGCGGGGGGAGTCCGTGGCCATTTGAGCTCAAGGGAAGCATTTATCGAGGCAGCTGGCCTGGTCAGCCCTCTCTTTGCCCGCTGAGGTCTCCCGACGCGCCAAAACGCGGCACCCCTCAGCCGAGTTTCTCGCGCCGGCCCAGAGCATTCTCCAGTGTCAGCAGCCGCGGGCGAGCCCCCCGCAGCAGCCCCGTCAGCATTAGTCATGGAAGAATACGTAAGTTTTGCCTGGCCACCAACCACCTTCGGCTCAGTTTCTGTCGGATGCACTGGCAGGGCAAGCCTTCGCCCCCACCCCCCAAAGCCAGAATGCACACATGGGAGGCTCAGGCGATGAAGATCAGGAGACCCCGCCGCGGCATCAGCAGGGTCCTCACCTCGGCCAACACATCTCACAGCGCCAGAACCTCCTGAACTCTTTGACGAGGAAGGAGGCCGAAGGCTCTGGAGGAGCATCACCAGCGAAGCAGAAGCCCGAGGAGGCTCTTGAATTCATCCGCCACTAGCGCAACAGCAACAAGACCCCGCAGCAGCCCTGGAAGGCCGCGAACCAGCAGTTGCTGAAGTTCCAAGCGTCCCAGTCCAAGCACGAACACAACATCATCCAGCACAGGGGCAAGATTGTGGAGCTCCGCCAGCAGATAGCAGAGCACGAGTCCCAGATCTCGACGGAAGAGGTCAATCTCAAGGAGTACCACCAGAGGATCGTGGAGCTCGGCCAGGTTGAGATCGCGCGCCGAGTCCGAGCTGGAACGCCCTGGGCCCACCCCCCACACCAGGAAGGAGGGGTTTGTCTGTTCCACTGCCTCGGTGACGGGGCGGCGCGCGCGGCTCCGCGCCCTGACGAGTGTCAGCGCGAGCCCGCTGAGGCGGTTGCCCCCGTCTGGCTTGGGGGCCTGACCGTGGCGTTGATGAGGTGGCTGACAGGCCAGTGCAGCAGCTCCCCGCACTCGTGGAAGACCGTGATCATCGCATCGACCGCCTCGTCCGAGATGTCCTCCAGCGCCCTGGGCGGAATGCCCGATTGCCTGGCGCCCGTGCGCCGCGGCCACGAACGGACTACGCCCCGCGCGGCGCGGTGAATGAGTGGCGGGGGCTGGCCCAGTCTCGAGCGTCAGCAGGCAGGGTCACCTGCGGGGGGCCGCGGAAGTTCCAGATGTCCTCCCAGGGCCGCAGCTCGCGCCCCACCTGCGCGTCATAGTCGTGCCCGCCGCTGGCCTGGGCCACCTCCTGGAGCGCGGGGGCCTTGGAGGTGGCGCGCGCTGCTCCCGCTCCCGCTGCACAGGCCTGGTTGACCCGGCCCTTCCAGCATCCCTGGGCCGCCGGGGAGCTGAGCTTCTCCTGCCTCTGGGCCTCGGCGATGGCGCGCTTGAGGTCCTTGTCCCAGCCCTTCCCCTAGATGGCGCCCCCCACCGCCACCGCCGCCACCGCCACCACCACCGCCACCACCACCACCCCGCCCCCCCCCCCCAGCCCTTCAGGCAGAGCGCCCTGGCCCAGTCGGGCAGGAGGGCCCAGTGGGCATGACCTTCGACGCGCGCCTGGGGGATGTGCACGTCGACCAGCGCCGCCCCTCCTGAGGCCAACCATTTCACCCGCCTCATGCTGGGGCGGCTGAGCTTCTCCACGGGCTCGCCGTTGAACAGGTGCAGGGTCTTCGCGACGCGGTCGCGCAGACTTATCAGGTGCTTGGCTCATCCCGCCGCCGCCGCCCAGGCCTGCGCCAGGGGGGGGGGGGGGGGGGGGCGTGCCGCTTGCGCCGCGGCTGCCAGGTGGCCTTATGCCAGACGAGCTCGGCCTCGCCCTCAGCGCCCCCCCCCCGCGGCGCGCTGGCGCCCCCCCCCCACCGCGCCCCTGCGGCCCGGGATCTCCGACCCGATGCCCTCGAGGGGCATGTGCCAGATGCGCTGCAGGCCCGTCTCGTCCTGGGCCGCTGCGACGCCCCTCATGACGCATTAACGCCGCCACGGTGCACGGGCGCAGCCAGGGAGCGCAGCCGTCTTCGGGGCAGGCTTCGGCTTGTTGAGGACCTCTGTCAAGCAACCGCCTGGGCCCCACTGAAGGAAAGGTGCGCCGGCCAGCGCGGCCAGGTGCTGGCCCTGAGGTCCAGCTGAGCCGCCGACTGGGCCAAACCCGCCAGGCTCTTGGACACGACGAAATAGTCAATGCGCGACCCGCTGCCTTGCCTGCAGAACGGCGCCTCCGCCGCCTTCACCGCCACGCGAGGCTTCGTGACCCAGCCGAAGTCCAGCGCCTGCGGCTCCATGTCCCAGTCCCCCATGACGGCCCAGTGGCGGCGCTCGGCCTCCAGCTGCCGATGGCTCTGCGCCAGCTGCCAGAGGATGCCGAGGTTGTTGGCCGAGAGGCCCTCCCCGTCATGAAGGTAGACGCTCAGGATCACGATCCCCGCTCGCGGGCCAGCGCGGACATGGCCTGCCGCCAGTCTGCCTGGCACGATATCAGGGGGGCCGCGCCCATGGTGGGGCCGTGACCTGGATCGAGGCGGGAGCCAAGACTGCCACGCCACCCACCGAGCCCGAAGACGTCGCAGGCGAAGGGGTGGCGGCACTCCAGGCCCCGTGCCATCCAGCATCCTTGGGGGCCCGATGCTGCATCGCCAAGTCTCTGGCCAGGCGGCGGTGCTCCTGGACGGCGATCGCGAGCGTCGACGCGCCGTCGGCCAACTGGAGGTACTCGCCCAGGGGCCCCCACGATGTCGAGTTGACCGTAGTGAGCAGACAGGTGCCTGTCATCTTCTGGCGGCGAGCAGACGCAAGCAGGGGCGGCCGCGCGGCCATTGTAGCCAGCTGGCCTGGGGCCCGCGGGGGGGCAGCACCATCCCGCGGCAGGGGGGGCGGAGCGAGCGGGGGGCTCGAGCCCCGTGCAAGGCGCGCTGGACAGCGCTCAGTGTACGCTTCCAGGCATTCCAGAGAACCGAGCCCGACGCCAGCCTGGTCGCTCGCGCCCTGGGAGGTGCCGAACGACTACTTCTGCATGTGAGGGAGAGGCTGCGACGACGAAGGGCTGAATCCCTCCACAAATCCCGCGGGGCCGCGCCCTGAGGCCGACGCCCGAGGCTGCCCTTCGGAAGAACCCTCCAGGCCAGCCAAATTTGACATCTCTCCTTCTCTCTCTCTCTCTCTCTCTGTCTTCCCCCCTCCCTTCTATATTTATATATATACATACATACATACATACATACATACATATAGATATGCATATGTATCGCCCCCCTCTCGAGGCCCGCGCCATCGCAACCGACTGCTTCCAACCCAGGCACTTTGCGGCGCTGTCAGACGGGGCCCAAGAGATCCCCTGCAAAGTGTCTGCGCTGATCAAGCTTGCGCAACCTCCCCGCATGGATGCAGGCCCAGATTAGATCGCAGATCCGCAAGCCCAAAAAGGGCTATAGACCCATTGGTTTGCACCAGTCTCTGGGGCGACTGATTCCCACATGGACTGCGGGGGCCCCCTGGCCCTGGGAGCGGACCCTGAACGAGCGCGGCACGTTCAATGTGGCACCACACAAACACTCCTCGGATGGGGCCCGGAGGCAATCGATTTGAGGGGACACGGTACCTCTCGGAGGGGAACGAATCAGGAGCGTCATAGGGGAACATTCGGCAATGCTATGAAAATGTGGAGCATGAAAGACTGGGTTCAGCAGCCGAGTCGTTTGACTTCCTTCTTTTCGTCCTTCAGTTTGCCCTGGCGTCTTGCGCGTGGCCGCGGGTGTTGCCTTTGGCTGGTTAGGCCTCAGCGTGCGTGCACTTTTCCTGGAAGGGCATAGCGGCAGAATCGAGCACAGACACATTCGAGATCCAGTGTCACATACTGCCCGTAGTCTCGACCTTCCCAGCGGACCTGGGCCTTTCCCTGGACATTCACGTTGACGACTTCAGCCTTAATCACAAGGGCCTCAGTATGCCCCAGTTGATCACGAGGATGCGGCAGGCAGTGGCGTATCCAATGGATCGCATGGCCGCGGAGCTCAACCTCCCTTTCGCCATGGACAAATTTGCCACGACTGGGAGCTCAGAGCTGGTCCTCCGTCGCGCGACTACCAGTGAAAGGTGCAGGCCCCGCTGGAGTACAGCCAGCGATGATTAATCTTGGAGTTGACTTTCCGCCAGGTAAGTATGTCTCGTGCCCAGCCCAAGAAGAAGGTCAACATGTTCGTTTGTGGGGCGAAGCCTGGTTTGACCTATGGTGAAGAAATCACAGGATGGCTCCCTGGGGAGATCGAACAGCTACGACGACACGGAGCTGCGGCGCTAGGTCTTTCCTCGGCAGGTGCCAATTCGCAGCTGGCCTGGACCGTGGACCGAGAAAAGGGCCCGCTCAGCCACGCCTCCGCCAGCCTCGCTAGGTATTGCAGAGAACAGTGGATGACCACGAGCGGCGCATGCAGAGCCCACGACAGCCACGCCCCAAAGGAGCTCAGCAGGGCCTGCAACAAGGCCAACAAAAAGGTTTGACAGCCTCCGTCCGAACACCAGCTGGGCCAAGAAGAGCTTCGGAGTTCTCGGGAACATGATCCGCTGGACCCAGAAGGTCTCGTGGGTTTACGTTAATCCTGCGAGATGCCCCTCACCTTCCCCGAGGACCTCCGACCTGCCCCTTCGAAGCCTGTCACGGACAAGGGGTGTCTTCTGGGCAATGGAGACTTCTCGGGCCATTAAGTTGAGATCCAATCCTGGGGGCTCTGCACTCACCCACCTCGGACCTTCTGGAGAAGCTCAAGACGACCCGACCGACGCAGGCATTTGCTTCGGCAGGTCTTTTGCGGCAGCTACGTGACCTCAACGAAGCTCCACAGCTGGGGCTACCAGGTCTCACCGGTGCGCAGCCTGTGCAAGCTTGCCCCAGACACAGCCTGGTACCGCGCATGGGAATGCATCGCCCAGGACCAGGAGAGGGGAGAGTATATCGGCGAGGATTTAAGAAACGACGCCCTGGCAGCAGGTCCCCGCGACCCTTTGTTTGCCAGGCTGTGGATGTCTCCTCCGACACCCAGGGCCAACCCCAACATGGACGAGGAAATGCAATTCCTGGACGCTTCGGGCAACACGAACCCCTTTGTTTTTGAGTGCGACGACGAAACGTTTTTCGATGAAAGTTGTTTCGGACCGAGGTTCTTGGGATGAGGAGGGGCCCGCGCAGGCTGGGCAGCTATCGCTACCGACCCCGAAGGCGTTTTCAAACGGGCCATCCTTGGCAATGTAATACGTTTCCTGCCACAGACGTCTGGTCTAGGCGAACATTTTGCAATGCTTCGAGGTCTCATGCAGGCAAGGACCAACACGAAAATGTTCGCGGCGAAACCCTCGTGAAGCGGCCCTCTTAAAGGGCGGCCCTCATGCTGGCAAGGACCCTCATGAACATGTTCGTGGACTGCGCGGCCCTCTTGAAGGGCCACGGCCTCCCGTACTCCGTACTCGACGGGTCCTCCTCCTCTGCCTATATCTGGAGAATGGTCCACGAAGGGAACTCCCCCCAGCTGTGCCTAGCCAAGGTCAAGGCCCACACCAAGAGCTCCGAGGGCCTCTCTGACCTCGAAAAGCTAGCTAAACGTGGCAAGCAACATCCTGGCGGATGAGTCTGCCAAACGCGGAGAGGGTATGATTCCTGAGGCCCAGACTAATGAAGTGAATGTGCCCCTTGAATATGATAAACGGCTCAATGTGGCCAAGAATAGGTGTGGAATGCTCGAGCTGTGGCCAGGATCCGAGGAGCTCCTTGGCGACCTCGCGAGAGCCCCCAGAACCCGTACCCCACGGACCCTGAACCTTGGGGTCCTTCACCAACTTTTGGCGGCAGTGCGTTACTTGCGCTGGGACTTTCAAAGACCCCCTCTTGCAGCAGCAGTGCATGTGGCCAATGAACTCCGGGTCTTCCTGCCCTGAAAGAACGCACGGGGCCCGGCAAGGCCCATGTCCTTCGTGTGGGCCGCTCCCTTACAACTGGGATCGGGGTGGTTCTGTGTAAGAAGTGCGGAGCATACTGCCCTGGCACCCCCAGACGTCTCCTGGAGCCTGCTGATATTCAAGGCATAGCAAAGATTGCTGACGTCGGGCAAGCTCCCGTGGCCAAAGGGCCACCGAATTTCACCACCTTGGCCCCTCAATACGGGGGCGGCGGAGTGGTGGGGGGTGGGGCCACAACGACCCCAAGCCAACCCCATTTTCCCCACCCTCTTCGGTATTGATCGTTGGGGGTGCCGAGGCGGCGCAAAAGGAGGAGGAGGAGGATTAGGAGGATTAGGGAGGAGGATCGGATCGGATCGGATCGCCTGTGCGGGCACGCGCCCGGGCCCCTTAAGGGCGAGGCGGGTGAGGCCATGGCCTCGCATGAGAGGCAGCCCGCGTCGGAGGCTTGCTCAGGATAATGCGTACCTCACGAGTTGATGTTCCAATTGTTCCCACTCCTCTGTTGTAGCCCGATGTAGTGACGCAGTCTCGTTGAAGTCGTAATTAGTATCTGTGGCATGAACCTGTCGGAGAATCCCGTGGATGTCATCGTCCTTTCTGTAACCGCGAAGCCCAAGCCAAACACAAACGAGTTGAAGGAGGAGGAGGAGGAGGAGGATTGGGAGGAGCGATGAGAAGCGAGGAGGAGGAGGATTCGGAGGAGGAGGATTCGGAGGAGGAGGATTCGGAGGAGGAGGAGGATCGGGAGGAGGAGGAGGATCGGGAGGGGGAGGCGGCGGGGCCGGCCCTCCTCGGCGTCCCTCTGGTCCCTCTGCTGCTTCTTCTCCTTCTTCCTCTTGTCCCCCTTGTGGCGCTTCTCGAAGTCCGCGCTGCGGCTCCTGAGCCCCGCCGGCCGCAGCCGGCAGCAGAGCCGGGCAGGCCCGGGGCGGGGCGGGGGGCTCGGGCCCTGCCGGCGGCCCTCAGGGGGGGGGGGGGAAGCAGGTGCTGCAGGTGCTGCAGGGGGCAGGGAGAAGAGCCAGGGGGGAGGGAGGACGCCAGGGGGGGAGGGAGAAAGTCGGAGGTGGACAGAACCCCCTTTAGCAAAACGTGGTTGAGTGAAAACGACTTCGGGCCCAAACCTAGCGGGCGCAAGCTTGGAAACTGACGGCCGCGGCGCCCTCTCGAGCTGACTTTTCGCGATGCCGTCTTTTTTACGCAACGTCGGATCTCAGGAGAGGAGGGAGACCAGGAGAGAAGGAAGGAGAGGAGAACGGGGGAGGCGGGGCAGAACGAGGAGCGACGAGAGATGTGAGCCGACGGTTGGGAAATGACAACGACTGAACAGGGAGGATGGAATAGGGATGGATTATGACAGCGCGCGCGCGTGAACGAGGGCGTTTCTTCTCGTGCCGAAGCAGGTGTGCGAAAGAGGCATGCGCAAGAGATTCCGCACAAGGGCATCAACCCAAGCACTACCCTGTGTTTACACCAGTTCTGAACAACGCATGTGCCGAACGCATGGGTCGCTACGACGCTGTGACTCGGCCAGACCGTGTGCAACAGAGTCAGCTGGACCGGCAAGCGAGGGCTGAGCAGCGGGAAAAAAACTGTTTTTTGACGAGCCCGCACGGGCGACCAGCGCACTCGCCAGCGCCCGGAGGTGGCGCCCGACTCAGTCGGTGGATGGAAGGTGGAGGGGGCGGAGGAGACGCATGACGAGAATGAGGACCATGGAGGGAAAGGAGGACCAAGGGGAGTAGGAGAAGGAGGACGACGAAGACGCAGAGAAGCAGGATAATCAGGATGGGAAGGAGAAGAAAGCGGAGCTGGATGACGCGGAGGAGGCGAACAGGAAGGATTAGGAGGTTTCAGGGGGAGGGGGTTGACGACGAGGACGAGGCGTCGCAGGACGGAGGAGGAGAAAGATCAGGGCGATCAGGGGGAGGTAAGGATGGGGAAGGAGGGAACTTGATAAAGAGCTGGCATTTGAGGGGAACGAGGTGCGACCACTGGGGCAGCCAGCCGATGCTCGCATCCCGCACATGTCCGACATTGCGCTCGCCCCTCCCATCCTCCTCGTCGTCCTCGTCCTTCTCCTGCTCCTCCTTCTCCTCCCGACCCCGCACCCTCCCAGACTGGGCCGTGTCGTGGCTCTCGCCGGCTGTTTGGAGATCCTCCGAAAAACGGGTTAGAAAGGCCCCCGAAACGAGCTCCGAGGGCGCCAGACTGCCCAAGAGCACCCTGTGACGCCCAAGGAGCGCCCAAGAGCCCCCGAGAGGCCCTGAAGACGCTCCCAAGAGGCCTCCAAGAAGCCCCCGAGACGGCCTCAGAGGGCTCCAAAAATTGCCCAAGGGATCCCAAAGGGACCCGCTGGCCAAAACGGCCCCAGGACAGCCCCATGAGAGTTCCTCAAAAAGCCCAGACAAGCTTTCCGAAACTCTGACGACCTCGCGGTGATCAAAATGTCCGCCAAAAGCTTCCCTGGCACGAAGGCGGACTGGCCGCGAACAGCTCGATGCTTACGTGTGGTTATGTGTGCGTGTGTGTCCGTGCGTTTGCGTGCGCCTGTGCGTTGGCGAGTGCGCCTGCGTGTGCGTGTGCAAGTGGGTATGCGTGTGCAGGTGTGTTTGCGTGTGTTGTTGGTTGACTGTGTCTGTCTTTATTTGTATATGTGTGTGCACTTGTGTGTGTGCTCGTGTAGTTGTGTGATTGTGAGTGTTTGCATTTGTGTGAGCGCACCTATGTGTGTGATTGTGTGTGTACTCGTTTGTTTGTTGTTGCGTGTGCATTTGTGTGATCGTGCGTGTGTGCTGGTGTGTTTGTGTGGCTACGTGTGCTGGTATCGACAATGCCCGCAAACCTCGATCCTCGACGTCCTGAGACCCTGATCCTCTGCCTCCCTGGGCTCCGGGATGCCGCGCGCCTCTTGGACTCCCCGTAGCCATGGCCGGACATCGTGCGCGCCCACGCGGATGCCTCTCGCGTTTTCCCAAGCGGTGGCAGCAAGAAACTGGGAGGACCTGTTCGTCGTCGTCGTCGTCGAAGTTCGAGGATCGAGGAGGCATCGAGGGTCGAAGAGGGATCAAGAAGGGATCCAGAATCGAGGAGGGATCGAGGAGGGTCCTCGTCGCCACGGCTGGATCCACCTTCAAATCCACGCCAGAATGAACCCCGGGAACTGTCCGCGGGCCGACGTTGAGGGCCCTGCATCAAGAACCTCCTCCCGACCTTGATCTGCCGTCGTTCCTCCTTCTCCTCAAGTGATGCCTACCGTAAGTTCGTGTCGGTCCGCTCCGATTACATGTGATTCACGTCAAGACGTGACTCAACGACAGCGTTCGAAAGAGAGAGAGAGAGAGATGCAAAAAAAAACACAGCGCAACAAACTGAACATCCACATGCTGCACTCAACGGAAAAAACCGCGCCAATGCCTATTGTGACGACTCTGCAACTCTCAAAGCAAAAGATCTGCGCATGTTGAGCTTCAGGCCAGCCACATATAGAGGCTGGCAAATCATGTCCAGTTTGGATTTGCATACTCCGAGTTTCTTCATAAGCGTTGGAGGGGCGTCACCCCCGCCGACAGCCCCACAACGATCCCCGTCGCGGGCAGCCACCGCGCGCCGACGACGCTCCGACCCCCGTCGCGGCGCGACGACGAGGCGAGGTTGACCCCGTCGGGGGGGTACCCCCCCACGCTTATTAAGAAACCCAGAGTAAGTGTGCGTCGAAAGGACGAGGGAGGTCGAACTGCCAGCCACGGATTAGTAGACGGCCCCAAGGACTGCATGATACGTCCAAGGAATTCTGGAACATCTGGCGGCCCTCGCTTCTGGAGCCCGTGCGGGACAGGAAATCTGGGAAATCCTGGAAACCTCAGGGCCCATTGAACATATCCTCCTCCTCCTCCTCCGATGATCTCATGCTCCTCCGACCGACTGTGGCTCAAGCCAGCGCCACGGGCATTCCTGCTCCTCCTCATCCACTTCGGGCTCAAGGGCCCGGCAGGCCAAAGATGGGGGAACAAACCATGACACCAAACATAAAAACTCTGAGGTCCGTGAAAATTTCTCGGAACGGCACTGGGGACCCCTTGGCGGCGCCTCCGGCGCCGCCCCTGGCGCGCTCCGCACGCCATGGAGGGGGTCCAGCGCCGATCCGAGAAATCCGCGCGGACCTCCGAGTTTGTATGCTTATGTCATCGTTAGTTCCCCTACGAGGAGGAAACTACTATGCTGAACGTGCCGGACATGACCAGACGCCATCCTGGCAGCAGGCCGCTCGAGTCGCGTCGAGGCGTGGCGACAAGGGCCCAGCCCCCGAGGGCACACAGGTCTCGAGCAGAGCTAAGCGAGCACGCTGACATCCAAGGAGAAGTGGGAATGACACACAACACGGCGGGCGATCTGGAGCCGTTTCGGGCTCCAGAACCCCAAACAATTGGAGGAAGGCGGTCGTTGACAGATGGTTGGTTCCCCCACAAGCTTTTACCGTGCTGTCCAGAGACCTGCGCGGATCTTTAAGGACGCCCAGAAGGTCAGGATCGGTCCCGCTCAAAGCCCACGCATCGCGATGGGGTCGGAGAGCTCCAACCTTGATCATCTGCGGCGCCCTGGTTCTTTTCTCCACGCCCGGTGTTTCCCTGTTTGAACGCTACCCTTACTCGCGGACCTATCGAAACGCTTGCAAGATCGAACATGGAATCGAACTCGAACCCCGTTCTTGCCTCTGCGGGTGCACGAGGACACCCTTGCCATTTTGGTTTCGGAACACCTTGGTCCTCGGATTGCTGATCGGGACAATGCGTGTGCCCCCTGAAGACTCTCGGCGAGCCTCAGCTGATGAAGACAAACTGAGGTCTAGCTGCTATCGATACGTTCAGAGCTGTTCGAGAGCTCTGCAAAGTAAAGTAGTGTGAAGCGACATCACGCCCGAACACATCGAACCGGCACCCCAGAGCAAGCCTGGCAGGCTGCTACCTTCTGCTGCGCCACAGCATCAAAAGGGCACCTTCCTTCCCGAAGCCCGGCTCTGGCGGAGGAGGCACATTCGAAGTAGGAAGGGCGAGAGGGCAAGATGGAGATGAGGGGGTGAGAGTGGAAGCGGGAAGGGGAGGATGGTAACATAGGGTCATTGGGCGATGGCGGGCTGAGAAGAGAGTCAAGGGGCGAGAAGCGGGATTGGAAGGGAAGGCGAGGCGTCGGGGATGGAGAGGGGAAAGGCAAGGCCCCCCTCGCACAGCCTGCAGGGATGTCCTTCGAGGAAGCCGCGTCTGCATGAGAACGATAAGCTTTTAGATGGGAATGCGCAAAGAAGAGAAGGCCGAAACGCAAGACTAAAACGCCGCTACTGACGACAACAACAACAATCAATTGAACCGCATGCGCGATGTCTCCACATGAAGCATGCGACCATCATGATAACCGTCCCCATTATGGGGGACTCTTGTTCTATAGCGGGGTCCGTTATTCCCATTCCCAGATCTCCCGCGCAATGAGGTATTGCAAACACCTCCCCCGAGGAACGTCAACATATCCCGCCTCGAAAACGCATGCCCGCGCCTTGCTGCGCCGATGCGAGACCGCCAGTGGAGCCCCAGCCAAGGGTGAAGCACAAGGACGTATCGAGCGACACGTTTGCCTTGGTGGGGATGGGGGCTGTCGGCGGCGAGGCAAGGATCTGGCCCTGAATAGAAAGGGAGGATGTCTCGAGCAGGGTCGCTGTTGTTGCTGGGGGCGGCGCCAATGCTGGGGAGAATAGGGCGCCAGTCCAGCGTAAAACAAAACAAAGTCTCGAGAGGGAACGCTGGTTTTGTTGGGACGGCGGCTTTCGGAGGCGAGGAAGAGCACCGCCTTGAGTAAGAAAGGGAGGAGGTCTCGAGCGGGAGCCGTGGTTTGGTCGGGACGGGGGCTGTCGGCGGCGAGGAACAGCACCGTCCTGAGGAAGAAGGGACGAAGCCTCGAGCGGAAGCGTTGTTCTTGCTGACAGCGGAGTCACTTTAAAAGAGAATGGGGCGCCAGTCCAGCGTTAAAAGGGAGGACGTCTCGGGCGGGAACGCTGGTTTTGTCGGGACTGCGGTTTCCGACGGCGAGGAGGAGCACCGCCTTGAGTAAGAAAGGGGGGAGGTCTCGAGCGGGAGCCGTGGTTTGGTCGGGACGGGGGCTGTCGGCGGCGAGGAACAGCACCGTCAGGGAGGAAGCCTCGAGCGGACGCGTTGTTCTTGCTGGGAGCGGCGCACATTCAAAAGAGAGTAGGGCGCCAGTCCAGCGTAAAACGGGAGGACGTCTCGGGCGGGAGCGCTGGCTGTGTCGGGACGGCGGTTTTCGGCGGCGAGGAGGAGCACCGCCTTGAGTAAAAAGGGAAGGGGTCTCGAGAGGGTGCGTTGTTGTTGCTGAGGGCGGCGCCGATGAGAGAACGACTAGCGCGCCAAGCCAAGGTAACATGGAGGAAGTCTCGAGCGGGAGCGCTGGTTTTGTTGGGACGGCGGCTTTCGGCGGCGAGGAGGAGCACCAGCCCAGGGAGGAAGTCTCGAGCGGGAGCGTTGTTGTTGTTGGGGGGGCAAGTTTTGGCGCCCCCCCAAAATGCTCGAGCGCGAATGGAATGAATTGAAGACTTGTCGCTCTTATCTGACCGCGGGGCCAGTCAACACGTATATCCTAAGCCCTCGATGCCCGCCCGCTTCGTCTTCCACCGTGCCCCCCCTTGGGGGGGATACCTTTTTCTTACCTGCAAAGTGTACGTCGCGCGGCCCCTAAGGCAGGGGAAAGAGAGGACGACTCGAAGGAAGGAACAAGGAGGGGAGGATAGAGCACGAGAGAGAGTGGCAGGAGGGGGGCTAAGAACAGAAAACACGTGGCAGAACCAAACGGGCAGATAAGGCGGGTAGACCCTAACGGGCGGGTCGGGAAGGCGGGCCCAGGTGGCCATGTCGAGCAGGCGGGTTGCTGAAGCGTGCGTCCTGCATGAATCGCAAGGAATTCTCGAGCGATAACGCGATTCCCAAATTGAATCGTTAGGAAATCCATAGCGAGAACGTGATTCTTGAGTGTCGAGGGCGCGGCGTCTGAATAAATGGCGGGGAAGTCCCACGCGAGACCGCGCGATGCCTGTATAAATTGGACGGACGTCCCGCGCGATAGCCTGATTTCTCAGTAAAGTGTGAAATAGCGGGCGGGAGCCGTTGTTGCTGCTGTTTTTGCTGTTGTAACCTGGGGGCCAGGGGCGCAGTTTGAGGCCCAAGACTGTCTCTGATGAAAAACAAGGCGAGGGCCCCCGGAGGGGCACCTCGATTTGAAAAACAACTTGCACCAGGCAGAGGGGGATCAACCATAATTATTCTCCCGAAGTGAGAATTCAACAACAACACCAACCACACCAACAACCCCTACAACAACTACAACAACAGCAGCAGCAACAACAACAACAACTACTACTACAACAACAACAACAACAACCGCATAACAGAACACCACAGCGCACGAAGGTCTGGGCCGCCAATCACTGTGGTGAAACGTTCGGGAGACACAAGCTCAGCGGGGCAACCTCGACCTGGAATCGGCGACACATCGCCGATAGATCGGCGCCGGGCCCCCCGGTAGCTCTCAAGGCGGGGTGGGCTATCGTGCCCCGGTCAGCAATCCATAGGAGACTGGTGGTCACTGCACTCCATCTCAGCCTGTCACCCCCTGGTGCTGCCCCCGACCCCATACCGCCACAGGGCGCGCGGCGGGAACTCGGAACCAGCGGTGGCGGTGGGGAAGGGCCAGGCGCTCCGCCCTTTTTGAGCCAAGCGCGGCGGTCAGGCGTGCGCCGTCCTGCCACTCGTGAAGAGGCCCGCTGCGAGAGCGGCGCGGACTGCCTCACTCCAACCCCCACCCCAACTCCTCTGGCTCCAACTCCTCTGGCTCCTCCTCCTCTAGCTCCTCCTCCTCCTCCTCCTCCTCCTCCTCCTCGTCCTCCTCCTCCTCCTCCTCCTCTGCCTCCTCCTCCTCCTCTTCCTTCTCCTCCTCTTCAGCTAGCTCCTCCTCCTCCTCCTTCTCCTCCTCCTCCTCCTCCTCATGATCACACTCCTACTCCAGCGCGTCCTTCTCCTCCTGCAACTACCCCAGCTCCTCCTCCTCCTCCTCCTCCTGGGAACTGGGATCTGGGAACGTTGCACTGGGCTGGGCGTCGCGTTGACATCTTTCGCGCTGCCAGCGGGATCGGTGTGGGGGGTCCCGCAACACGCGCGGTTCCCAATTGGTCGAGTCGGTGGCTGTCGCATACTTGGCTGGTGTGGGCATCTGCTCCCGTCTTGTAGCTCATGTGGTCATCGCTGAGAAAGTACTCCTCGCCCTCCTCATGGCCGTCGCTGGCGGACGTGATGTCGGAGCACAGGTTTGGGTATCGTGCGTCGAACAAGTAGGCCTCCTTGCCCGTTGGGATGTGGCCGCCGGTGATCATGCTCCGGGTCTTGGCGGGCCGTGAGTGAGACAAGTCGTCCAGCAGTGATGTGGGGAAGTAGTATCGTTCGAGTAGTAGTCGCCGATGGTGCTGGCTCCTCTTCCTGATGCCTGTCGTGAGTACGAGCCCTCGGGTGAAAAGGTCGGCAGTATGGATGCTGGCGTGGTTGTCACTGCTGTCCGCCTTGGGCTTGTGGTTTCCGCCTTGCGGAGGGGGAGCCTGCTGAGACCCGTTGGGCGATCAGTGTTGATGTCTGGTAGTCCATCCTCTTGAGGGTGGTAGGTCCGTGGGTCAGAAGGGTCAGGTCCTGGGCCCCCGTGGGTCGTGCGGGCCGTCTTGGTCGCTCGTTCCACCTCCTCCTCCTCCTCCTCCTCCTGGTGGGTCGCGCCTCTGGCGATGCCGCTCTTGCATGCCGTCGTCGCGAAGGGTGCTGGTCCTCCGTTCGAGTTGTACCGCAGGCTGCCTGTGATGTAGCTGAGGATCTCATCGCAGCCGCGTGGGGTGTAGTCGTGTGGGGGGTTCGACTCGTGGGTGTGGTCGGTGGTTGGGTATGCCATTATGCTGCACTATATGTGAATGATATACTGCGTTAGCACCTTCGGGTTCGCCGTCATGATGGGTTGGGCAGGTGGATTGCTAATATGTTTGCCCTGGTTGTTGCGTATTGCGCCAATGAGGTAGTTCATGATCTGATCGTGCCCGTCTCGCCTATCTGGGTCATGAGCTTCGTCATACATGGAGTCCAGGTTGATGACGGTAGCCAGGCTGTCATTGATGATATTGTGCGTGTGCAGCTCGAAGAGCTGGGTAATCTTGGCGTAGGAAATGCTGCTGATGGAGTCGACCAGTCGGTTGATCGCATCGCGCTGGATGTCCGCTGCGATTGCTCCTGAGCGGATCCCAAAGGGTGGCTCCTCCACTGGTGTCTGGGCTCCTTCGTTTACTGTGATCATGCTCCCTGTGGTGGCCTGCTTTGAAGTGGGGGCTTGTATGGGACGTGGGAGTTGCCATGCTTAGGTACGTCCTGTGGGGGGAGTCGGCCGTCATGGGATGGTGGCACCGGCTTTGGTGGCGATTTGGAAGGTACCGCTTGGGGCGTGGGTCTGACGCTGTTGCAGTCGTTGACCCTTGGTCCTGGCCGCCTGTCGTCAGTCAGTTGGCTCTGAGTGTCGGGTTGTGGCGTAGGGTGGTCTGCGCCTGCTGGTGCAGTCCTTTCGTACCTGGAGGGGTTTTGGATGGTACGTCTTGGAATAACAGGCTGTCGGGAGGAGGTGCCTTCCAGAAGTTGCTTCTGAGCGCCTGTGCTGCCTGCGGGCTGGTGACCGTCAACGTCATGAGATGAGGCCGGGGGGGCGTCATTATGTGTTGTGGCTTGTTGCTTGGTGTCCGTCAACGTCATGATTGTAGCTGTTGCTTGGGCTGGGTCGTCTATCATGAGAATGGTCAAATTGTCAATGTCCTGCTTGACTTGTTCTGACTGCTCTGTGGACTCTGGGGCCCCCAATGCCGCACCTGGCCGATAGCTTAGGTGTGCAAAGTCAGAGCCATAATTTAATCATTGTTGCGTGTGTCTGTGTGGCTTTTGTGTATTTTTGTTTTTTTATGGTTTGTGTTTTTTTGTGTTTTTTTTTGTGCGGGAGGAATCTGCCGCGGTCGATCGCCCAGGAGGGTTCGACTGCCGCCCCGGCGCGGATCGCCCCCGCCAAGGTTCCCTTAAAAGGGGGAGCTTAGGCGCGGGCTTTTCCCGCAGGCGCCCCCGCTCGCCTGGGAGGGCGCGGGGGGTCCTGGATCGCCTGGGGGGGGGGTCCAGGACGGGCCGACTCGCCCTGGCCGGGGTCGGTCCGAGCGGTGGAATCGCCCGGGGGGGTCTTCGCCACTCAGTGCCTGCACGAGTCGCCCGGGGTGGTCTCGCGCGGAAACAGCCCTCGCGCATCGCCCAAGGGGGCCCCGCGGGGGCGAGGTAGCCCGGGGGGGCGCCTGGGAGGACAATGCACGGCGCGAAAGGTTCCCGCAAATCTTTCGCGGGACTCTCGCGAATTCGTCGCGGGGGGCCCGGGCTCTCGCGAATTTTTAGCGGGAGGCGCAACGGTCTGGACAGTCGCGCAGGGGGGGGGGGCGAAGAAGAGAGGAGGGGAAGTCCGATGCCAAAGCCTCGAGGGCCACCTCCGGAGCCAAGCGAATGACGGACAATTGGAGCGGGGAGCGGCTAAGGATAGAGAAGGGGGGCGAAGGATAAGAGCCGGAGGGGAGCGCGAGCGGCGCACCGAGGAGCAGAAGCGGAGAGAGAGGTAGTTCTCCGGTTGATCACGCCAAGAGAAGGGCGAGGTTGATGACTAAATTCAGGCTCTGACTTTGCACACGTAAGATAGCTGTCTGGGCTGACGGTAGAGTGGTCTTGCAGATGGGCGTCGTCGTGGTTCTGCCTCGGCTGCGGTGCTGTTGCCGTCTGTATCGCGTTGATGACCCTTCTGATACCTTCGTAACTCATCGAATTCTCGGATTGGATGCTCATGATGTGGCTGATGAGGGTAGCACTCACTTGGTCAGTGTCGACGAAGTCGTAGAGTTGGCGACTGATGAGGTTCTTGACGGTATTCATGATATCGTCGAGCAATATCTTGAAGACATTGTCCTGTTTGTACCTGTCGATGTGCATGTCCAGGGCTGGAATGTCGACGTAGACAACTCGCTCTGGTGGTTCCTCCTCCTCCTCCTCCATCTTCCTCCCTCTTCCTCCGATTCCGCCTCTCCGAAGCCTTTGGTTCAAGGCGGTTTCTGTCTATCCATGTCTCGCGGCGAGGCCGGTGGAAGAACAATGACTGCGGCTCGCTGCATGGTCACCCGCGAGGCGGCGAAGCAGCCCGAGGCCGCTGTGGCAGGTCTGTCGCTGTGGCCCGTTTGCCGTGCCAGGCAAGCCGCACCCACAGGGGCGATGGTGAGGCGGCCACGTGGCGGCCGAGCAGGCCGTGCGGCTGGCAGCCGCGGAGGGCTCCATCGTGCAGGTGGCCGACCGCACCGTCGTTGCCGAGCACACCTCGGGACTGGCGCTGGCTGCGCCTGTGCTGGAATCCGGCTTGGCAAAGGCGCACCGGGCGCCCAGCCAGGGGCAGACGCCGAGGGAGGCTGTGCAGCAAAAGATGCCCGATGACTCGTTCGTGTCCTGGGCTTGCGCGGCCTTCTCGACGGAGAGCCTGGCGTTAGTTCGGGCATGTCCTCCTACAGGCGGAATTGGGAGGAAACGTGAAAAACATATATTTGTGTGCTTTCTTCCTATAGAGGGACATGCCCGACTTCAACCTGGCGGCAAACGGCACGGGACGCCCGATGGTAGCTCCAGCCACAGGGCGACATGCGGAACCCTGGCCTGGGCCAGGACTGACGCCGGGCCCATTGCGCCTGTCGCCGTGGCGCCAGCATCGCCGCCGTGCAGCAGACGGCTCTCCGGGCGGCAGCGACAGAAAAGAAAACGTGGAAAGCGGAGAAACGGAGAGCCTCGGCCGCGAACAGATTTGGAGTCCTGAAGATGGGCGCCAAGACCAAAACAGGGGGTTGCCTCCACCAGGGGAAGGTGATCCTAGATTTTGGCGCTGGTGTTAATACTTCGGCCATCTGGGTAGCACGAACATTACCACCATCACCGAAACCATGATCATCTGCCCTCGGGGGAGGCACACCGCCGATATTGGTGCTGGTGTCAACCTCTGGGCCTCCGACAGATTCAACGGGCTGCACCGCCAAAAGAGATGGCCCGCGAGCGCGCAGAGGCAGCGGCGGCGAGGCCGAGCCCCGCGCCTGGCCTGGCACCGCGGCCGGCACCCCCGCTGATGCCGTGGCCTCCGCCGACGTCCAGTCCACCTCCCCAGCGCCCCACGGCCCCGTGGACAGCTGCTTGCTCTTCTGCAGGCGGGAGGAGCTGGATGGAGAGGTCGCGTGCGACTGCGAGAAAAGGCCCGACGCCCTCCCCTCCAGCAAGCTTGGGCGCTCTTTGCGTCCGGAGGGGCATCGCGCCCACCGCCAAGACCAGCTACGATGTGGCCCTAGAGGTGGAGCTGGAGGTGGAGGCGAATGCCGAGCCCGACGCCCGTTCCGACCTGGAGGGCGCCGGCGACGACAAGGACACATACGAGTTAGAGCTGAACAGCAACGCGGGGGCTCTTGGAGTCTCAGCGGAAGGTGCGCTGCCACCGGAAGCATTCGTTGAAGACTGCATCCAGCCAGCCCGGGCGAGACCAGAGTCGGCCGCGGCAATGCCCAGCGCAGGCCAAGCGAACGAAAGCATGAGACATCACACGCTCAATCCTCTGCCCGACGCGGCCGATTCTGTCCGCGTATCCTGCCCGAGGCAGCCCCAGGAAGAATCGCAATGAGAGTGACCCTGGGATCCAGCACGCGCTAACTTGGGTTACATGTCCGTGGATCTGGCACTTGAGCGCAGGGAGAAATCAATCCTCCCGAACCCTTGTAGGTAATACAGCTAATCGGGACCCACTGCTAATCCCCGCGTCTGAATCCATGTTTGCGCTTCCTCGAATGCACGGGAACTCTCTCCTCCTCCTCCTCCTCCTCGTTTTCCTCCTCTTCCTTGCCTCTTCCCGCGAATACAGGATGGCGCACCAAGGGAAGAGGAGAAACGGAACGGAACAGAAAGATTGCAATGCCCTGCGCTGCCGTGAAACATAAAATGCTGGATCATCGCGTTGCCGTCTTTGGGGGAATAGCTTGCGACCCCAAGGGCGGAAGTTTTCAATAACCACAGATGGCGGGTGGAGGAAGAGGAGGAGGAGGAGGAGGAAGAGGAGGAGGAGGAGGAGGAAGAGAAACAGTGCCTACCCCGAGATAGTCCACATAGCGAAAAGCTGAGTTCGAACATGTGCGACCCATCGCGCGCGTCAACAGAAAACACATCGTGAGTTCAAAGTCTCCTAGTGTGAAAACCCAACATGTTAATCGCTCGGGCACCGCTGCTTAACGAAGGTAGGATCAGCAACAGCAGCAGTAGCAGCAGCAACACCAAGCATGCGGACAGGAATGGGGAGGAGAAATCGCATGGGCGATCCAGAAACCACTGCCCCCCCCAGGACGCCGCGAGATGCCTCCAGGATGTCTCTCCTGAACGCCTCGAAGGCAGGGTCGTCAGAGTCGAAGGGATGCTCCGACACCATTCCCTGATCCTGCGGGGGCTCCCAAACGAGGACGAGGACGAGGAGGGAGGAGGGCGACGAGGGGGAGGAGGACGATGGGAGGACGAAGAGGCCGAGGACAAAGACGAGGACGAAAAAACAAACAACGAGGACGAGGACGAAGGTAAGGAAGACGAGCGCGAGGACGAGGAGCGCGTTTCTTTATGTTCGGCGATGACGGGCGTCATGGGGGGGGGAGGGCGGGGGGGGGGGTATGACGTGACGCTCCCCCCCCGCCGTGTGGCTCTGGCACCACAGCCGCGCCCGCGCGCACGACGCGACGAGCGACGAGCGACGAGCGACGACGACAACGACGCGAGCAACACGTAACTGGCGATCTGCCCATTGCGCCTGTGTACACCACAACGCTCGCGTGCACCACACCGCGCGTGCGCACCACAGCGCCTGCGTACACCGCAACAGCCGTGTGCAACGCACCGCCCGTGTATACCACACTACTTGGGAGCACTACAGCGCTGGTGTACATACGCCGCAGCAGCCATGTGCAACACAACGCCTGTGTACACCACTGTGCTTGCGTGCACCGCGGCGCCTGTGCACGCCACAGCGCCTGTCTACACCACAGCATCCGCGTGCAACGCAGCGCTGGTGTACACCACAGTGCCTGCGTGCATAGGACAGGTAGAAGGAGCATGTACGTCAGGATCTGCTGCGGACAACTAAACGCCACGCCAGGAAAGTTCTGATAATCGAATGCGACGTTTTTCCCTCCTCCTCCTCCTCCTCCTCCTCCTCCTCTAACTCCTCCTCCTCCTCTAACTCCTCTTCTTCCTCCTCCTCCTCCTCCTCCTCCTCCTCCTCCTCCTCCTCCTTCTCATAATTTTCCTGCTTCTTACCCCCTGTCGTGCGGTTTGGCGTTACAACGCACGTGCGCATCTCAGCGTGCACCGCAGAATGGTCGATTGAATCGGTCCACTAGGTTCTCGGAGGGCCAATTTTGCTGAAGCCTCTTGGACGCAAATGTGAGTTTGGGTGATGCGGGCGGATTCGGGGGGATTCGTAGATTCCAGCGGCGCTCCTTCGTCCATGAAGATTTGTTTTCCGTTGTTTGCTCTGGAACCCACCCGCGCTCCATTTTGTCACAAGGATTCCTTCTGGAATTTTATACACAACAATGCTGCTGTGTTGCACACGGCTGATGTGGTGCACGCACGCGCCGTCGCGTACACAGGCACTGCAATGAACGCAAGCATTGTTGTGTACAACGGTGCTGTGTTGCGCACGGCTGATGTAGTGTAGGGAGGCGCTGTGATGTACACAGGAGCTGCTGTGCCCGCAAGCGCGGTGGCACAAACGAGCGCTGTGTTGCACGCGGCTGCTGTGGTGTACGCCGGCGGCGTGGTGTACACAGGCGCACTGGTGCACGCGGGCACTGTGATGTACACAGGCGTTGTGGTGCATATCGCCACCTACATGTTCGTGCTACCCGTCCTCCGTCATTCCTACGCATTCCCAGACGCCGCCGGCGCAAAACGCGACGTCATCGACCCCCTCCCCTCCCAGATGATTGCCGTCATCGGCCCGGACTTCAAAACAGGTTCCAGCCGCGTCCGCGCGCACGACGACGATGAGCGACGAGCGATGAACCACGAGCGACGACGACGGACGACGGCAACGACGACGACGACGACGACGACGACGACGACGCCTGCGGACCAGACACCTATGCGGATTCCTACGCGGACACCTACGCGGATCCCAATGCGCACGGCGGCAGTGCCCGGAGCGCACTGGGGGGGGGGCTGGGGGGGGAGCGTTACGTCATGGGGGGGGGGATCGGGAGCCATGACGCCCGTCATGCCCTAAGCAATAAAGAAACGGGCTCGAGGAACACGAGGATAACCAGGAGGGGGACGCAAAGCAGAGGAAAGGCTGGGCAAGGGAGGGGCGAGGAGATCCGTCGACCCTTCGGCGCGTGGAAGACGCTGCCGCTGTCGTCGTCGTCGTCGTCGTCGCCGGTCCCAAGGAGATTGAGGCACAACTTGCAGCTATGCCAACGGCCTCCCGCGCCTGAAGGTGCCTGCGCCCTCTTGACAAGCGGTGCGGCCCCCCCCGCGCAGCCCAGCCTGTCGAATCCAGATTGACTCGCGGGGCGCCAGGGAGGCAGGCGCCCCCGGGAGCGGGAAGATTGGGCGAAAGCGCGCGCGCCGTCTGCGACGTCAAAGCACAAGGCGCCAACGCCTGCGACGCGCGCGACCCCGAAGCGCGCCGCGGTCCGCGCCGACCGGATCCTCGCGGCGCGCCTCGACGGAGCTGCGCTTATGGCGGTGCAACAAGAGCAGCAGCGCACGCGCGCCCCTCGCTGGGCGGCCCGCAGCGGGGAAAAAGCAAGGCCCCGCCCACTCGCAAGCATTTCTCGCGGGGCCGCGCGCCGCGAGGCGCAGGAGAGCGCCCTCGCGATGGCGATATGCGCCCACCACAAACTACAGCTGCGCCAACGGCCGCCCGCGCCTGAGGGCGCCCGTGCCCTCTTGACAAGGTGCGCGGCATCCCCAACGCCGCCCAGCCTGGCACATCCAGACTGCGCCGACGCGCGGTGCTCCAAAGATGCAACGGCCCCTAGCCAACGCACGCTGGCGCGCCGCGGGCGGCGCGACAACGGGCGACGCGCGCGGCGGCGCCGCGTCGTTGCCGAGCGTGAAGGCGGTCTACGAGAGCGCGACGACAGCTCGCGACGCCTGGGTCGCCAGTGCCTAACCCAGGTCGTCCTCAGACCCGGCCATGCGCGCCTCGACCAATGCGCCGAGTTCCATTGCGTCAGGTCGAAGCGCGTTAAGAAAACGGGCGGGGGCCATTCGCCCGCCTGAAGAATCGCGCGAAAGGTCTCTCCTCATAGCTGAAGGCCCCATGCGTAAACGCGCCGCAGGTCGCGAGTCCGATGAAGCCCCGCGTCTTCGACGCCGAACTGGCGGAGGAAACGGCGCAGCGTGCTCAGCGAGCTTGCAGCGGCAACGCCCGCGAACTGGCAGGCGCCCACTGGCGGGGCAGCGAACCGAGCGCCGAGCGCATGAACTGGGCGCGTCGCGGCGCAGCGAGCGCACCAGCTCGCCCGCTGCAGCACTAGACCAAATTGAATACTCTTACGGCGCGCCAGTTTGAGCTGCAGAAAGCCGTCGCGCAAAGTCAGAGAGACCCCATGCACCTTGGCGAAACGCAACGCCGTCGGACGACATGCCCGAGGCCTCCGATTGGGGGGCTCAATCTAAAACAAATTGCAAGAAAAAGCTGCGCGGAGACGTCGGACTCGTGCTGCCGTTTTTTTTCGAGCTTCAGTAGCGCGCGCACTGCGTCTTCCCAAGTGAACGAGGGGGCCCTGGGCAGGAAGTCTTAACGCCTGGGAATCGCGCAATTGGCGCGGCGGAGGGGCGCGTTGCGAAATGCGTCGAATGAATGGCCGCAGACGCAATTAGAAGTACTCACTGCGTGGAGCTCCCCATATGTGCATCTCATGTTTTATGTCATGCCGTGGTGAGCGTCTGTTCATGAGCGGTCGACTACAATAGCGCGTCCACGTGGGCGACAGGGCCGACGAAGACGAGTGACCCCTAATGCGAGTGATTGCGCATGAGTCAGAGTGAACTTTGAGTATGGTTGAATGCGAGCCTCTTCCTCTTCATCCCCCCTCCTCAGCTGCCAGGCCTCCCCCTTGTCAGCCCGTGGTAGCTTTGGAGCTTCCCACGTGTGCATGTGTTAGGATAGTTGGCAGTGGGATATGTAAGACGAGCGTTTAGCCACACAAGGCCATAAGTGCATGTCATGTTGGAGGGTAGTGCCACGGTGAGCATTTATCTATGATAGATGTTTGCTCCACGAGCGCGTCCATGTGAGCGGCGAGCACACGCGCGCGCAGCGCGGCTGCACATCCACCCCGTGCATGCATTCATTCACGCGCATATGCCCGCGCATCTTTTTTGCCAAGGCAAAGAATTCCCTCGGCGCCGCGTCCGAAGCACCATGGGGGGCACGAGTGACAGGTGCTTCAAGCGGCACCTCGCGACCTGCACCCCAGCTTGAACCGTCCGCACTTCGCGTCGGGTCTCAACCTCGGGCGCAAACATGTTTTGCAAAAAGTCAACGCCCGCGCCGTTCACACTGGGTTTCGAGCGCCAGCATCGACAAGAGACTCCTTGCTACTGGAAAACCAGAGAGAGTTCAAACATGTCAATGCCAACGCCGTTCACACTGGGCTCCTGTTCCTCCGCCCCATCCCTTCTCCTGCTCCTGCTCCTCCTCCTCATCCTCCTGCCCCCCCTCCCCCTCCGCACCCCCATGCCCCTCCTCGCGATCCCCCGCCTCATCCTCCTCCTCCTGTTCCTCCTCCTCATCCTCGTTCCTGTCAGTTCCCTCGCTCACGCCACCCTCCTCCTCGTCCTCAATCTCTTAGACATCATCCTCCTCATCCTTGTCGTCATCCTTCACCTCGTCGTCCTGATCCCCTTGTTTCCTCCCCCAGTCCCCCCCCCCCTCCTCCTCCTTCTCCTCTTCCTCCCCCTCTTCCTCCTCAACCCTGGTTCCCCAGGGCGCGTTTCGCCACTTTTGGAGGCGCAGCCCCGCCGGCGATGTTGGGCATGAAAACGAGCAAACCGCCTGAGACATCCCCACAAACGGACCGCGAACGAGCCCGTGCAACCACCCCTGGCGGCTCCCCTTAGGGGTGCTGAAACCAGCGCCCCGCCTGAGACATCCCACAATCTGCTCTCCAAGCGAAGGATGTTGAGCCCAGAAACAGGCGAACCGCCTGAGACATCCCCACAAAATGGCCGCGAACGAGCCCGTGCAAACACCCCTGGCGGCCCCCCTTAGGGGTGCTGAAACCAGCGCCCCGCCTGAGACATCCTCACAATCTGCTCTCCAAGCGAAGGATGTTGAGCCCAGAAACAAGCGAACCGCCTGAGACATCCCCACAAAATTGCCGCGAACGAGCCCGTGCAAACACCCCTGGCGGCTCCCCTTAGGGGTGCTGAAACCAGCGCCCCGCCTGAGACATCCTCGCAATCTGCTCTCCAAGCGAAGGATGTTGAGCCCAGAAACAGGCGAACCGCCTCAGACATCCCCACAAAATGGCCGCGAACGAGCCCGTGCAAACACCCCTGGCGGCTCCCCTTAGGGGTACTGAAACCAGCGCCCCGCCTGAGACATCCTCACAACCTGCTCTCCAAGCGAAGGATGTTGAGCCCAGAAACAAGCAAACCGCCTGAGACATCCCCACCAAATGGCCGCGAACGAGCCCGTGCAAACACCCCTGGCGGCTCCCCTTAGGGGTGCTGAAACCAGCGCCCCGCTTGAGACATCCTCCAAATCTGATGTGTGTTGAGTAAGTCTGAGTATGAGTAGGTCAGAGTATGAGTATGCCTGAGTATGAGTAAGTCTGTGTATGAGTAAGTCTGTGTATAAGTAAGTCTGGGTATGAGTAGGTCTGTGTATGAGAAGGTCTGTGTATGTGTACGTCTGGGTATGAGTAAGTCTGAGTATGAGTAATACTGTGTATGTGTAAGTCTGGGTAAGAGTAAGTCTGTGTCTGAGTACGTATGGGTGTGAGTAAGTCTGTGTGTGACTAAGTCTGTGTATGAGTATGTCTGAGTGTGAGTAAGTCTGAGTATGAGTAGGTCTTAGTACGAGTAAGTCTTAGTATGAGTAAGTCTGAGTATGAGTAGGTCTGAGTAAGAGGAAAGAGGAGGAGGGGAGGAGGAAAGAGGAGGAGGGAGAGGGAGTAGGAGGCGCCCAAGTAATAACAATAATCCCATCTTAAGATACGGGGAAAAACATGTTCGGAATGCGACCGCGCGAGCAACCCGTCGGCGGACGGCGGCAGCCCTCGACCGTGCAAAGCCAGAGCTTCGCGCGCGAACGCGATCCATGCTGCCGCGCCGCTCAGAGAAAGCGATGGAGCGCGGGCATGCGCCGAGGAGGACCGCCACGCGCGCCGAGGACAGCCACTCAGCGACGCACACTGGGCCATCCTGGCCATCGCGTCGCCAGCGAAGATTGCGGAGCGCCGCGCGTGGGCCCCCGCTGCACTCCGACGCGCTGACGCCCCGCGCCACTGCAGCAGCCCCGGCAGCCGGCTCCCTCGTGGGCACTGGCTGCTGGGCGCGGCCTTCCACCTGCGCGCGAGCGCGCGCGCGAAACTGCTGGGCCGGGGCGCGAAGCGCGCGAGCCTGTTCCATTCTCGCGAGCGCAACAGCCTCGCGAATGCAACGCTTATGGCCGCCGTCAAGTCTTGCACCCTGAAGCAGGAAATCCTTGAATTTGGGCCCCAGCGAGCGCGGGCGCGCGCGGCGCGCTGTCGGCGGCCAGCGCCGGGCCACTCCCAGCGCGCGCTTGCCCTGCGCCACCTGGTCGCGCACTAGCTGCACCGCTCGTGCTCCTTGATCGCCCAGAGTCGGCGCTTCCTCACAGCCTCAGTTCTCGCCGGGCCGGGGCCGTTGAAGCCGAGGGTGGGCGTCGAGAGCGGTCCGCGCCGTGCAGATCCAGAGGCGGCCCAGTTCCGACTCGTCGCGCGTCTCCCTGGCCTTCTAGTTCCCAGCTGGGGCCCCCAGCTTGCGCCCGTTCCAGGAGCTGGCGCGTCAGACTGCGCCCTGGCCAAACTTCTCGGCCATCTTCGCGCTCGGAATGGAGGCTGGGCTGCAGGCCGCCTCCATGTGCTTGACCCCTTCCATGGGCGAGGAATGTCTCGAGGTCCTTGGCGTGGTCGTTCTTCTCGATGCACTGCGCGAGCCAGCGCTGCTTCCTCGAGTCCAGCTCCTTCGTGTAGTTCAGACCCCCGCGCAGACCATCCTGACTGGGGCCCACAGGAGGGAAACTTCCATCGGCTGTGCTCGGTGCGCTCGGCTGCCCAGCGAGTCTCTCCAGCCGCCGGTTGAGCTGGCCCAGCGCTGACGGCGCCTCCTCCTGGACACGGCGTTGGGCCTGCAGCTCCTCGAGGCCTGCCGCCTGTTTCTGTCCCGTTGCAAGCTCGCACTCCATCTGGGCGCCCACCGTCCTTCGGCGAGATGAACTCGCGCCCCTTCGAGCCTTGGTCGGCCCTGCCGGGACATTCGCGCAGCCCCTGGCAACCGGCTGGACAACTCCCGCCCTGTTGAGCCACGAGACAGACCTGATGAACTCCCAACTGCCCTCGGCGTTCGCCTCCTTCTTGGCCCACTTGGCACGGGGCGGGCACCAGCCCAAGACCTGCTGGTACGTCAGGGCGCCGCGCTTCCCAAACCCCCCTGCGATTGGTCGGCTCCGGCGCGGTTTTCTGGCAGACTGCCTTGCGGGTCGCTAGATTGAGCGATGCGCTCGTCATGTTCAGCGCGACGTGGGCCCCGACCTCGGGCGCCTTCTCGATCAGCTCGGCCTCCTTTATGGAGCTGGCGACCTTCGCTGCCTTCTGCGCCTCGGTCTCGGTCCGCGGGGACAAGTTCCCCTCGGTGACCTGCGTCAGCTCGTCCGAGCTCCAGGCAGGGCTAACTGGACAGCCAAGCTCCGCGATCACCTTCGCACCCTCTGCCTCGAGGGGCCCCCGCGCCCCGCTGCGAGACGCCGGCATTGCCCATGTCCGAGTCGCACCAGCACGCGGCCCCGACGCAGGCAAGCTGGGTGGCTCCTCGGAGCACGACGCCGCAGAGCATGTCTCTGCCATCGACCGGCAACGGCCAGGAAAATACGCGATATGCAAGGTCTGGCGGCGCTGGTAGCTCCACAGAGTCGATCAATCCATCTGCTGGAGATAGTGCCTGGATCGAGCCGCAACGGCATTGGGCGCGTCCGTCAGTCCAGTCAAGACCTGATGGCCCGTCTGTCTGGCCCCTCTATTCTGACCCGGCCGGGGGTGGGCTGATGGTGGTGATTGAGAGACGTGGGGGTGGAGGTGAACTCAAGTATTCCTCATCTCGCACCATGCGCCTATCCTGGCTGCGCTCTGAGTCCCGGCTCGCAGCTGCGCCCTGCCTGCCCCGCTCAGAGATGCGACGGCCGATCTCCATGATGCTATGATGCTCGGTCGGGCCCTTGACCTTCTGCTCGAGGAGGTCGCCCACCAGGCCCATGTAGTAGTGGCCACCGCCCGGCGACCCCTCGAATTGGACTGGGGCGCCCGGGGCCAGCTTCACGAACGCTGCGAAGCCTTCGTCGCAATCCACGACGCCCCCCGGCTTCTGCAGCCCCTCCTGGGACTGGAGGACCGGGGCACCCATCGCGACGCCGTCGGTGGCGATGTCCCCCTTCGCTCCCGCGCCCGCGACCCCGAACTGCACCCGGGCGCAGGCGCGCCCCTTCTCGCCGCCCCCGAAGCTGCGCGCAGGCCGACATCTGGGGTTCACCTCCCGGAGCCTCGCCCCCCAGCGCCTCTCCGCGTTCTTGCGGGCGATGACGTCGAGCGCGCGCTCGCCCCCCCTGGCGCCCGCGCAACCCATGTCGGCAATCCTCGTGCCCTCGCGGATGGCCTGCTC
The DNA here is from genome assembly GCA_963575745.1 of Prorocentrum cordatum. Taxonomy (NCBI): domain Eukaryota; class Dinophyceae; order Prorocentrales; family Prorocentraceae; genus Prorocentrum; species Prorocentrum cordatum. The sequence goes on from CAUYUJ010016960.1 coordinate 384,241, forward strand.
TGCAAACGTCGCCCTGCATGGCGAGTCCCCAGACTCCTGCTCTGCGACCATCGCGGGCGCGAGGTTGTACTTCAGCTCCTTATTGCAGGTGGCAACCTTCGCGCTCGCCTCCGGCGCGATGGCCGCGCCGCCTCTGAGACGCAAGCCACGGCGATCGGGGCTGCCCTGCAACCAATGAGCACCTCCGCACTTCGTTCGCTTCTTCTGGCCCTCGTTCGGCGGCTCGAACTAGCCCCTGCATCCGAACTGGGCGCCCATCGGCCGGCGCGACCCCGCTGGGGCTCCTCCGCCGGCTCCTCGGCAACCTCCCGTGGCAGGATTGGCTGCTCGTCCTCCACGGTGGAAGCCCCGGCTCAGGCGGCTGCCTGCCTGCGCCTCGCGTGCCTGGCGGAGGGCCCGCTGGGCGCTGCGGGTCGCGGCCAACGCCTCCGCCTCGTCGTGCTACGCCGCCAAATGCGACTCGATGTCGTCCACGTCGGCGCCCGCCTGGCCCGGCCCCTCGTCGAGCGCCCCTGGGGGCCCCTGACCTGCCGCGAGGCTGCCCGCGCCCAGGTCGTCCTCCTCGCGGCTAGGCCACGCGCGGTCACCCTCGCCGAGCTGGGCTGCGTGCGCCCCCGGGCACCTTGCCTGCCCATCACGCTGCGTTACGTCATCGCCCCCCCCCCAAACAAAAAAAAAACAACTCGCCATCAGCTCGTCGCGCGCGACGCGGACGTCGAGCGACCCTCCGGCCGCAGTCAGGATTGCCGATCTCCCGCGGGGGTCGAGGCCAGAGCGCACGAGCGTCAACCACTTGAGAACGAACCCTGGACAGACATCTAGCACTTCGCCGAGCTCGTCCTCCGCGTCAACGTCTGGGTCGGCGGCGCCCCAGCGGTGAGTCCACGGTCTCATCGTCTCCTCGGCCGTCAGTGCGCCCCCGCGTCCTCGCCGAATCATACGGCCACTTATTCTCGATCCGTCTCCATGGCTTGGACATCATGTCGACAGCTAGGAACTGGGGCTGGCTGTACCAGAGCGCGCGCAAGCGCGCGTCGAAGGTGCTGGTAGCGTGCCTCGCAGCGGTCCGCCCACTGCCGCATTGGTTCGAACGTCCTGCGGCCCGCCTTAATCAGGAGCACCTCGAGTTCCTGGCCGACAGCAGGGGCTGCTTGACGCGATCATCTGCGCATGAACCACGCAAGGAGCCCCTCGGCCCCGTCTGCCCTGGAAAGCCAGTCTGGCTCGCAATGCTCGACGACGACCTCGGCCCTGCTTGTGGGACGTGCCGCGAGCCTCGGGCCGCGCAGGTACCTGTCCTCTCGTTTGGTGCCGCCCTGGAGCTGGAGAGACTTCCGCCTGCGCGTGCGCCAAGTCTTAAGGTCTCCGCCCCAGCCCGGCACCATCTTCCGATGATCATCACTCGACTTCTTCGCAATGTTCCGCGTCTACCACGCGCTCCTGCTACCGTGCAAGTGTCCGCGGGTATCGCGCAGCGGTGTCAATTTGAATCATTCTGAGATGGACTGTTTATTCAAAACGATAACTCGAGTTACGTTGGCGGGTGGGTGGGTGGGTTCGCGCAGGCCAAATAATAAGCGTTAGTTGTCTGATGTCGTGTGTGTGCGCGCGTGTGCGCGCGTGCGCGCGCGTGCGCGCGCGTGGTGGTGGGGGGCAGGAAAAAGGAGGAGCTGGTGATGATCTAAGAATTGGAACGGATTCTACACAGGAGAAACGAGGAGTCGGGGGGGATTTTGGAATGGGAGAGGGCCCCACACAGGAAAACAGAGAAGTTGGAAAGGGATGTTATAAACGATTTCCCAGGTTAGACAGGAATATCAAGTCCCAGAACGAATTCTGGAGACGGCGGAGCGGCGCCAGAGCCCGCGGGGAGAAAAACGAGTTAGAGAAGGATTTGATACAGGATTTAACGGGTTAGAAAAGGAATTGGTAAAGAATTTCCAGAGTTAGAAAAGAATATCGGATTCCAGACGGAACTCTGGAATTGCCCGCGCGGCGCTGGAGCCAGTAGCGGGAAAAAAACAAATTAGAGAGGGGATCTGGTGCAGGATTTAAAGAATTAGAATAGGAATTTGATGGAGGATTCCCTGAGTTAGAAAGAAATCTGAAATTGCCTCTGCGGCGCCAAAGCCCATAGGGGAAAAGCGAGTTAGACAAAGGATTTGCTAAACACTTTGCTGAATTTGGAAAAGGTTTGATAGCAACTTTCCAGAGTTAGGAAGGAATTTCGACTCCCAGAAAGAATTCCGGAATTGCCGCGGCGGCAGAGCCAGTAAGGGAAAAACGAATTAAAGAAGGATTTTATTTAAAAAAAAAAAAGACTGAAGGAGTTAGAAGGGGATTGGGGACAGGATTTCCAAAATTAGAATGGAAGTTCGAATCGCGGAGCGAATTCTGAAATGGCCCGAGCGGCGCCAGAGCCATCATGGACAACCAAATTAGAAAGGGCTCTGATGAAGGATTTAAAGAATTAGAAGGGGATTCGATAAAGGATTTCCAGGAAGGAATATCGAATTCCAACTCCAAGAAAATTTTGGAATTACCAGAGCGGCGCCGGAGCCAGTAGCAGAAAAACGAATGAGAAAAATGATTCAAGGGACAAGCGAAATAGAAAGGGATTTGGTAAGGGGATTTAAGGAGCTATGGAGGGATTCGATACAGAAGTTCCAGAGTCAGGAAGGAATTTCGATTCCCAGAGAGAACTCTGGAATTGCCCGAGCGGCGCCAGAGCCATCAGGGAAAAACGAATTAGAAAAGGGATTTGATGAAAGATTTAAAGAATTAGAAGAGGGCTGATAAAGGATTTCCAGTTTGGAAGGAAGCTCGGATTCCAAGAGAATTCTGGAATTGCCAGGGCGGCGCCGGAGCGAGTAGCGGGAAAACGAATGAGAAAAGGATTCAAAGGAAAAGCGAATCAGAAATGGATTTGATAGAGGATTTAAGGAGGTAGAAAGGAATTTGATACAGGAGTTCCAGAGTTAGAAAGAAATTTCAGATCCCCAGAGAGAGAACTCTGGAATTGCCCGAGCGGCCCCAGGCGCAGCAAAGGAAAAAACGTGTCAGGGAGGGACTTGATCAAGGATTCCAAGAGTTAGAAAGGTATTTGATATACGATCTCGAAAGACATCTAAAGAGACTTCTGGAATTGCCCGAGCGGCGCCAGATCCCGCAGGGTATAACGAATTAGAAAAGGACGTGATAAAAGAATTAAGGAATCAGAAAGGGATTCGATAACAGGATTTCCAGAGTTAGAAAAGAATTTCTGATTCCAAAGGGAATTCTGGAATTGCCCGAGCGGCGCCAGAGCCAGTAAGGGGAAACAAAAAAATAGAAATGAATGTGATACACGTTTGAAGGAGTTAGAAAGGGGTTGGATACAGGATATCCAGGGCGCGAAAAAATCGTTAGGAGGGAATGTCTAATCCCCGAACAAAATTCGGGAATTGCCCGAGCGGCGCCAGAGCCTGTAGGGGAGAAGCGAAATAGAAAAACATTTGATCATGAATGCACGGAATTAGACAGGGATTTGGAACCAAATTTAACGCGTTAGAAAAGAATTTCGAATCCCAGAGAGAGAAATGGCATTGCCCCCGCGGGGCCAGATCCCTCAGGGGGAAAAAGAATGAGAAAGAGTTTTGGTGAAGGATTTCCAGAGTTGGAAAAATGTCGACCCCCAGGAAAGAAACTCCGGAATTGCCGGGGCGGCGCCAGAGCCAGCAAGGGAAAAACGAATCATAAACAACATTGGGGCAATATCAAATCTTAAAAAATTAAACGCGGGTTTGGTATAGGGTCTCCAGAATTAGACATGAATGTCCAATTCCAAGGAGAAATCTGGAATTGCCGGAGCCGCGCCAGAGCCAAGGAGGCAAAAACGATTTAGACACAGATTTGATAAAGGAGTCGAGGGATTAAAACGGAATTTGGCAAAGGATTTTCAATGTTAGAAAGAAACTTCGAGTCTCAATGCGATATCTGGAATTCCCCGAGCGTCGCCAGAGAGGGATTTGATAAGGGATTCAAGGAGATAGACAGGGATGTGATAAAATTTCCACAATTAGAACGGAATTTCTAATCCCAAAACGGAGCGCTGGAATTGCCCGAGCGGCGCCAGGGCCAGTCGGGGAAAACGAAGTAGAGAGGGGTTTGCTAGAAAGGAATGAAAGGAATTAGAAAGGGGCCTGGTGCAGGATTTACAAAGATAGAACAGGGATATCGAATCCCGGAAAGAAATCTTGAGTTGCCTCTGCGGCGCCAGAGCCCGCATGGGGAAAAACGAATTAGAAATATATGCTTATATTTATATATATATATAAAGAAAAGGATGCGATGCAGGGATTTCCAGAGTCGGAAGATAATTTCAGATCCCACGGGGAATGCTGGAAGTGCCCGGGGGGCGCCAGAGCCATCGCGGGAAAACGAGGCAAGGGGGATTTGATAAAGCATTTAAGGAGTTAGAAAGGAATTTGACACGGGATTTCAAATAATTGGACAAGAATTTCAAATTCAAAAGAGAATTCTAGAGTTGCCCGAGCGGCGCCATAGCCTGTAAGGGGCGACGGCAAATCGGAGAAGGATGTGGTAGAATTGCTCAAAGAAACAGAAAAATATGTGATGACATTTTTCCCGAAGCAGAAAGGCATTCCGAATGTCACGAGGAATTCTGGAATTGCCAGCGCGGCGCCGGGGCCAGCAGGGGGGGGGGGGGGGGGGGGGGGGGGAAACGACTTAGACAGGGATTTGATAGAAGGGTTCAGGGAGTTAGAAGAGGATTGGGCAATGGATTTCCGGCATTAGACGGGGATTTCAAATTCCAGAGAGAATTCTGGATTGCCCGAGCGGCGCCAGAGCCAGTGGCGGGAAGAACAAATTAGAAAGGGAATTGATACAGAATGTAAGAGATAGAAAGGGGTTCGATCAAGGATTCGGATTTCAAGAAGAATACTGGAATTGCTGGACCGGCGCCAGAGCCGATAAGGGAAAAACGAAGTTGGAAGAGACCTGATAGAGGATCTACAATGCTAGAGAAGGATCCGACAAAGGATTTCCAGAGTTAGACAGGAATTGTGGATCCCAGAGAAAATTATGGAATTGCCCGGGCGGCGTTAGGGGGAGTCAAATGTCCGAGGGAATTGGCGCAGGATTTACGGAGTTAGAAAAGGATGTGATAACATATTTCCTGCATAAGAAGAACATTATAAATCCCAAAAGGAATTCTGGAATTGCCCGAGCGGCGCCAAAGCCAGTCGGGAAACACATCGGGAAAGATTTGGTGGAGGGTTTGAAGGAGTTACAACAGGATTTGATACAGGATTTCCAGCGTTAGAAATAAGTTTTGAATCTCAGGGAGAGTTCTGGAATTCTCTGAGCGGCGCCAGAGACAGTAGGGAAAAAACGGAGTATAACAGGATTTGATTAAAGATTTCAAGAATTAGGAAATGTTTTGATAAAGGATCTCCAGAACGAGAAAATACTTTAGGGGCACTAAAGGGAATCCTGGAATTGCCCGCGCGGCGCCCCCAAAAAAAAACGAATTTGGAAAGCATGTGATAAAAATTATTAGAGAATTACAGAAAGGGATTTGGGTGTAAGGATTCCCAATACTAAGGAATTTCGATTCCGGATTAGCTAAGGATATAAGAATGGATGTATGTAGCGGAGAAGGGTTAAGTAACAAAGAAATCCATAATCAGAGAGGAATTTTGAATCCAAGAAAGAATTCTGGAATCGCCCGCGCGGCGCTGGAGCCCGCGGGGAAAAACGAATTAGATAGGGGGTTGGTACAGGACTGAATAATCCGAAGGGGATGTTATAACGGATTTCCAGAGTTAGAAAGGAATTTCAAATTCCAAAGAGAATTCCGGCATTGCCCGAGCGGCGCCAGAGCCACTGAGGGAGAGCGAATTAGAAAAGGATGTGATGAGGGATAAACAATTAGAAAGGGACTTGATACAGGATTTCCAAAGATAGAAATGAATATCGGATTCCAGAGACGGCGGATTGCCAGAGCGGCGCCAGGGCCAGTAAGGGAAAAAACGGCATGGGATGGGATTTGCTGAAGGATTCAAAGAGTTAGATAAGGATATGATACAGGATTCCCAACGTGAGAAAATCAGATGATTCCCGGGGGAATTCTGAAATTGCCAGAGCAGCGCCAGAGCAGGATTAAAAGAGTTAGAAAAAAATTGGATTAAGGATTCCCGGAGTAGAAAAGGACTTCCCAATGCCAAGGAGAAATCTGGAAAAGCCTGAGCGACGCCAGAGCCAGTAGGGCCCAGGATGCCTTTGATCCTCAGGTTGCCCAAAGACGGCCCAATTTCTTCTTAACTCCTGGAATTCCCATGCAAGGCCTTCCGGAACTCGACTTTCAGCAGGTGGCAGCCCCAATGCAGTTGCCCCCATCGCGCATTCCCCGCCCGCCCTCCGCGTCTACACCAAAGATGACCCCCGCAACAACGGCCGCCCGTCGCCGCAATTCTGCCTTAACTCCCAGAATTCCAACACAATGTTTTTCTCACCCCGACGTTTCCCCCCGAGGACAGTTCCAATGCAATGCCCTCCCCCGCGCGATCCCCCAGCCCCCCGCCCCCCCCCCCCCCCCCCCCCCTATCAAAAAGCTAAAATTCCTTCTTAACCCCTGGAAGCCAAATACAATGCCCCAACTGGTGACAATTGCCCCTCCCGCTCCACAAGCCACAATTTTCTCAACTCTCGGAATGCAAATACAATGCCTTTCCTAACTCGACTTTCAGCAGGTGGCAGCCCCAATGCAGCTGCATCCATCAAGCTTTTCCCAAGCCACCCCCCTTGTTTAAACCAAAGATGACCCCCGAAACAACGGCCGCTTGTCGCAACAATTCCTTGTTAACTCTCGAAAACCCAACACAATGGTTGCCCTTACTCGACGTTTCCCCCAAACTGAGGACAGCTCCAATGAAATCCCCCCCCCCCCCCCCCCGCGCTATCCCTGACCCCCCCTTTGCCCCCCATCCAATGCCACAATGCCTTCTTAACTCTTGGAATCCCAATGCAACGCCCCAACTGATGCCCCCCCCCCCCCCACACACACACACACACACGCACACCGCGCACACACACGCACACACACACACACACAACACACACCACGCACACGCACGCGCGGACACACACGCACACACACACACACCCCACACCCCCCACACACCACACACACACACACACACACACACACACACACACACACACACACACACACACACACGCACGCACACGCACGCGCGCACACGCGCACGCGCACGCGCACCACCACCACCACCACCACGACCACCACCACCCACCCACCCGCCCACCCACCCACCCACCCATCCAGAAGCCACAACTTCTTCTCAACTCTCGGAATACAAATACTGCGCATTTCCTAACATGACTTCCAGCAGGTGGCAACCCACATGCAGCTGCCTCCATCGCGCATTCCCAAGCAACCCTCCATGTCTGAACCAGAGGTGACGCCCAAAACAGGGGGCGACTATCGCCGCAATTCCGTCTGAACTCTCGGAATCCCAACACAATGTTTGCCCTAACTCGACGTTTCCTCCCAACTGAGGACACTTCCAATGCAACGCCCCCCCCCCGCGCGATCCCCCCGCCCCCTTGCCGCCCCCCCCCCCCCCCCAAATGCCACGATTCAGTTTTAACTCTTGGAAGCCAAATGCAATGCCCCAACTGACGACAAGTGCCCCTCCTGCTCCAAAAGCCACAATTTCTTCTTAACTCTCGGAATACCAATACAATGCTTTCCTAACTCGACTCGGCAGGTGGCAGCCCAAACTGCAGTTTGCCTCCATCGCGCATTCCCAAGCCACCCTCTTTGTCGAAACCTGAGATGACCCCCAAGACAGGGGCCGCCTATCGCCACAATTCCTGCTTAACTCACGGAATCCCAACGGAATGTTTGTCCTAACCCGACGCTTCCTCCCAATTCGGGACAGCTCCAATGCAATGCCCTTCCCCGAGGGGCGCTTGGGGTCGCCGCAGTTCCGCCAAACATTTATTGTAACATAACGCGAGTTATGTTTGTGGGTGGGTGGGTGGGTGAAAGACGAAAATAACATGCGTTAGGTTTTCCGCATCAGAACTCCATCTCTCTTCCCTCAGCGCAACTGATACGCTTTCAAATCGGGCTCCTCTCCGGGAACCTCAAGTCAACAACGCGCGCCCCGGAGCACAAGGGAGGGGCCGCCCGCTTGAGTGCAAGACGGCCGCGGGCATACACAGAACATGCACGCTCAACTCACATGAAATGCTCAGGCTTGTCACTGGGGAAATCTGCAGACAGGGCCCCAAAATGCCTGTGCGACAGGGCCGAAAGGGGCACGCGCGCCAGCAATGGTCGCATTGACCCCGCGTGGCCACCTGGGCCGATAGACAGGATGCGCCCGTTAACGAAGCAAGCCGTACTGGCCTGCATTCGCCGCAAGGCCGACTGGGCCCCAGATCCGCCGCGCGTTGAACAAATGGGCCAGCGGCCCAGCGAAAGCCGCATTTTCCGCATGATCCCTCTGGACCGACGGACAATATGCGCAAGTGTAGAAGCATACCGTATTGGCCTGAGCTGGCAAATTTGGCATACGCCTGCGGCCTAAGCCGTCTGGCCCCCCGACCGCCGAGCGAACGGGGAATGGCGCGCGCTGGCGAAAGCGCGCGCGCGCCGGCTGCGACGGCAAAGCGCAAGGCGCCAGCACTTGCGACGCGCGCGACCCCGAGGCGCGCCGCTGTCCGCCCCGATGAAATCCCCGCGGCGCGCCTGAACAGAACGGCGCCCATAGCGATACAACAAAAACAGCAGCGCACGCGCGACCGCGCGCGCACCGCGAGCCGCCGCCCCGCGCGCGCGCGCCCCCATCTCGCGGGGCCGCGCGCAGCGAGGAACAAGCAAAGGGCCGCGCGCGCAAGCCGTTCTCGTGAGGCCGCGCGCCGCGAGGCGCAGGAGAGCGGGAGGCGGCCCGCGCTCGCCCGCCTGCGAGCGGGCCAATGGCGCGGGCGCGAACTTTTTGCCTGCGCACAACGCAGCTCTGGTGCACGCGTGCCCTTACGATGGCGCTGTGCGCCTACAATCAGAAAAACGAACGTCGTATTCATTTGGTCGCCCTTCCCTTGATTTTTGCCCTGTCGGGGGGGTCGTGGGGAGGGCGTGGGGGGGGTCCTGGGTCAGAATGCCGCCCCCCCCCCCCTGGTGACCCAGCGGGTCGGGGGTCCTGGGGGAGGTCCCGCTTTCAGGGTCGGCGGCACCGGCCGTAAGGCCTTCGCACTGGGAAGACACGACAATCCCCCCGCAGGAGGAAGAAACGGAGGATCTGATCAGACACCCGGAGGGGTTCGGCTCCGGATCCTGACTGATGAGGCGCCCTAGGACAGGAGGAGGAGGAGGAGGAGCAGGAGGTGGAGGAGGGGTGCCCAAGGAGGAGGAGGAGGAGGAGGAGAAGGAAGAGGAGGGGCGCGCAAGGAGGAGGAGGAGGAGGAGGAGGAGGAGGAGGAGGAGGAGGAGGAGGGGTTGGATGCGGAGGGGGAGGAGGACGAGGAGGAGGAGGAGGAGGAGGAGGGGGAAGGGAGAGGAGGAGGGGGAGGAGGGGCGCAAAAAGGCGGAGGAGGAAAAGGAGGAGGAGGAGGAGGAGGAGGAGGAGGAGGAGGAGGAGGAGGAGGAGGAGGAGAGGGGGCGCAAGGAGGAGGAGGCTGAGGAGAAGGACCAGTGCAAACCCAGCACTCATCATCGCTGTTGCAAGAGATTCTCCCCCCCCCGTCCGCCTCCGTGGCGGAGTCAATCGGCGCGGCCGCCCCGCCGTCGACCTCGCCACGACCTACGACCTGCGGGCGCCCGGCAACGGGAAGGCGGGGGTCCATGAGATCCGGCTGCTCTGGAGGGTGCCTCGGGCGACGCGGCCTTCTCAAAGCGTCCACGCAAGCTCTGGGAGCGTTCCGGAACGCTCCGGCACGGATGCATCCTCGTCTTAGCCCCGCCCGACTACCCCCCGCGCTCGCGCCGACCGGCCACAGCTGGGCAGATGGGCGGGGCAGGGAGCTTAGCCTGTTATGCTCATCATGAAACAGCAGATTCTGCACAGCCTCTGGGGGACGACAGTGGGCGGGTCTGTGCAGGGTAAGACGCCCAGGCGCAACAAGACAAGAGACAACGGGAAAAACAAGAGAGCCAGAATGTTAAAAGACCGGCTGCTCCTGGGTCGCAGGGAATGTAGTTTTTCTGTCGGGGCCCTGGACGTCGGCGGCGTCCTCAGCAGTCCGCTATGGCGCCCGCGCGAGCCCCCGGGGCTCACCGATCCCCCCCTCCTTTCCCTCCTCCCCTGCTTCTTTGCATGCCGTTCGCCGCACGCCCAGAGCGCTCGATGAAGCGTCAAGAAAAAAAGATTCCAAAACGGTGCGGTGACACACCGTGTGAGCTCGTTACCGCAGCAAAAGTCACCACACGGTCCGTCACCGCACGATTTGGAGACGCCCAGGTCCCAGTCGCCCGAAACATCCCAAGAGAACGGTCCCAATCTCAAGACCGTGCGGTCACCCCAAACCCCACCGACTCCACACAAGATGTGGCTGCAACACCAAACTTACGCACGGTGACCTTGCGCAGTGGCTTGCGCGAGCCGCTGGCACGGACTGCCACGTGGACAGGGCGATGACGCGCAACATTGCGCAGAAACCTTACCCGCTAATCGAACACCCAAGGTCACGAAAATCAGCTGGGAGAGCTCCGACACGTTCGGCCATGGACCCATGGCAACCCGTGGACCCGTGTGCGGCCGATCGGCGGCCCTTCGGCGGTCTCTAGAGGTCCTTCGGGCGAAAGCTGGACGATGGTGTAACAAGGGGGGGGGCCCGATCCTGGCCGATGATCGAACACCTCAAGAGCTATGCTCATGACTCCGCTGAGGGACTTCCTTCATCGCGCCGACGTTCTCTTGACACGGGATCAATCGGCTTTCTCAGGGGGGGACATCAGGAGCACTGTTCTCTGAATGATTGTGGTTGGCCTGCGCCACCGCCTCCCTCACCGCCAACGGAGACGAATGGGGATGGAAAACAAATGCGGGCAGGTCTGGCCAGCGACGTTAGCAGTCCGAAAAACCGGCCCACACAGCACAACATGTTAGCAGGCATGGGTCCCAAAGGGCGTGCTTGTAGCTATCTACGTGGTGCAACCTATGTGGGGCCACCTGCGCCGTGCTATCTACGTTGCGCAGTGTATGTTGCGCACTCTATGGTGTGCAGTCTGCGATGTGCTGTACATAGATATAGACAGAGAAATATTATCATACGCACATCTCCGAGGGAGTAGTGCTCAGATCCATTAGTTGAAGGCCGCGCCGCGTCCGCGATTTTTTGGGCCGCTTCGCGAGGGACATCCTCGAAATTCTGAAAATCGGTGGCACCCCTCACACAGATCGTGACATCACGGTCCATAAACACATGGGAATTTCAGCATTCGAACATAACACCTTCAAACAACACACAATGAAATTTCAATGATTTCGACCCCGATTCTCAAAGAATGGCGGTTTCGCCTGAGAGATCCTCCGAAATCGAGCCCCGACGTGCCTTCTGGTACGCACCTTTCCGAGGGAGTAGAGCTCAGAGCAATCAATTAAAGGCCGCGCCGCGTCCGCGATTTTTTGGGCCGCTTCGCGGGGGACATCCTCGAAATTCTGAAAATCGGTGGCACCCCTCACACAGATCGTGACGTCACGGTCCATAAACACATTGGAAATTTCAACATCCTAAAAACCTTCCAAAAACACAATGTAATTCCAAAGATTTCGACCCCGATTCTTAAAGAATGGCGGTTTCGCCTGAGACATCCTCCGAAAATCGAGCCCAGACGTACGTTCTGGTACCCCAGACCCCGCCTCGGGGCCTCCTGGGGGCCTCCTGGAACCTCCTGGGGCCTCCTGGGGCCTCCTTGGGCCTGCGGTCTCTTGGTCGGGCCTCCTGGAGCCACTTGCAGCCTCCATGGACATCCTCGCAACTTCGAGCCCAGACGTACTCGCATTCGGCCTCCTGGAGTCTCCTTGGCCGGGCCTCCTAAGGCCTCCATGGACACCTCGCAACCTCGATCCCAGACGACCCCTCCTGGGGCCTCCTGCCTCTTCCCCTTCTCTTAGACACGCCCTGGCGGCGCCGCGCCAGCTTCCCCTTCTCCATCTCCGATCCCGCCGTCATGGTGTCTGCCTGCCCCAAACGAACTTTCAGTTTGTTTTGTTATGATCCTGGGCACACGCGTGCCACATGTGTATGTATGTATGGATGTATGGATGTATGCATGTATGCTTGCATGCATGAACTGAATGCATGCATGTATGTATGTGTGTATGAGTGAATGGTTGTATGCATGTTTCCATGTATGCATGCAAGTAAATAAGCAAGTAAGTAAGTAGTTACATAAGTAGTTGTGTATGTATGTTTGTATATGTGTATGTGTATGGACGTGTGTATGCGTGTGTGCATGGATGTGTGTATGTGTGTATGTATGTATGTATGCATGCATGTATGCATGTATGTGTGCATGTGTGTATGTATGTATGTATGTATATGTGTATGCGTGTATGTATGGATGCATGCATGCATGCATGCATGCATGTGTGTATGTATGTATGTATGTATGTGTGTATGTATGTGTGTATATAGTTATGCATGTATGTGTGTATGTAGGTATGTGTGTATGTATGTGTGTATGTATGTATGTGTGTATGCGTGCATGTATGTATGTATGTGTGTTTGTATGTATGGATGTACGTATGTAACTGTAAATGTGCATGTATGTGTGTATGCATGTATGTATGTATGTATGAATGTATGCAAGCATGTGTGTATGTATGTATGTATGTATGTATGTATGTATGTATGTATGTATGTATGCATGTACATATGTGTGTATGTAGGTATGTGTGTATGCATGCATGCATGCATGTATACATATATGCATGGATTTATGGATGCATGTGTGTATGTATGTATGTATGTATGTATGTACGTACGTACGTACGTACGTACGTATGTATGTATGAGAGAGCGTGATCCACCGCCGCTTTACTGTGGAAAATTGCCAACCTTTTCCTCCGGAACCCGGGGGTCGCCCCCCCCCCCCTCCGAAAATCCCCCCCTGCTGAAACCCCCCCCCCCCCCTCTCCCCCGGCAAAACCCCCCCTCCCCTAACCCTCCCCTAACCCCCCCCCCCCCCCCCCCGCTCGAAAACCGGGGGGGGCACTACCGGTTCGAACCCCCCCCCCCCCCCCCCTCCGAAAACCGGGGGGGTCACTACCGGTTCGAACCCCTCCCCCCCCCTCCCGCCGAAAACCGGGGGGGTCACTACCGGTTCGACCCCCCCCCCCTCCCTACTCCCGCCAGCAAACGACTCGCCGACTCCCGGTCCCCACCACCGTCCGCATCACATCCCCCACTGGTGTTCCCAGCACCACTGTCACTCTGTCCCCACTGGTTCCACCACCGCCCCTACTGTCCCCACCAGTGGCCCCACCACTGTCGCACTGTCCCCGCTGTCCCCAGAACTGTTCCCACCACGGTTCCACTCTCCCCACTGTCTCCACGGCCCCAACCACTGCCCGACTATCCCCACTGTCCCCACTGTCCCACTGACTCCTCCGCTGTCCCACTGAGCTGTCCCACTGTTCCCACCACTGTCCCCACTGTCCCCACCACTGTCCCCACTGTACCTCTGTCCCATTGTCCCACCGCCGTCCTCGCCACCGCCTTCACCACTGTCCCCACCACCATTGTACCCTCCACTGTCCCACTGTTTCCACCTCGTTCCCATTGTCCCCACACCACTGTCCCCACCACCACCGTCACCACCACTGTCCACTGTCCCCCCCTGTTCCCACCATTGTCCCCACCACTGTCCCCACCACTACCGTCCCCACCACTGTCCCACTGTCCCACTGTCCCCACCACTGTCCCGCTATCCCCTCACCACTGTCCCCACCAACACCGTCCCCACCACTGTCCGCACCCCCACTCGGTTTTCGAGGGGGGGGGGTTCGAACCGGCAGTGACCCCCCCCGATTTTCGAGGGGGGGGGGGAGGGGTTCGAACCGGTAGTGACCCCCCCCTTTTCATGATGAGCTGGGGGGGGGGGGGATGGGTTCGAACCGGCAGTGACCCCCCCCGGTTTTCCGGAGGGGGGGGGGGAGGGGTTCGAACCGGCAGTGACCCCCCCCGGTTTTCTGCCAGCAGCGGTAGAACACGCTCTTTCGTATGTATGTATGTATGTACGGATGTATGTCTATATACATGGTGTGCAAGGTTGTTGCATGTGACGCCCCCCGCAATGTACGCAGCGCAATGTATGCTTTGCAACATATGTTGCGCACTCTGTGTTGTGCCGCCTGCAATGTGTCATATATGTTGTGCAGGACTCTTGCATGTGTCGCCCCCCCCCCCCAATGAGCGGCCAAGGAGTGCGGGCAGCAGCAGATGAGGGCCAGGCGCGATTATCCAAATTTATGATACCCGCCTGGAGTACAAAGGGCGTCCTAAGCGCTCGGCCCGCTCACCCTCCACCTCGGAAGTACCCGGGCTGGCTTCCTGCTCGCGCACGGCCCACTCGGCGACAGACCCCGTCGTGCTGACGCGGATTTCCCTATCGGCCCTGAGCCAGGCAAGCGGCGGGCACGGCTGCTCCAGCCCCTGGGTGATACCCCCGCCCCGCCGCGTCCCTTTTCCTGCGCGTCGCCAGCTGCCGGTTGGCGAGTGGGCACCCAGACGTCCAGCCCCCCTGGCGCGCCCGCAGGCCTCACGGCAACGCAGGAGACACCTGACGCACTCGCGGCACTCGCGCACCATCACCAGATCGCGCCCGTGCCTCTCGGCGTCGGCGGTGCCCGCGCCGTCGAGCGCCCCCGGGAGGACCGCCAACGGCTGCCCGCAGTCACCGACCAAATGGCCGCCCCCCCGCCGCGACGTCGCTGAGGGCCCCGCAGCAAGGCCCACACCGCCAGCCTGGGCCACGGCACGAAGGAGGGCAGGCGGCAGGGCGCGCACAGCCTAGGGCCCGCTCCTCGTCTGCCCGACCTGCGGCCACGGAAGTCTCCTCGCCCCCCGCCGAACTGGGGGAGGGGTCCTATAGCCCTGCTGCCTCCCAGAGATCGAACTACGTGAGCAGTGTTTGTCGTTTTCGTTGTACTGTTGTTTCCCCTCGTTTTCTCTCCGATCCGCCTTTGCTGCAAAACGAAATCGACAAGAAACGGCCCACGAAATCGTTAAAATACCGTTTAGGTCGACCCCTGCTGCCCCCCAGCGCCCCCGGCGCCGTCGCCGCCACTTGCGTCCTCGATCCTCCACTTCAGGGAGGCGCCCCTCTCACCGGGCGAGCCGACCTGCAGGGCCGAACCTGTAGAGGTCGATCCCTCCCCGAGATCCTGAGCGCCGCAGCCCAGGGGGTCTCTCCTGCTCCTGGATAACTGCGCCTTCCAAGTGGAAGGGCAATCGTCTCGTCGTTCTGGACTTCTTGGCCGCCCTCGTCGATCGGCTCGCCGCTCACTGCCGCCAGGAGCGTCGCGACGATGGCTCTCCTCACTGGGTTGTGCGAGTTCTCGGGCGCAGCCCCCTCGCTCGGATCGCAAGCTGCTCCTCCGCTGCCTGCGCCCGCCGCAGAGGAAGCCGCCAGCCCCGCCGCGAGCGCCACCGAGCCGCACAGGGCTGCCCTGGGCTTCGCAGACCCTCCCCCCGGGCCAGAGCCGGCAGCGCAGGCTTAAGGAACGCGCCCGGTGGCCCAGAAGTGCCATGTCAAGCCGCCCGCGCGAGCGACCTTGAGGCAGCGCTGGCAGTGGATGGCACCGTCCTCCAGGTGGGCCCTCCCGCGCCCAGTGAGAAAGCGGCCGCCCACCGGGCTCTGGAGTCCTAGGATCTGCAATCTCCTCCGGGGTGCCAAGACTCAGATTGCCTGCCTCCGTTCCCGCGGCGGCAGCCAAGCAGAACGCCCCGTCGAGCGCCCCGCGGCACGCCGTGATGCGCTCCCTCTCGCTAGCGGGGGCGCCAGCGTGGGTCGCCGTGAACTTCGCGCATCCACCCGCCATGGCGTTGCCGCGCCTGCCCTTGGCACTTAGCAGCGATTGCCCCCGCCTCCGCGTCGCGGGCGGCGGCGCGGGCCTTGGCCTTCGCGATGACGAGGCCGTCGCTGGACACGCCTCCGAAATCGCCCATGGCCCTCCGGGCGCGGGCCCACGCGGCCGCCCGCGCTGAGGAGCTCTTGGCGGCAGCCGCTGGACCACGCCCCAGCTCTCCTTCGACCGCGGAGCCCACGTCGAAGCGCCCCGTCACGGGCGGAGTTGCGAGCGAGCTTGAGCATGACTAGCAAGCCCGCGAGCTTGGCGCCCCGACGATGGTCTGGAATGGCCCAGGCAGCGGCGCCGCTGACGCCCACGCGGCTGCCCTGGGCCCGGGATCGCGGCCGACCCCCCCCTCCTCCTGGGAGCTCGACGACAGCGCAGGCCGCGCAAGCAAGGGTGGCTCCCTCATCGAAGAGCGGCCCATCTGAGCACAGGTCGCCAGCCGCGAAAGGGAACCCGTCGCCTAGGACCCACTGCATGCCCACAGAGAGGTCGTCCGCTGGCGGCCTCCAGGCGGCGCCCAGATCGGCAAACCACATCCGCTCGATGCGCGTTAACGCTGCTCAGTTTGTCCTCAAACATTTCCACGTCGACGGGGAGCTCCAGGGGCGGCCAGTGCGCGCGGCACTCGAGGTGGCGGTGCCACAGCGTGCCAGGCTCGACATTGCACGTTGCGCACAGCGGGGATGAGACCAACACCAGTCATGTCTCTGCGCATGTTGAGCCATTGTCCGCGGACCAGGAGCGACCTCGCGTATCCAACCTACTCTGCGTCCAGCGTGCGCCAGCGCCTCGCCTCCGACATGCTGCCCCTGCTTTTCTCGAGCCACCGCCCAACCAAGGGAAGAAAGGCCCCCCTCTGGATGTCGATGTGCGCGTCGTTAGCGAGCTGCCTGAGCTGTCACTTCTGCACCTCGCGCTCCACGACTTTCTCGGTGCACCAAGGCGCGCACTCGGCGACTTTGAGCTGGTGGCCGCAGTCCAGCGCCCAGTCGTCGAAGGCCCGCACCGCGATGCCAATCCTCTGGAGCGAACGCACAGCAGCTCCCAGATGCCCGCGGACATCGCCACAGTTGTGGGCGACAAGCACGTTCCAGTCGAACGTCTCCCTCCGCATCTCGGCGGGGGCCCACTTCTCCCACGCTGCTCTGGCGAACATTTGCACGGGCCCAAGGGTGGCCGCGTAGATCGGGACAAGCATCTCGGCGCCCGTCAGCATGAGCGCCGTCGTGAGGCTCTTGCCCTCAGGGCGTGGCTTCACCGTTTGGCGCACCGCTGCGAGCACCTTCGCGAGCCCCCTGACGTTGAGTCCCGCGCAGGTGACCCCGTAGAGCGCTGCTGGCAGGGCTCCGGTGAACGCTTCATCCGCGGCCGCGATCCTGCCACGCCTGAGGCCGAGAAAGCGCGACCTTGGGCACCCTTACCCTGGGCGCGGTGATCCCATGCTGCCTGATGGTCCTGACAGCCGTCGCGCCCTCGGCGTGGACGATTGCGACGTTCCCCGCCTGCTTCGCTCTGAGCACTTCCGAAGACTTGCCCAGAGAGCGTCCTGAGGTCGGCGCTGCTGCAGAGAACCCTGGACTTCTTCACCGCGACGTTGAACTTTACAGCCGCGCGGTGATCCTGCGAGCAGAGCGCCTCAGGCGCTTGGAAAAGCAACCTCCTGGGCACATGCATCGCCACCGAGTCCGTCGAGAAGGCGATCTCGAACTCCATCTTCATGGGAAAGCGCGGGCACAGGTCGAAGCCCCGCACCTATGAGGCCACCGCCCCATTGAACCCGTGCGGGATCACGAAGAAAACAATGATCCGGGAGCCTGGCCTGCACGTGCCTTCTGCTGGTGCCACCACCTTGGCCCGAGCAGCCTCGAGCCAACCCGAAGCCTCGAGGGCGGCTGGCTCGAAGAGGTTGCAGCCAGTCCCCCAGTATCCTTTGCTGCCGCGGGTGACACTGATGGCCGCCACCGCTTTGAACTGCCAGCCCAACCTCTCGGGCTGGGTTTAGGCTTTGGCTGCCCTGTCCTGGTCCGGACCACCTCGCGCAGGGCATCTCAGAGCTGAGAAGTTCGAGGATGTCTCAGGCGAAACGGGCCGGACCACCTCGCGCGCGGCATCGGGGAGATCAGAGTTTCGAGGATGTCTCAGGGGCGATTCCTGGATGCCGGTGAAATCGCTGTTCCCAGTCCCGCTCCCGCTCGCTAGCCGATGGGAGCGAGGTCGAACGTTGCAGTGGATCGTGAGGCCGACCCAGTTGCTGCGCCTGCCTCCGCTAAAGCTGCCGTTGGAACTGCGGCATCCCCTTGCCGCCGCCTTCGCCGTTTCCTTTGCAAGCCCGCGCGACCTCGGCTTCGGATCGCAACGCGGCGATGGCTTCCCGCATTCTTCCCTGATCCTTCAAGCCTTCCCCCCTCCCCCATCCCCCCCCCCTCTGCGCGTGGCCGAGACGGGGGAGGGGAGGGGGAGGAGGATCAGCCGAGAGGGAGAGGGTAAGGGAAGGAAAGGGCGCCGAGGAGCGATCGCAGGCAGGTTGGGACCGCCATGGGCTCTTGTCTGTCGGCCCTGGGGTCCGGAATCGACCTCCGGGGAAACGCCCCCGACTCTCAGCGCCTCGACTTTTTCGCGACGCCTGGAAGGCCCAGGCGGCGAGTCGACCCAGAGGGGCCCCATTCGGGAAGTTTCCAGCGTCGACGAGCCGGGAGCCACCAGAAAGCCCAGGTCGCCCTAGAACATCCAGGACCCCCCCCGAAGACCTTCGAAAACCTCCGTGGAGCCTCGAAGAGCCCCGAAGATCCTCGAAGATCCCCGGCGGGCGGGCCTCGGCCGCGAGCTGCTCCACGACCGCGTCTGCCTGCCAGGCTGGGGGCGGCGGCGCTGCCGCGGGGGCGAGCCGCTCCGTCGGCGCCCGCGGTCCCTCGTCGTCATCGGCGTCGCCGATCCAAAGGTTGGGGCGTTCCTGCGTCGTCGCCGTCGTCGTCGCCGCCGCCGCCGACGCCTCCGCCGCCGCCGCCGCCGCCGCCGTCGTCGTCGTCAATTTGAGGGTCTCGCGTGTTCCTGCAGGCTCACGTTGTCGGTCGTCGTCGTCGTCGTCGTCGTCGTGGTCGCCGTCGGCTCGGATGTTTTGGGGCGTTGCCGGAGGCTAGCGCCGCCACGACTGAACACCGCTCGAGGCAATGGGCGGGATGGACCCCAACTCTGCGGGCTCGGCCTCGTTTCCTCCTCAGCTTCCTCCACCCTCGACTATCCCTCCTCCATCCCCTTCCCGTCTTGGGGAGCCCATATCGATCCACAGATGGCGTAGCGGCCCCAGTCGATCCCTGATGCCCCCCTCCCTCCACCTCCCTACTCCTGTCTTTTGCATTATTCCGCAACCTCATCCTCCTCCTACTTTTCATCGACCTCCTTTTCCTCTTCCTCCTTCTCCTCCTCCTCCTCCTCATCATCATCATCATCCTCCTCCTCCCCCTCCTCCGCCTCCTCCTCCTCCTCCTCCTCCTATTCTTCCTCCTTCTCCTCCTCCTCCTCCGCCTCCTCCTCCTCCTCCTCCCTCCTCATCCTCATCTTCCTCAGCCTCCTCCTCATCCTTCCTGCCCCCGCCCGCCCTCATCCTCCCGACCCCTCTACCCCCGCCCTCCCTCCTCCTCCTCCTCCTCCTCCTCCTCTTCCTCCTTCCTCCTCCTCCTCTCCTCCTCCTCATCATCATCTCCTCCTCCCCCTCCCTCCGCCTCCTCCTCCTATTCTTCCTCCTTCTCCTACTCCTCCTCCGCCTCCTCCTCCTCTCCTCCCTCCCTCCTCCCTCATCTTCCTCCGCCTCCTCCTCATCCTTCCTGCCCCCGCCCGCCCTCATCCTCCCGACCCCTCTACCCCCCGCCCTCCCTCCTCCCCCTCCTCTTCCTCCTCCTCCTCCTCCTCCTCCTCCTCCTCCTCTTCCTCCTCCTCCTCCTCCTCCTCCTCCTCCTCCTCAGGAGGAGGGATTCCAACTCCAACTCCCTCCACCCTCCGCCCACCTCTCCCTTCGCTCTTGGAGTCGTGGCCCGAGCAGAGGCGCCGCGGGGTGCCCCAGCCGAGCGGCTAGCCGAGGACGGCGGCCCCGCTAGGCGCCTTCGGGTCCAGCGAGCTCCTGAGGAAGACGAAGACGTCCTGGCCCCGACAGGCCGCCTCCGCCTGGCGCGCGCGCCCCAGGAGGCCGAGGAAGACAGGAGGAGCAGGGATGAGGGACCGAGGGGGAGAGGGGGGGGAGAGGGAAGGCGGAGGGAAGAGGGAGGAGGAGAGGAGGGGGGAGGGACGAGGGGGGAGGGACGAGGGAGGGGATGAGGAGGGAGGGCGGAGGAGCAGGGAAGAGATCAGATAAGACCTGTCGCGAAGCGAGTTCAAACTAGATGCACAACCATTGAACTTGTCAAAACTGCCGACGAACTGGACAGTGGCGCGCAGCACCCACGGCGGGCAGGAGAGGATGCCCGAGGAACACAGAAACGATACCACGAATGAGTTCCTTCATGCAGCAGGAAGCCCGCTACGCAGGAAGCCGAGGCATGTGCATTCGAGAATGCGACGCCACATCCACGTCGCAGGACGAGGGAGGAGGAAGAATGAGGGGGGAGAACGAGGATCAGAAGAAGGGAGGAGGATGCGAGGGAGGGCAGATATTGATGGATGAGTGAGGGGGGGGGGCAGGGAACAAGTTGTTCGCCCTGCTTGTGCCCTCTGGGAGGCCTCTTGCGACCACGGCTGGATTCGCCTCGACACTGATATCAAGACGCAGCCCAGGACGATTCTTGGGGCTGGCGTGTGAGTGAGGAGCCAGAGCGGGCGGCAACTGAGGAGGAGGAACGATTCCTTCTGGAGACCCCCCCCGGGACCCCCTGTCGATCTCAAACAGCTTCTTGGAACAACCTCCAAATGCCACAGGGCACTGGCGAGATGGGCCTCAGGCCATCAGGTATCCTTGGTGACAACACACGGTCGAGGGATTCTTTCGCGGCACGCTGGCCTCCAGTGCTGGCTCAGATGTGAACCCGAACCGAAAAGGCCTATGGGCAAAGGTGATTCAGCGGCGGGTCGGCTCATAGAGGCCTCCTAGATGGGGTCCGAGTAGATGGAGTTCGCGCCGCATCGCCAATAAATCGGCGATGCATCGGCGAGGCATGCATCCGCGATGCACTGGCGATGCACCAGCGACGCATCGTCGACGTGGGCGAGGCATCGGCGATGCCGGCGTGGAGAAACTCGGGCTCCGCATCGCGCCGCATCGGCGATGAAGCGGGATCCTCCGACACCCTCCACTCCGACACCGTCTAGGAGGCCTAGAGCTTAAACAAAACATGCTTCCCGTTTGGGTGGGGGGGACCATCCCCCGACGTGCCCACGTCGCGGCACCTTCCCCCCTTGCCTCTGGGCTGGGTGCGGCCGACGTTGTGGCGCGGTGACCGCCGCCCCTGGCCAGCCGCGGGGAGAAGGACGAGGCGCAGCTGAGAAGCCTTGCCGTCAGCGCCTCGGGTTTGAGGAGGAGACTTACGGTTAGGTCGGGCGTGTGTGTCCTCCTACAGGGGGATTTGAGTCGAAAAACAAGAAATAGTCAAACATATCCCAACATACCCAAGAACTACTCGAAAAATCGTCCCCATACTATTGTTGGACTATGTTTGAATACGTATTCCTCCTGTAGAGGGGCAGGCCCGACTTAAGCTTACGTGGGGGGGCCTCTTGGGACTCGTTCGGAGCTGTGTTGAGGTGCTCTGGAGGCCCTGTTGGGTGGGGTTTCATATGAACATCCTGTTCGGCGGAGCCTCGGATTCGAGGAGGGGGCGTAGGGGGGGATGGGGGGGGCGCCTCTTGGGACTCGTTTGGAGCTGTGTAGAGGTGCTCCGGGGGGCCCGTTGGGCGGGGCTCTGTGGGGCACGCTTGGCACCCTCGCCGGGGCCTCTTGGAAGCCATTGGAGCCCTCCTGGGGCCGTTGTGGAGCCTGTTGAGTGCCGAGGACGTCTGACTCGGTTGGCCTTCTCGAGATTTGGACGAGGGCGGGGCCCTCGTGGGGCCATCTTGGGCCTCTCTCGGGGTCCTCTCTGGGGCCTTTGGGGCAATCTTGGGCCCCTCCTGGGCCTGTCTTGAGGCTCTCTTGGAACCATACTGAACCATCGTGCGGTCTCGAGGGCCCATCGACAGAGACAGAGCGTGTTGAGGCTAACATTGAACACGAAGGTCACGCATTTTGTTGTAAAGCGTTTGGCATCTCGGGGCCATCCTTGGGAGGCTCCATGGCCACCTCGGGCCGTCATGTGGCGGTCGGGAGGCCTCTTGGAGGCATGGTGGAGGCAATCTTGGACCATCTTGAAAACCATGTCCCCTTGTTCTGCCTTGCCGAAAACTGGAGAGAGCCGTGACATGCCCTCTCCGTGGCCGCGGGTCGACTGGAAGGGGTGACCCGCTCTGTCGTGAAGCCCATCCCCGAAGCGCTGCCCCCGCCCCTCCACAATCATTCCACGCCACGTCCTCCCCCTTCCACCCTCCTCCTCCACCCTCCACCCTTTCGGAGCTCCTGTCACCCCTCACTCCACCCTCGACACCCCCATCAATCACCTCTCCGTTCCGTCCCCCCTCAAACCCCCGCCCTGGCCCCACGAGTTCTGGTCATATTCGAACTGTTCAGTTCATGCTACCATGCCGATGCACGCAGGCACGAGGCATGGCAACGAAGCGCAGAACGACTGAGTTACCATCGGGCACCACCACGCGCTGGCGACGCGGGGGCGCTGCGACAACCACTAGCTGCCAAACCTTAACAAGTGGCGAAACCGTTGTTACAATTGTATCTCTTCCTCCTGCTCACTATCATTATCCTTGCACCTTCTCCTAAGAGTGCCAAGGGGTGTTCCACAATCGCCCAGGACTGAAAATATTGAGGGCGTCGACTTCCGCATATCGGGCCACCAGCAGCTCACAAATCGCGCTGGCGCCTCAGCAAGATATTGGAAGGACAGGAAACACCAGCTTGCCCGATCGCAAATTGGACGGGCTCGATACCCACATGACCCTTTGGCTTGAAAAAGAAGACCTGCAGAAAACACCGCAAGCATTCCCGCTGGCAAATACCAAGGGCTCGGCACGTCCGATCGCTTGCGCAACCACTCGGACGTCCAGTCGATCGGCGAGCCACCAAAGTAAGAGAGCCGCCGAGAGCCTCCTGAGGCCTCGCGCGGCGTCAGCGCGCGCGCGCGAGCCTCGGCTGTGGTGCCCAGCGCGAGCCCGCCGGCCACGAGGACGATGAGGTCCTCGCGAGGGGGGGTGCGGGGCGAACACTGCGTCCGGCGGCCGTCGGAAAGAAGAGGAGGCGCGGACAAAGTGCGCCACTGGCGGACTTGATGCGGACTCCGCTCGGGAAGCGGAGATCAGGAAGGGAACTGAACCATGCGCAGCTCAGGCACGAGTTCAAGCACCCGACCCTGACGATGTGCAACGCAGAGCAGAAGATATCGCATGTGAGGTGGACCTAGCAGACAGGAGAAGCTACGAGATGACGGCAGAGGTGCGAAAACGTCGCGGGGGGGCGCACGGCGGTCGCGGCGCCTCTGGATCCACCTCCCCTCCCCGCGTCTTTGCCGCGGCTGCATCGAGACACACCTTCCTCCATGCTCCCACATGACACTTCCCAACAACCTCGTCCATTGTCCATCGTCCTAGTCCTGCTAGTCCACCCGCGACTTCCTGCAGACACACAGAACCCCGATCACCAAACACCTTGCAAAGCCATTCCACTTCCCCTTGCCAGCCAGGAGGAGGCAGGAGGGGGGCAACCCGATCAATACCTGATCAGGAGGAAGACGAGACACGCGTGAGAAGGAGGGGTGGTGATGAGGTGGGGTAAATGGTGATGACGACACGCCTCTGGGGCGGCAGGTGACCGAACATTAGACCTAACAAGGAAGAAAACCAAACAAGCAATTCGAACACGCACGAGAAACCGAAGCTGACCAGGTATACCCGTCAGAACCTAGCTTGCTACATCGTGTCCTCGAGGTCAAGCCTAGAGATCCAGTGGTGCTCCCAACGGATCACTCTGCCTCTCGCCTCTCGGTGAGGTGAACCGGGAATGGCATGAGTTTGAATAACGGGGAAGAAGTAGGAAGCTCCCCTCCGCTAATGGGCGCCCCTCCCCCACCAGCAGTGGAGGACGAGGAGGAGGGGGAAATAAGATAAACAGGAAGGGGGGGAGAAAACAACACGAGAGGGAAGTGGAGAACGGGGGAATCGAGCCACGCTCAGGCGAGACGACGAGAGGGGAGGACGGAAGGGGGCCGATGTTGGCGGCATGCACACACACACACACACACAGGGGAGGGAGGAGGGCGAGGGCGAGGGCGAGGGCGAGGACGAGGACGAAGTGGGCACGTATTCTTATAAAGATGTTTCTGGGATCTGCGCTGGAACCCGGGCAGGGCAACAGAGGCGAGCGGCGAGGGGCGCGGCCTTCGGAGGGTGGGCGGAGAGCCTACGTGAAGGCATGGGAGCCCTCTCCGAGGCTTCTGGGAAGGCCACTCGCATTGGTTGGCGGCGCGCACAAGGGGGTGGAGGGAGGGGGGAGGGCTTCCGAGAAGGAGGCTGCTTCTTAGAAGGCGCTGGCCTTGCGTCTACAGAGAGGCCTTCGCCTGCTCAGAAGCTGGGGTGCTTCCAAGAAGCCCTCGCCCCTCCCCCCGCCTCTCCCTGCGCGTGGCTGGCGCTCGGAGGGCGGGAGGGATCACCATTGGGAGGGGGAGAGCCGCCTCGCACAGCCCCGCCCTGCTCGTCACCAAGGTTCTCGCTCAAAGCCGGGCCACGGACCACTGCACCTCCTCTGCCCGCCTACCTCGCCCTGCCCCGCCTGCTTCGCGCCGCCGGCAGGGCGAGACGGCCGAGCCACGGTTGTGCCAGTCTGCCGGGGCCTCGGGCCCTCCCGGAAGAGCTGCTCCGCCGGGCCCTCACAGGAAGTCATCCTCGGCCCGAGCGGCACCCCAGACCTCCGAGGCCTGCTTCTTGCGCTGCGCACAAGGGGGGGCAGGGGAGGGAGGAGGGAAGGCTTCTCGGAAGGAGGCTGCTTCTTAGAAGGCGCGGGACCTGCATCTACTCACAGGGCCCGCGCCTGCTCAGAAGCCGGGGCGCTTCTAAGAAGCCTTCCCCCCCTCCCCCTAACCCCTCTCTGCGCGTGGCCGACGAGCCCGACATTCGCACCCAGGTCGCCCAACTTCGCGCATCGCGCCGTCAGGCCAATTCGTGTCCCCCTAGCCCGAGCCTTCTGCCGTTCCGAATGGTGGACGATAGGTTCGCGTCGTGTCGACGTGGCGGAGACCCAGTGCGGGCGTGTTCAAAGCTGAATACCGCCAGCGGCCCAGCATCGGCCAGTCTGGAACTCGCTGGCGGCCGAAATGCAGCCGGTCGTTCGATGCTGAGAGACCCAAGCGGTATCAGAAACCTCGGGCGACGAGACACATGCACACACACACACACACACCGGTCTTGCCCAGGCCCACCCATGGCTCGGCATCGATGCCTATGAGGTCGACCTCTGGGAAGTCACATGTACGATATGGCTGCGAAGTGCGCAGAGGCTCGGCATACCCAACAGCTAAATCGCCAGCCCCGCTGCTATCCACCCTCCAGTCTGGGCAAGGCAGGGAAGGTTTTTTATCGACCAGGGTCGGCCCCGAGCAGAGAAGGGTAGGGGCAGGCCTGCTTCTGAGCAGTTGCGGGCCTTATCTGTAGATGTAAGGCCCACGCCTTCCAAGAAGCAGCCTCCTTCTGAGAAACCTTCCCTCGCTTCTCCCCTGCCCCCTTGTGCGCACAGCCAAGACCAGGGGTCCAGGACGGCCCTGGCCAGGGAGGTTGGTGGTGTGTGGCTGTTGTCTCAAGAAGTGTGTCCCTGTAGGGGTGGCCGCGCGCGCAGGCGCGGGGGTAATCGCGCTTCGTGGCCGTCAAGAAAATGAGGAGGCCCACTCCGAAATCTGACGCGAACTCCCGCTGCAAACATCACACGAAAACTGGACGGTCCAAATCCAGGGCGGGCTCGTCAAAAACGTCGGCGAACCAGAGTCTTGGCGAGCTCGAGTATCACGCTGCTCCGGAACAACCTGGGGCCCTGGACGGCCCTGGACAAACTTACCGTACACCTAGGTGGTAGCATTCGAGCTCTACACCCCACCAGCCAACGACTCCGACGAATCGTTGGCAGCGGGGGTAAGGCTCGGATGTCGCCACGTGCTCGACGGAATCCGAACCTTACCCCCGCCGCCCATCGAGTCGCCTGAATCGTTGATCGGCTAAAGTAGGGTTCAGATTTGGCCGCCGTACACCACTAGAGGTCTTCTAGATAGGGTCCGAAGAGACGGGGGTCCTGGATGGAGTGGAAGGATGGCGCCGTTTCGCCAATGCATCGCCGCTGCATTGGCGACGTCGGCAACGCATCGGCGTTATCGCCGTGGAGAAAGTTTGGCTCCACTTCGGGCCACATCGCCGATGCATCGGCGATGCGGCGCGGTCCTCCGATCCACCTGCTCGGATCCCATCGGGCCGATGATCTAAATCGGGTTTACGCGCGAGGACATAGCGACCTCGCGCAGTGGCCTACGCTGCCCGCTAGCGCGGTCGACTACGCTGGAAACGAAGGCGCCCACGCGCCACCTTACGCGAGCAGCTCGCGCGGCAATGTGGGCTCGAAAGCTTGGAATCTCGGAGACTCGGGGAAGCTCGGGCCTGGGCAGTTGTGGGGGGGATAGAAGGAAGAGGAGGAGGAGGAGGAGGAGGAGGAGGAGGAGGAGGAGGAGAAGACGAGGAGGAGGAGGAGGAGGAGGGGGAGGGGGAGGGGAAGGAGGGGGAGGGGGAGGGGAAGGAGGAGGAGGGGAGGAGAGGAGGAGGAAGAGGAGGAGGAGGAGAGGAGGAGGAGGAGGAGGAGGCGGAAGGGCCACGAATCGTGCGACGGATGCGCAAAAAAAACTCCAATGCTCCGCCTGCTTGAAAAACGCACGTATAATCAAACCCAATCGGTCCCCATGGCCCTGCCACACGATCCTGACTCGGGAACGGCTGAGAGAGTGAGAATCCCATGGCCTTGCAGAACCTTCGTGACTTGGGCAAACTGAACTGGTGAGAATCCCACTGCCCTGTCACACGCTCGTAATTGCGGAAGCTGGTGTGGTGAGACCACCATGGCCATGCTCAGCGATGTTGATGTTGTTGCTAATCACAATGAGATGACAGCAACTTCGATTCGCAACTTCCCCCGTGGATTATCAAGTTCGGCCTCTGCGCACCTCTCCACAAGTAAATCCTCTTGAACACGGATAAAAAATGGAGGGGTTAAAGGGGGGTATGATTTATTATCCGGGTCACTCGGTTATTCGCTTATTTGCTCCGTCGCTCCCCTGGGAGGCCTGGGAGCACACCGCCCCCCGGGGGTGAGGAACAACGATAGGGGGTGCCTGGCATAGGGGCGGATGCATCGACCTGGAATCGGCGATACACCGCCGATAATCAAGTCGGCGATCGGCCCCCGATAGCGAATCCACACCTTCCTTGGAAGGCTGGGGCTATCGGGCCCCCATCGGCGATCAGTTGGCGATCGGGGGTCGATGCGTCCCCCCTTATGCCTATCCCCCCCCATCGTTGCCCCCGAGGGGGGCCCTGGACGACCCTGAGCCCCTGCCGGCGACGGCAGTGCACGGCGGCCCTTCCCGCGGACGCCCCGAGCAGGAGGCCCAGGCCTGCGAGGCGGCGAGGCGCGGCCCCTCCTCGCGCCCCCCCCCGCCGCGGCCCCTCGCGCCGCGGGGCCAGCCCTTCCCCGGGGGGGGGGGGGCCCTCGCGGGCGCGGGACGGCGGAGCCCCCCCTGCAGGGGGCGGAGCCGAGGCGCGGGCAGGGCCGAGCCCCCCGCCTCTTGCTGGTAGAGGCCTCCTAGATGGTGTTCGAGTAGATTGGGTCGGGGGATTGCGCCGCCTCGCCGATGCATCGCCGATGCATCGGCGCCGTCGGCGTGGAGAAACTCTGGCTCTCCATCGCGCCACATCGCCGATGCATCGGCGGTGCGGCGCGGTCGTTCGACCCCACCTGCTCGGACACCATCTTCGGAGGCGTCCCCGATGGGGGTGTGGGGGGGGCGCAAATCATGGCTGGCGGCATGTGCTCGGCTCAGGGGTGGGCCGCGGACGTCATAAAATAAGAAGAGGTGCCATGAGATCTGGGGAGATCTCATGGCCCCCGCCATGATATCCCCCCCCTTAGTCATCACCCTCCTCTTGGCCGCCCCCGACATCTGGGACGTGCAGGGCCACGCCCAAGCCTGCCCACGGCCGCCGGGAGGGAGCTGGGTCGCCCGAAAGGGCGGTCTCTGCTCGAGCAGAGGCCTCGAGAGCGAGGGAAGGGTGTATGTCCATATCCGCTGCATCTTGGAGTCTCGGGCTCCCTGGCCCAGACTCACGAGGCGCAGTGGATATGGATGAAAAGTCTGGCACCTGAGGGCTAGAGCTATATCCACATCCACTGCAGCTCGGCCTCTGGGCGTCCCTTCCCAGAACGTCAAAGACGCAGTGCATACGGATGCAAATCTTGCCCGCGCCCATGGGCCAGCGGCAGCTCGGCAGCCGTCGGCCGTCGATGTTCGCCGCCGCCGCCGCCGTCTCCCAGCAGAGCCCCGCACGCCCAGCCACGTTCCAGCTGTCGCGGGCACACTGCCTGTTGGGGCGGCGCCAGCGAGACAAGGAGCGAGAGCGGGCTGGGAATGGGGGGGAGGGTCAGAGGGGAGGAGGACAGAATGTGGGGAGGGATGAAGGGTGGAGGGGGGGAAGGGGAGAAGGTTGAAGGGTGGAGGAGGGGAAGGAGGGATCCAGGGCGAGGAGGGGGAGGGGGGCGGAGGGCGGATGCGGGAAGGAGGGGGAACGCAGGGAAGAAGGGGAAAGGGGCAGGAGAGGGACAGGGGTGGGAGGGGAAGGATGGGGGGGAGGTAGAGAAAGGAGGGGGAGAGGGACAGGGTTGGGGACGAGGGAAGAAGAGAGCGAGGGGGTGGAGTGAAGGATTGAAAAAGGTGGAGGAAGAGAGGTAGAAACGGAAAGAAGGTGGGAGTCAGGAGGGGTGAAGAAAGAGGACGGGATATGATGGGTGGCATGGCACGGCAAGGGAGGGCATCGAATGGGATTGGATTGGAGAGGGCTGGGTGGGGCGCGCTGGGAGGAGCTTGGATTGGCCATGAAGAGATGGCATAAGATCGGAGGTAAACGAAAGGGAGGGGGAGGTCGAGAGGCGGGCGCGGGCCGACGTGACCGACGCGCCCTCCGAGCTGGGGCACAACGGCGGCCTCGAGCGAGCGGCCGAGCGCTTGGCGGAGCGTTGGGAACGCCCGATCGCCGGGCGGCCCCTGGACGCCGCGGCGCAAGCGCTCCTTGGCCTGCCCCTCGAGCTCTCTGGCGCGGGGCTGCAGTGGGCCACTGCGCGACAAGCTGCAGCCTTCTGGGACGGCTGGACCACGTGCGTGTCCAGCGTGGCTGTGGACCTCGGCACCGCCTCCTTGCTCGCAGGCTCCTGTACGCGGCGCCGCGACTCGGCGAGGCCTTCTCCGCCGCGGGGGCGGAGCTCTCCCTCCAGGGCGCCGATCCCGTGCCGGGCGCTTCCGGACCTCCTCGAGTGCGCGGTCCTCGGCGTTGAGTGCAAAGACGGGGCCGGGCGGCACTGGATCGATGTGTCAGCCCAACCCCCTGCGGCCGAGGACGCAGCGTCGGCGGCGCGCCGACCCAGCGAGGCCGCAGGGGTGAGCGCCAGAAGCACGCCAGGTACCCAGGGAGGGCCTGCCACCGTTCGTGGCGAAGACCCCAGGCTGCCTCGGCGGGGAAGGCAGACCAGACAATGCCCCCCCGGCAGGTGTGGACCCTGCCGGGCAACCGCCAGCTCGCCGAGCTCAGGAGGGCCTACGGGGTTGTAAGTTGCGCGGTCCAGACCCAGCTGGCCCTGCAGCGCCGCCTGGCTGTCGGGCTGTCTGTCTAGCCTCCTTGGCGCGTTCTTTCCTCCGCCTCCTCTGCCGCCGCCGCTTCGCCTTGCTTTTTTGCGTCTCCCTCCGCTCCCCTTCCCTGCTCCGTGCCTCTGGCGGACGCACGCGCGCCTCACGGGGGAACTGGTGGAGCAAGGCCCCCGGCCGTGCGTCCGTTTCCTGCGCCTCCCGTTAATCTTCTGGCTCCCTCCCCCCTCCTCCTCGAGCATCACTGCCTCGAGAGCACCTGCGGTCAGCTCTGAAGGGAGGCCGCGTGCTCCGGAGGCGCGAGAGGCCCGGCAGGCTTGCTGCCGAGGGGTGGTCGGACAGGGACCCAAACCCCAAAACCGATAGGGTCACCCTGTGCAACGTGGGTGGGGACCCACTCGGCTGCTACCGGGCGAGAGAGGAGGGAGGATTGGCGGCGCGCACAAGGGGGTAGGGGGAGGAGGGAAGGCTTCGTGGAAGGAGGCTGTTTCTTAGAGGGCGCCTGCCTTCAAATGTACAGACAAGGCCCGCGCCTTCTCTACGAAGCCTTCCCCCCCCTACCCCCCCCGTGGACGAGAGGAGGAATGGAGGCGGAGGACGGGAAACGCGGAGAGGAGCCGTGATGAGGTGGAGCAGGACGACACCAGACCTCCGATGTCGTGCCTCGCTCTCTCGCAACTTACGGGGTCCCTGAGATGTAAAGGAACCCAAGGACACACAAGTAAAGCACATGATCCAATGTTTTCTGGGTTTTCGTCTTCCCACCCACTTCCCGTAGTTTCCCCTGTTTTCCTGGGAATCGACGGTTCACTGTCTGTGCTGTTTTCCCTTCCTGAAAATGGTCGTCCCACTCCTCGGGACCCGCCTTTCATCCTGGGCGCTTCCTGTGGACAGGCCCGCAAACCACCCGGGCCTCTCCTGGGGTGCGCTGCGGCCAGAATCTCGAGGGGAGCCCCGCCGCGGCGGCGAGGCTCCTCCGGGGGGGCCGGAAGCCAGGGGGGCCGAACACGTCCACAAAAGCCTCGATCCTCGACCCTCGACCCCGGGGGACTCCGTTCAAGCAGAGGCGGCTTCTGCGCCAACAACCTCATGGGAGCCGACCATGCCATCTGGCTGACTCTTGCGAAACGACGCTCATCGATGCGAGCCGATGCCGGAACGACGCTGATCGACGCTAAATCGGCAATGCCACATCGATGATCAAAGGCTAGCGCACGCGAAAGCACTCTGAAGACGGGAGTGCGAGGACACACAAGGCTCACATGACTTGCTCCCGACCAAAAGCCTCGATCCTCGGTCCTCGACCCCGGATGATCCCGTTCGAACCGAGGCGGCTGGGGCGCGCCTGATGACGTCTATCGGCCTCCGCCACTGCAGCTCGTGGTCCTCGACCTCCGCCGGCGGGCTGGCCGTTGAGGACTTGGAAATGGGCACCAACGCCGACGCGGGAGGCTGCCTCCACCAGGGGAAGATGATCCTAGATGTTGGTGTTGGTGGTAATTTTTAGGCCACCCAGGAAGCCGACTATATCCACCATCGCCGAGATTGGGATCATCATCCCTCGATGGAGGCACACAACCGATATTGATGTGGGTGTCAACCTCTAGGCCTCCGAGGCCGCGAACGACGGGCAGGCAGCAGCAGCAGCAAAAGGGCGATCGGGGTGGACGAAAGGCGAGCGGAGCGGGGCGAGCGGAGCGGCGGCCAAACATCTATCCAACGGGACGGCTCCACAGTGAGCGAAGCGCACGGAGAGGGCGAAATGCAGCAGACCTTGACTCAGTGAAAAAGCAGATGAAGAGGCTCCAAGACGCCCCCAAACGGCCCCACAGAGGCCTCAAGAAGCCACGAACGCGCAAGCAAACGCCTGCGATGGCACAATACGGGCCAGCGGAGTGAGCGAAGCGATTAAATGAATAGACGCGCATCCCAGAATGCCCCACATGTTCCGAAATTTCTGCATGCTCGTCTTCCCGTCCACTTCTCATAGTTGCCATATTTTCCTGGAGATCGACGGTTATTTGTGTCTGTGTCTTTTTCTCTGCTGACGAAGGTCAAGCCAGGGCAAGCCACACGCACTCCCAAGATTGTGGAGCACACTGCAGGGCCGATAATGCGATCACCATCCCAGGGGGGTATGCCCAAGCGCCCCATCACCCCCTCCGAAGCGCGTTTGTGCATACTCCACAGGGGATGCTGCATGCCCAACCACATGTGAACCCTGCCCCGGTGGGTCAGATTTCTGGAAAATCGCCCGGGGTTCGGAATCTGAGAGATATCCGCAGCCAACTGGACCCCAGCGGGGGTGACCGATACCCCATCGTCGATTGGACCCGCAGGGGTAGACATTGCAAGCTGCCGCAAAACAAAGAAGCCAGTCCTGCCACCTCTTGCTGAGGAGCCCGAACTGTTGGCGGGCCCTCGCGGACCTCGTCCTCCTCGTCCTCCTTCTCCTCCCCTCCTCTCCTCTCCCCTCCCCTCCCCTCCCTCGAGAAACGTCTCCACCCTCCCAAAAACCCGGGAGTCCCAGCCTGATCCCAATGGGGGCTCGGTCGCCGACCTCGAGGCAGTTGCCCGTGAGGCCGTGGCAGATGCGCATGTCCGCCTGGCGCGGGTTTTCCTCTGCCCCCCGTAGGCCTCCCGAGGGGGGAAGGACGGGGGGGTGGGGAAGGGGTGCACAAGCGCGTTGCATTACTCGGGAAAAATGCTTCTCACAAATGGCCTGGAACCGCCGCCGGGGACTTATACAGTCCGTTACGAGGAGGAACACATGTTGTTCTTGTTCTGGCCGATTGCGAGTGCAGTCGGGGCGTTGACCGGAGCCCTAGATAAGGAACGAGGCCCCTTTTCTCCAGAAGTTAAGCTTCGACGTCTCATCGAAAACCTCGGGGAATACAAAGGCAAACTGTAAAACAATCAAGGAACACCGAGCCCATCCCCAACGAAAAGGGTTCCTTCTTCAGCGCCCCGACTGTAGGCACTTTGCCAGCAGCGGAACGCGCTCGGTGAAGGGGGGATGACTACCTACCAGACCACCCCAACCCAACCCGAAGACCCGAATTTCGGGTTGGGGGGGTATGGGCTCCATATGTGTGTTTGTCGATGTTCCCCGACCCCCCACCACTGGAATGGAGGGCAAATTGAGACTTCGGGTTGGGTTGGGGTGGCTTGGTGGGCGGTGAGGGGAGGGTGAAGCAGAGCAGAACGGTCTGGCGTCTATTCCTGCCAGTAGCGGTCCCGTGCTATCAGCCGAGGGACTGCCTGGCAGTCCAGAGGGACAAGGCAAGGATATGTCACTGCACCGACCTTGCAGACGTGCTGCAACCGATTTTTAATCCGCGCGAAATTCACCTCGAGCCGGAACGAAATTCTCCAGGACACTCCGGGCCCATCCCTATTTTGTCCGAAGGACATCCGCTCTGCGATGCTGGCGCCGTGAGATGTGCAAGACCCCGCTGAGCTGGGGCCAACAGTGGGACGCCAGGAGCTGCGAGAGCCCGGAGGGGACCGGGGAGGCGAGGGGCGCAGAAGAGACGAAGGGAGGTCCCGGGCACCGCGGCGGCACACCTCTAGCCAGGGCAGCAGCTCTGCCCCGCAAGGACGCTGCGCATCACAGGGCTTGCAGGAAAGCGGCACTGCTCCCTCGAGGCTGCGCCGCCAAGGTGCCCGAGAATCTTGCATTTCTCGAGCGCGTGTCCCTCCCGCCGCGCGTCTGGTCGAGCTGGCGCGCCCCTCGGCGCGTGCGGTTGTCGATCTTCCAGGTGGCGCTGTCGACTCACTGTCAACTGCCAGCCTTCGGGGTGCAATTCTGTCCTGAATGATCTGGACCAGTGTGTGGTCAAGGCGTTGGTGCAGAAAGTGCAGAGACGGGTCGAGCTGATTGTATAGCGAGCCAGCAATTGACACCTGCGCGCCGTACGGAGCCAATGAGCCTTCGCACGTGTCCGTGAGCAATGCCATCGGCCTAGCCAGGATCTGTGTAGGCTTACACTTGCCGCAGCCCCCTATCCTTCTACCCGCGCGCGCGAGAGCGCGCGCGATGGGAGTAGGCACAAGGACAGGCACTTCTACGATAGGAGGAGGAGGGAGAGGAGGATAGAGGAATGGGAGGGAGAGGTGGAGGTGGCGGGGGAGGGAAGGGGGAGGGGGAGGGGGAGGGGGAGGAGGAGGAGGAGGAGGAGGAGGAGGAGGGAGGAGGAGGAGGAGGAGAAGAACGAGGATGGGGAGTGGAAGGAGAAGGAAAAGGAGGAGCAGAAGGAGGAGGAGGAGAAGGAAAAGGAGAAGGGGGAGGAGAAAGAGGAGGAGGAGGAGGAGGAGGAGGAGGAGGAGGAGGAGGAGCAGGAGGCTGAAAGATGGAGAGGGCTGGAGGATGACACATGGGGGGTGGAGGAAGAGGACTATGGATCATGGAGGCTGGCGAGGGGGGAGGGGGATCCGGGATGCCGCCTCTAGAGGGGGGGGGGGGGGGGCGATGGCGAATGGAGGGTGGAGTCGGGAGGAAGATGGAAGATGGACGGGGGGCGGAAGGCACGGCTGGAGGCAGCAGGCCGGGCCCCGCGGCGGCCCCGAAGCCGCCTCGCCGCCGCCCTCCGCCGCACGGCCGGCTGGCGGCCTACTCGGCGCACATGGGCCACGGCCACGGCAGCGAGGGCTCCTCGCGCGCGGGCGCGCGCGCGGACCTCCGAGGGCCTGCGGGTGCCGCCGAAGGCCTCCGACGGCATCCGCGGGCCTGCGACGGCCCCACCTCCCAAGGGCAGGAACGAGCGAACCACCACTGGAAACGATTGTCGGGGGCCGATCGGCTGAGCCCAGGTGGGGGAGGCCATTGGCCTCCTGGAAAATGCGCCGATCCGGCGTGAGAGTTTGAACAAATCTTAGCTACAGCCCACAGCCTAGAGCCTGAGCTTCAGCTCTGCTGGGGGGGAGGCCGGGGGGGCTCTGCCGGGGAAGGAGGGGGGGGGGGGGCGAGGCGTGGTCCGCTTTCCGGGGGAGGCTTTTCCGGGCCCACGACTGGCCAAGAGTGCCCCAAGACGGTCCCAGAAGCCCCCGAGACGCACAAAGAGCGCTCCAAGACGCCGAAGATGACCTCCAGACGGCCGAAGAGGCCGCCGAGACGCTCCAAGAAGCCTCCAAGAGCCCTCAGAAGAGGACCCTTAGAGGCCCAAATCATCAATCCTACGATGGTTTTTGAAGGATTCTGGCCGTCCCGCCTTTTCGGCTTCCCGACGCTCTAAGACGGCTCCAGAGGCCCCCAAGATCGCCCCAAGACGCCTCAAGAGGCTCCCAAAATCTCCCCAAGACGGCCCAAGAGAGCCCCAAGGCTGCCCAAGAAACCCCCAAGACGGCCCCAGAGGCTCGACGGCTCCAAGAGGTGAGCCAGACGGGGAACCCGAGCGGAAATTTCTAGCCCTCGGCCTCCAGAAGTCCCCAAGAAGGCCAAAGAGGCCCCCAAGAGGGCCCCAAGAGGTCCCAAGAGGCCCCAAAGAGGCCCCTAGCAGGACCCAAGAGGCCGAGAAGAAGCCCCCGTGAGGCCCAAAAGAGGCCCCGAGGGTCCCCACAACGGCCCTCAGGATGCCTCAAAAGTGTACCCATGAGGCCCCCGAGAGACCTACCACGAGATTCCAACGAACACTGAAGAGCCCCCCGACACCACCCAAGCACGGTGGCGGCATGGGCCGAAGGCCACTACATCCGCCGCCCCCTGCTTGCAGGGGTGCACGGCGTGCTGGATGATTCAGTTTTGGTTTTGGTTCTTTTTCTAAAAGAACTCCCCAGTGGGCTTCGGCCCGTCCCGCCGGCCACCCGTAAATTTCAGAAAATCCGTCTGTCAATGCCTTTGTTGCCCCAACTTGGCCCAAGATGGCCTCCAAGACGGCCAAGATGGCCCAAGATGGCCTCCAAGATGCTTCCAAGACGGCCACGATGGCCTCCAAGACGGGTAAGATGGCTCCAAGATGCCTCCAAGACGGCCCAAGATGCCCTCCAAGACGGCCAAGATGGCCCCAAGATGCCTCCAAGATGGCCCACGAGGCCTCCAAGACGTTCTCCAGGAGAGCCCGAAGAGGCCAAAATCATTGGTTTTCCTTAGGTTTTTGAAGGTTTTTTGCGTTTTCATCTTTTCGGCCTTCCGACGGCCCAAGAGGCCCCCAAGATCGCCCAAGAGGCCTCCAAGAAGGCCCTATGACGGCCCAAGGGCCCCCCAAGACGGCCCCAAGAGCGCCCCAAGACGGCCCAAGAGGCCTCCAAGACGCCCAACATGGCCTCCAAGACGGCCCTGAAGCGCCCCAAGAGGGCCCCAAGACGGCCCAGAGAGGCCCCCAAGACGGCTCCAGACGGCGTCAGACGGACCAGGAACGCCCTAAGACGGCCAAAGAGACCCCCAGGAAGCCCCCAAAGGCCCCCAAGAGGCCCAAGGAGGCCCCCAAGATGCCTCCAAGAGGCCTCGAAGAGGCCCCCAAGAAGCCCCCAACAGACCCCAAGGGTGCCCCAAGAGACTCCTAACAACCCTCATCCTCCTACTCTATTTCTTCCTCTTCCTCTTCCTGTTCACAATCATTCTCTCCCATGTGTTCCCCGAAAGCTTTCCAAACCGACTCGGGGAACTCATGGTCCGATAGCTTGGCCAAGCTCTAGTCCAACTTTCGGCCACATCGGCGTTTCCAAAAAGGCAGGGGGCGGCGGTGATTCGCCGTAGGCGTCTTCGATAATCCGCCGCCCCCTGTTGATTCATCACAGGAGTGCCTGGCGTAACACGATTTCGGTTTTGGCTTTGGTTCTTCCTCCAAAAAACTCCCCCTGGGACTCCGGCGCGGCCCGCCGGGGTCCCGGGGAGGACCTCAATCCGGAAAAAAATCCCCCATGATGGCTCAAGATGGCGCCAAGATAGCCACGTTGGCCCAAGATGGCCTCCAAGATGGTTCAAGATGGCCTCCAAGTCCGCCCAAGATGGTCCAAGACTGCATACAAGACGGCCCAAGAGAGTCCAAGATATCTCCAAGTTCGCCCAAGACGCCCCCCAGAGGCCCCCAAGACGGCCCAAGAGGCCTCCAAGAGGTCCTCCAGGAGGGCCCGAAGAGACGAAATCGTTGATTTTCCGTTGGTTTGTAACATGTTTTTCGTAGTTGCTCCTTTTCAGCTGTCCGACGATCCAAGACGACCCAAGAGGCCCCCAAGACCGCCCCTACAGCGCCCAAGAGGCCTCCAAGGTGGCCTCAGGACTGCCCAAGAGGCCCCCAAGACGGCCCCAAGAGGGCACAAAAAGACGACCCAAGAGGCCTCCAGAACGCCCAAGATGGCCTCTTAGACGGCCCTGGAGCATCCCAAGAGGGCCCCAAGTCGGCCCAGAAAGGCCCCCCAAACGGCTTCCGACGGCGTCAGACGGGCCAGGAGCCTACCAAGACGGCCGAAGTTGGCTCGAAGCTGGCCCAAGACGGCCCAAGAGGCCTCCAAGAGAGCCTCCAGAAGGCCAGAAAAGACCAACACACACACACTGATTTCCCGTAGGTTTTTGAAGGAGTTTGGCATTTGCTTCTTTTCGGTCTTCCGACGGCCCGAGACGGCCCAAGAGCCCCCAAAGATCGCCCAAGATGCCTCCACAATGGCCCCAGAACGGCCCAAGAGGCCCCCAAGACGGCCACAAGAGGCCTCCAAGACGGCCCTGGAACATTCCAAGAGGGCCCCAAGTCGGCTCAGAGAGGCCCCCCAAACGGCGTCCGACGGCGTCGGACGGGCCAGGGGCCCACCAAGACGGCCGAAGATGGCACTAAGATGGCCCAAGACGGCCCAAGAGGCCTCCAAGAGGGCCTCCAGGAAGGCCCGAAAAAGGCCAACACCATTGATTTCCAATGAGTTTTTGAAGGATTGTGGCGTTTGCTCTTTTTCTGCCTTCCGACGGCCCGAGACGGCCCAAGATGGCCTCCCAAAGATCGCCCAAGAGGCCCAAGAGCCCCAAGAGGCCCCCAAGACGGCCCAAGAGGCCTCCAAAACGCTCAAGATGGCCTCCAAGACGGCCCAAGAGCCCTCCAAGACGTCCTCCAAGAAGGCCCGAAAGGGTCAAAATGGCCTCCAGGCGGCCAAGATGACCTTCAAGATGCCTACGTGTTCCCCGAAGGCTTTTCAAACCGATTCGGGGAACACGTGGTCCGATAGCTTGGCAGGTCTGGCCTCAACGTTCGGCCACATGGGCGGCAGTGGTTCGCCGTAGGCGTCTTCGATCCGCCGCCCCCAGTTGGCTTGCCAGGGGTGTCCAGCGTGCTAGATCCGTTCGGTTTTGGTCGGCCCGTCCCGCCAGGGTCCCGGAAGGGATCTCAATCCCCATGTTTTCCTCCAAGACGGCTCAAGATGGCCTCCAAGATGGCCACGTTGGCCCAAGATGGCCTCCAAGATGGCATCCAAGTCCGCCCAAGATGATCCAAGACGGCCTCCAAGACTGCCCAAGAGAGTCCAGGATACCTTCAAGTTCGCCCAAGAAGCCTCCAAGACGGCCCAAGATAACCCAAGAGGCCTCCAAGAGGTCCTCAAGGAGGGCCCGAAGAAGCCAAAACCATTGATTTGAAGGAGGTTGACATTTGCTTCTTTTCAGTCTTCCGACGGCTCAAGACGGCCCAAGCAGCCCCAAAGATCGCCCAAGAGGTCTCCAAGATGGCCCCATGACGGCACAAGAGGCCTCCAAGGTGCCCCCAAGACGGCCCCAAGACGGCCCAAAAGGCCTCCAAGACGCCCAAGATGGCATCCAAGACAGCTAAGATAGCCCAAAGACGCCTCCCAAACGGCCCAAGATGCACCCAAGACGGCCTGAGATGGCCTCCAGATCGCCTAAGACGGCCCAAGAGGCCTCCAAGACGGCCGAAGAGGCCTCCAAGAGGTCCTCCAGGAGGGCCCGAAGAGGCCAAACTCATTGATGTTCCTTAGGTTTTTGAAATATTTCAAGATCACCCACGAGGCCTCCAAGATGGCCCCATGACGGCCCAAGAGGCCCCCAAGACGGCCCCAAGAAGGCCCAAGAGGCCTCCAAGACGGCCAAAATGGCCGCCAAGACGGCCAAGATGGCCCCAAAATGCCTCCAAGACGGCCCAAGATGCACCCAAGAGACGGCCTCAGATGGCTTCAAGGTGGCCCAAGACGACCAAAGAGGTCCCCCAGAGGCCTCCAAGACGGCCCAAAAGGCGTCCAGTAGGTATTCCAGGAGTGATGTTCCGTAAGGTTTTTGAAGAAATGTAGCATTTGCTTTGTCTCGGCATTCCGACAGCTCAAGACAGCGCAAGAGGCCCCCAAGATCGCCTCAGAGGCCTCCAAGATGGCCCCATGACGGCCCAAGAGGCCCCCAAGACGGCCCCGAGAGGGCCCCAAAACGGCCGAAGGGCCTCCAAGACGCCCAAGATGGCCTCTAAGAACCCCTGATGTAGACAGGCCCCCAAGAAGGCTTCCGACGGCGTCAGACAAACCAGGAACACCCTAAGACGGCCAAAGAGGCCCCCAAGAAGCCCCCAAACGCTCCCAAAAGCCCTCCAAGAGGCCCCCAGGAAGCTCCCAGGAGGCCCCAAGAGTGCCCCAAGAGGCGCCCTAGAGGCCTCCTCCTCCTCCTCCTCCTCCTCCTCCTCCTCCTCATCCTCATCCTCCTCCTCCATTATTTTCATCATCCTCCCCCTCCTCTTCTTGCTCCCCCACGCGTCCCCCGAAGTCTTTCCAAACCGACTCGGGGGACAGCTGGCCACAGAGGCGCTTCCAAAGAGGCAGGGGGCGGCGGTGATTCGCCGTAGGCGTCTTCGATCGTAAATGTCAGCGTCATCATCATCATCATCATCATCATCATCATCATCATCATCATCATCATCATCATCATCATCATCATCATCATCATCAGCCTCCACTTCCTCCTCCTCCTCCTCCTCCTCCTCTTCGTCCTTCCTCTTTCCCCCCTGGACCGGCGGCACTGGCCGGAGGCCACTACAATACAGACGTGCAACTTGACTGGCAGACAAATGAAAGCAGTCAGCTCAGAGTGCAGGGGAGGATGAAGTCCTGGCTGTACATGCCGGCGAGGCGCTCCGGTGAGTCGGTCGTGTGCTTTCATGCGCTGTGTGCGCAATTGTGCTCTGGTTGAAGATGGGAGCCGCTTGCACTCTGGCAACACCCGAAAAGTGGTAAAGGAGTCCTGAGGGTGTCGGATCCCGGACCTCGGGGGGCGTCTTTGGAGACGGGTGTTTTGTGCCGAGTATTTTTGTTGACGCCCCCTGGGCCCAGGAAGGCCCCTGGGAGGCTGTATAACAACGGAAGTTTCTTCATGCTGGTGGAGCCGGGCCATCATGATCCTCGAGCCTGAACCCTTGATCGTCGGGCTCAGCGTTCGATCGTCGATTCTAAAGCATGCGGTGCGACCGAAGGTATTCATTCATGGCCCAAGGTGCCCCCAATTGTCCGACCCATTTTGAAGATGAACCTCATGAAGCTATTAAGAACACCTCCTGCGTTATCATCAGCGCCGATACGAACATTCATAATCCAGGAGACGGATTCAGCGGATCGATATTGATTAGCACCGCCAGAAGTAAACGATAATTTCCCCCTCGCCGACCGCTAGTACTGATCTTTTGCCCTTCCTTCGACAATGATTGCCTCCCCCTTCGACCGCAAGTTATGGGGTCCTCTCTCCTTCCTCCTCCTCCCCTTCCTCCTCCTCTTCCTCCTCCTCTTCCTTTCCTCTTTCCTCTTCCCCCCCGGATGCTCCTCCTCAATATCTCATTATCCTCACAACCCCTGTCCGATAACGATTATCATTGCAATCTCCAATGGCAAATTTATATACGTCGACCGTGCTAGGGGGTGGTCCTCCCCAGGATATCACCCCCGCCCTTCACGGAGCTTTCTCTTGGCACCCAGAACGTCGAACATAATGCATTCC
This sequence comes from Prorocentrum cordatum, assembly GCA_963575745.1. Taxonomy (NCBI): domain Eukaryota; class Dinophyceae; order Prorocentrales; family Prorocentraceae; genus Prorocentrum; species Prorocentrum cordatum. Next base: position 425,217 of record CAUYUJ010016960.1, read on the forward strand.
CGTCCGCGACTTAGCGGTAAACCCCTACCTAGGTGGTAGTAGTCGTAGTTGTGATGGTAGTAGTAGGTGGCAATAGTCAACGTAGTCGCACATGTAGTAGAAGTGGTAGTCTTCGTTGCCGTCGTCGCCGTCGTACTCGTAGTAGTAGCAATAATGGAAGTTGCGAGACCAGTAATCACCAGCAGTACTAATAGTAGCAGTAGTAGCAGTAGCAGTAACAGTAGTAGTAGTCGAAATAGTTAGTCGTAGTGGTGGTTGTAGTAAGAGGACTACTAGAAGTAGTAGTCGTAGTCGCAGTAGTAGCAGAAGTAGTAATAGTAGTAGTAGTAATAGTAGTAGTAGCAGTAGTAGTAGTTGTAGTAGTATTGTTTGAAATACTTAGTAGTAGTAGTAGTAGTAGTCATAACGGCGATCGTAGTCGTAGTAGTAGTAGTTGTTGAAATACGGATCGTAATCGTATATGCAGTAGCAGTAGTCGCACTAACAATAGTTCAGTCCAAATGGTGGTAGCACTGACAACAGTAAAACATAATAGCATGATATTTAGAACTAGTACTACTAATAATTCAACTGCTAATACTCTGTAGTTGCACTACCGTAATCGACTTTCGTTGCAGCAGTAGTACTACTGGTCCTGAGTCGTAGTAGTAATAACCATCGTGCCCGTCGGCGTAGTAGTCACAGAACAAATGACAGAAGTAGTAATGTTGCTAGTAGTAGCACTCGTAGTAATCGTAGCATTGAGACTAGTAGTACTAGCTTGAGTACTAGTAGTATTATTATTAGTGTAGTAGTAGTACGAGTCGCATGTGTAATAGCAGTCGTAGGAGTAGTGGTAGCAAGCGCAGCAGCACTATTATTCAGGGAAGTAGTCGTATTCAGCGTAATAAGACTAGCAGCAGTAGCAGGTGTAGTCGTACTAGTAGTAGTGGTAGCAGTACTAGTAGTAGTGGTAGTAGTACTAGTAGTAGTAGCCGTAGAAACAATAGTAGTAACAACAGCAATAGTGGTAGCAGTAGAAGTAGTACGGGTACGACTGCTGATCGTAGTCGAATGTTTAGTAGCAGTAGTAGGAGTAGTAGCCGTAGAGGTGGTAGTAGTTCTACTGATAGTAGTCGTCGTGCCGTAGGCAAAAAAACTCGTAGTAGTCGCGTTAGTAATAGTAGTAGTAGCAGAAGTAATACTACTGGGAATCAACGTAGTAGTGAAAATTGCACTGGTAATGGTAGTAGCAGTGCCATAAGTGCCATATCTAGTAATGGTGTTGGTGCGAGCATGGTCGCAATCGTAGTAGTAGAAGTAGTAGTAGTAGTAGTAGTAGTAGTAGTATTAGTAGTAGTAGTAATAGTAGTAGTAGTAGTAGTAGTGGTAGTAGTAGCAGCAGTAGTAGTAGTAGTAGTAGTAATAGTAGTAGTAGTAGTAGTAGTAGTCGTAGTAGTCGTAGTAGTAGTAGTAGTAGTAATAGTAGTAGTGGTAGTAGTAGTAGTAGTAGGTAGTAGTAGTAGTAGTAGTAGGAGTCGTAAAAAGAATCGTCGTAGTAATCTTAATTATGGTAGTAGTAGTGTACTACTACTACTACTACTACTACTACTACTAGTAATACTAATACTAATAAGAATAGAAAATACTAGTATAACTTAGCAGGAGGAGGAGGATTTATAGTAAAGATATGGTGCGCAACAAAAATAATACATTTATGAATACCACAATTCGTACGGAAAATTTGCACCACGAGTGACCCAACCATATATAGTTGTGAACACCGTCGTTGTACACACCGCATTCGGAGGAGCCCCCCATGGGGCTACCAAACGTGCGAGGAGTGTCCCAAAATGGGTGCGGTGGCCGCATGCGAATGCTGACATTCGGGCTTTCGGTGGGACTCCCTGTGGGGAGACGAAACGTGTGAGGGGTGTGCCAAAATGGACGCGGTGGCCGCATGCGAACGCTGGCATTTGGGCCTTCGGTGGGCCCCCCATTGAGGAAACATAAAACGTGTGAGGTGTGTGTGTGTGTGAGAATAGTAGTAGTATTCGTAATAGTAGTAGTAGTAGTAGTAGCAGTAGTAGTAGCCGTTTCAGTAGTAGCAGTAGCAGCAGTAATAGTAGTAGTAGTAGTATTAGTAGTAGTAGTCGCGGTACTAGTAGTAGTAACAGTAGTAGTAGTAGTAGAAGAAGTAGTAGTAGTAGTACCAGTAGTAGTAACAGTAGTAGTAGTAGTAGTAGTAGCAGTAGTAGTAGTAGTAGTAGTAGTAGTAGTAGTCGTAGAAGTAGTAAGAGTGATAGTAGTAATGATACAAATGCTAGTAGTCGTCGTAGCAGTAGTCGTCGTCGTCGCAGTAATAGTCGTAGTAATAGTAGTAGCACCCGTAGTAGCAATCGTAATAGTAGTAGTAATACTGATAATAATAATAAGAAGAAGAAGAATGGGGACCCAGGGGATCCAGGGGCCAGTGGGCGGCAAGTGCCAGGCTAGCGCTTCAGGGTGTTGGCTGCGCTATCGTTTCACTGGAATGAATGGGGGGGTCATGAATAGCTCCCCTGGGTTATAGGGCCCTTTGGGCCTCGTGAGTAAGGCGTTGGAGGCCGCCTGGTCCTCCCAAGAAAACCTGGGGCCGCCTTGGGCCAAGGGCACTCTGGGCCACACCCGACCGAGGATCAGAGCCTCGTGAACGGAAACTTGATGAATCAGGACGTGGGCGCGCGCGAACCGTGGACCGAAACATCATCCACTCATCGTTCTCTCCCGGTGCATCTGGCGAAGTCCTTGTCTGCAAATCCCGGGTTTCCCAGGCCCTGAAATGAAGGGCAATGTTAGGGGGGACCAGACCAGGAGGGGAAGCATCGAGCTTCAATATGCGATATACGCAGATGGAGCGACGATAAGCTCCCGATAGCGAAACCGACCCTTCCTGGGACGGTTGGGCTACCAGGCCCTTTTCGGCGATGAGTGGGCGATGGGGGGTCGATGCGCTCCCCCCTGAACCTGTCCCCCCCCCCCCTGGCGCTGCCCCTGATGCGAGGAAGGGGCCTCTTCTCCTCGCCGGTCGAGCCGAGAGGCGCGCGCGCGCGCCGCTCAGGTCGAGCGGGCGCCGCTGGCTGGCCGACGGCGGCGCGGCGGCGTGCACCCTGGCGGGGAGGGGCGATCCCGCGGCGGCGCCTGGCGGGCGGAGGAGCCCCCCCTGAAGGGGCGCCGGGGGAGAGGGGGCGGGCAAGCGAGGGCGGCGGCGACGGCGACCAGGAGGACGGCGGCGGCGACGACGAAGACGGCGGAGGCGGCGGCGGCGGCGAAGACGGGCCGCGGCGGCGAAGCGGGCGGACAGCGGCGTCGGCACGGGGGGGGGGCACTGTTTCGGGTGTCGTTGCTACCGTGAGGGGGGGGGGGGCAGCGAGGAGAAGGGGGGGAGGGGGCGGAGGAGGGAGGCGGGGGCGGCTGGTGGGGGGGCGGCGTCTGGCTAGAATTGAGGGGCACGCTTTGGAGCGTCGGTGCTGCGGGCGGGGGGGGGACAGGGGGGCACAAGGGGCCCCCTGAGCGCGCCCACGGGGCGACGGACAAGGGCGATGTCGACTTGGCTCGCGTCTGGGTGTTGCTGGTGCAAGGGTATCGTGCGGTGATTGGGGGTGGGGCCGCGGCGGAGGCGAGGGACAAAGAGAGTGTTCGTCGAGGTCGACCCCCTCCTTCAGCCTCAGGTGCCCCACACCAACTGCGACTCTGCGCAAGGAGAACACCCATGCACTGCAAGCAATTTGGACGACGAGCATCGCACGGGCTTTATAAACGACAACACGTGTTGACACCCACAATATATCCAGGCCTGTTGCACGAAGGAGGGAGTCCTCTCTGCAAAAGAAACCACGGATTGCTGTGCGAGACCACCGTGTGCGGCTCGATTTTTCCCATAGCAGTCGAGACGACCCCCAGAAGTGTTATAACCACACGTGTGGCAAATACAAAGAAAGCTCGAATCCGAGCAATCAATTGAGACGCACTTATGGCCCAGGTTTCTGAGCACCGAAGGCTGCACACGCAGCACGCGCGAACAAGAACCTCCGCGAGGCTCTACCCTCGGTTGGCCTCGCTGTCCTCCGAGACAACGCTGACGCTGCCAGTGGGGCCGTGCCCAGTGCCAGATGCGCGAAGGCTTAGACGGGGACCGCCCTTTGGCAGGCGCGTTGAACAGCTCGACACCCTTATCCGCATTAAGCCTGGGCCGCAGAGACAACAGCTCGGCGCCGAGACACCCTACAGCACGGGCAACCGACGAGGATTGTCAAGACCCTCGAACTCCACGGGAGGCGGCGCAGGATGCAAGGATGCCGCAGCTTTGGCTGAAGCGCCAGCCTGTTCGTTGCCCCGTCTACGGTATCCCCCCCATTCGACCTCAGCCTCGTCGACTGCTAGCTGGGCTGCCACCTTGAACGCATTGATCTTGAAAAGGTTCTCTCGGATGTACGCAACGATACTAAAGAAAAAATAGATGGCAACATACCCAACCCCTGCGCAATGCGGGGCATGAGTAGCTTGGGAGGCGTTATACGCAGGTGATGACGTGACATGGGCGCATATACTTCTGCGAGCGGCATTCGCGAAACTCGCAACCCCCTGAAGATTGCGAGGTCCCGCTCAAATCTGCGTAGTGCCTCACTTCGCTGGACCCGTCACCGGCCTTCGAACGTAGCGACGGTTTCGCAGATCGCAGAACCCCCCAAGGACGGCAAGGTCCCGCTCAGACCTGCGCGGTGCCTCACTCCGCTGGACCCACCAGCAGCCTCCGAAAGTGGCGACAATGTCGCAGATCGCAACCCACCAGGGACGGTGAGGTCCCGCTCAGATCTGCGCGGTGCCTCACTCCGCTGGGCCCACCAGCAGCCCTCGAAAGTGGCGACGGTTTCGCAGATCGCTATGCTGGCCCCCCAAGCAGCCCTCGAAAGTGGCGACGGTTTCGCAGATCGCAGCCCACCAGGGACGGCTTCGCACCTGCGCCCTCAAAATAAACGATTTAGAGGGCGCCTGAAGAGGGGGCGCAACGTATCCAGGGGCGAAATCGCATGCACCCTCATGAGCGACATCGCAGACGCACGCCCCGCAATGATGCCCCCCAGTAAGGCCCGCCCGCGAGACCGCTCAAGACAAACAACCTGGCCTAGAAGTACATGGGAATCGCCAACCTCGCAATGGCCAGCCGAAGTGCCATGTCTACACCGCTGAAGGATCACCTCGCGATCGATGGACTCAAGAAATGAATAGAACAGCACCGCGGCCGCCGCATCTGAGCGCGCAGCGGAGAACTCCGCGCGCGCCGCCAGCCCCCAGACCGCGCGCGGAGCCCCCTCGAGAAACCCCGCCGCAAAATGACCCCTGGAATCCTGAAGCCTCGAGCCCGGGCCGGAGGCCCGCGCGCCTTGGGGGCGCGGCGCGCGGCGCGGAGATTCCCCATCGAACGGATTCCAGAGCTGGGCCCCGGGATGAGCGCCGTCAGGGCGAGGGCCTCCTGCCGAGGAATCTGCGCACCGCGAGCTCCGTCGCAGCAGACAGGCCTGACAGCGCCCAGCACCAACTCGTCGCAAGGAACGGTGAGATGCGCCACGTGGGGGCCCCCCGCTTCGACGCCCGTCGAGACCGCGCGGGCCCTTCGAACCCCCGGTTGGCCCTCTCCTCGTCGAGGCCTCGACGCCGGTGAGAGCCCAGCAGGGCAGCGAATGCAAATGCTTGAACAAAACCAACATCGAGCCGTCGGCAAGTTCCCGCGCCGGGGAATCGCGTACGAACTGAACAATGGCCAGCAGTGGGGCGGGCCCTGAGCTGTCCATTATCTGAGCTCGCGGCTGCGCGAGACCGTCGAGCGCCTGCTCGACGCCCGCCAGGCAGCCCTCTGCCCCGTGGCCCTCGAAGTCAAAGAAGGCGCTGGCCTGCCACCTGGCCGCGCGCAACTGGCGGTCTCCTTCGAGAATCTGGCGCCAAATCATCCGCGGGGCCTTGCCACTAGAATTCCGCGCAGGCAGGGCCCCGACACCTCGCGCTCGGCAGCGCTAGCCCAACGCAAGAAGCACGATCACAAAAGGCCCGCGCACGCGCCGCGACCCCCAAAGCGTAACTTTCCGAGCCGCCCCCAGCACGCCGCGCAGCCACTCCCGCTCCTGAGGCCCGCACGCAACGACGAGAGACGCAGGAGGAAACGGAACCGCCGGGGGCGGAGGACACCGCCGAAAAGCAAGTGGATGAAACGTCAACGAACATAGCGCGCAACTGACACCTGAGAGGGATACGAAATCAAATATCGGCATCTCGAATGACCTGCGCGTGGATTTCAGCCTTGTCTGCGCCAGCCAGAGCAGTGAAAGAGCGCACTACGTGAGTCCAGCGACGGACTTCACGATGCAACCCTCTGGAACGAAAACCCCCACGCAGTGTCGGCCCCCGAAACTTCCTTCCAGGAGCGCCGCTGGCTCCGCATTAAGATCAGCACCGCAGAGAGCACGGCAACTTCCAGACATCGCCTAGGGAGAGAGAGGCACGAGCAAGCGGCATCGATATCATGGCCCGACAAATCCTGACAGCCATGGATGTGCGCGGAGATCATGAGGGGCGCAGGCTGACCAGGCACTTCCCCAATGCCCGCCACTGCTCTCGAACGCGCCGCGACATGCGCGCGGAGACCGAGGCCATCACGGACGAAAGCAGCTGCTCCTGCTAAACCCCTCTGGCCACCACCAGGCACCGCGGCTTTCCCGAAGCTCGTCCAACTGCGCCGACACGCCCAGGGTGACCTGGGAACGATTCAATGAACCAACTGCTCGTGCTCTCGCATAACCGCGCTGTCCGCTTCTCCCTTTTGTACCATGATCTGGCCAGAGGCCACGCCCCGATACGTAACATGTTTCGAGCTGGGGGGGGGGCTTGCGTCGGCGGGTCGTCGGCCACGAGAGGCCCAGTGGGTTGCTCGTTGGAACAGAGAGAAACGCCGGGCATCAACGTGCCCCCCAAAACCATCGGGGCCGAGGGTCGCGCGAGTGAGCCACTCGCCAGCAGGCCCCCCTTCCCCTAGCTGGCGCGCGCTCTACATTTCGAGCCGGGGGGCCGCTGCCACCCCGCAGCAGATCACGCTTAGTCTCACTACTTGTGGCAGCGCCCTGGGAGGCCCGCACATGGCTGGTCGGAGAAACTAGTGATAGACAGCCCGCTGCCGGCCCATTCCGGCGAGGAGCCCCCCCCGCACGCAGGGCAAGTCGCGGCAAGCCAGCGCCCCCGTCGGTGGTTGCTCCCGCAGGCCAATGTTTCTGAGCGAACACACAACGCCAGGTGGGAACTGCGCCGCAAGGCCCCCAGGGTTCATGCAACTTACAAACCGCCTCCTTCATGCACAACGACAGACCCCCCAACGCAGCGTTGCACTTATTGTTTTTGTTGGGAGGGCCTGTAGTTGGCAGCGCGGGCCTTGAAATCAAAGCTTCCAATTGACGAACCCATCTGTCAAACCCGTCCGTGGAACCCGTCCGCGAACCCGTCCGCGAACCTCGTGGGGCCCGCCGAACCCGTCCGTCGAAACTCCACCTCCAGCATCACGGCCTTGAAAGAAATTGCGTGAGGAACTCTGCGGCAGCACCAGCAAGAACGAGTACTTCTCGTCCGTTTCCAGCGGGTTTGGAAATAGCATTCCGCTTCTTGCCAAACAACCCAGACTCCTGTTCATGAATATCCTTGCGGTAATTCTCAACATGTTTTTGAGCTGTTCCAGACAATGATTTGGCCTGCTTCCGGGTCTGCTTATTGAATGTTTCGGGTATCGCAACCGCCTCTTGATCACCTTCATCATCAAGATCGTTCTCTTCCTCCCGTGCCAATAGACTGATCAGGTCGATCGGCAATGGTTTGCCCGCAAAAGTATCACTAATGACGATATCACCACCAACACGACCCCCAAGCAACACCACGAACATAACCACCCGGCCATATGTGCAGCTCTTTTTCCCAACAACTTGTGTGATGCCCCTGCCTCGGCCAGCTGGGCTGATGAGCTTCGACATTCGACATCTTCTGGTATATTATGTCTGCGCACGCTCGAGCGACTCTAATATTTATAACAATGCTGTTTCCAATCCACACATGCCATCGGAGGCACGATTGACTTTCTGCTGCAATGGTGGTTCGACTAGATTGTCTGCCATTGTGTCACCCAACTTGGACTGATAGCGAGCAATCGCTGGTGAGTCGCCTTGAGAACGCAGGAGCTAGACCAGCGATGCGATCTGAGTGTGATCGTCCTGTGGTAGCGGAACTCCATGTGCACCTTGCACCAAAAGGCCAGGCCAAAGAGTAAGACCACAATGCAGAGGCAGAGCACCCGCGGCCCACGAGCATGGAGCGAAGGAAGGGCTTCCTTTCGCCAAGACGCCCAGAGGCTGAGAGGACTGCGTAAATGATGGCGACGATATCCATGACCAGCATTGCTTACACAGTTGCCAGAAAGGCAGCCGCAGTTCGAGCACGTGCATTTGGATTTGGAGGGTGGCTCGCCCGAAACGCCTGTGCCCCCGCCAGTGGTGCTCTGGCCGCCTCCCTTGGTGCCGTTGCCGGGGGGAGACTGGATGACTGCCACTGCTGCTGCCTGGGTCATGGAGGTGGCACCCTTCCCGAGTACGCTGAAGCTGGGAGCGGTGCCATGGCGCGGGATTTCTGGAAAGAAAGATTGCGGATGGGAGAAGCAGGCCTGGTGCCCGCCGGAAGCTTTGGCTCGCAGGGACGCGCGCCCTTCTGAAGAATTGTCCCTGCAACGCTACTCGAGCGCAGAAGGGCTGAGGGGGGAAAAGGGGTAGAGGGAGGGGAGACGAGGGAGAAGGCTCAGAGGCAGGAGGAGACGAGAGAGGATGAGGGGAGGGGGTAGGGGGGCGAGGACTGGGAGTAGGAGAAACGCTACCGAACGGACAATTGACTTGGGTGCGCAGGTCGACCAGGGAGGGAGATGGGAGGAAGGGCAGGGAAGGGAGGAGGGAGGGAGGGAGGATCGTTTATCTTAACAGACAGCATGGAGGAGTGAGGGGGGAGTTGGGTGGAAAGGGGGAGACGGGAGGGAAGGGGGGTGGATGAAAGAAAGAAGGGAGAAGAGGGAGATTGGAGGAGGAGGAAGAATGCGACACGCACCCCGCCTTCACAAGTAGGGGTCGACAGCAGTGGCCGCGCCCAGGGCCTTCCCAGCGCCCTTCCTCTTCTTCTTCTTCTTGGCGGGTTTTCCGCTTCCCGTGGCTGGAGACACGGCTCCTCCCGATCAGGGAGGGGAACGAGAAGGAGTAAGCAAGCGATGACAGGAACGAGGACGAGAAGAAGCAAGAGGGGATCAATGGGCTGCAGAAGTGGCGGGAGGAGTAGCAGCAGATGCAGCGCGGAGCATTAGACATCTAAGATGCAGCTTCGGAAGACCGTCTGTTCCATCGCGCCGCTAGCTGTTTCGAGCCGCGTCGGATCCGTGCCGAACATCGAATCCGCATCGAATCCACTTCGAGTCCACGTCGGGTCTGCTTCGAACACGCGTCGAGCCCGCGTCGAACACAAGAGTTGACACCAAGCTGCAGAACTGACAGTAAGGCCCCACGCAAGATACAACGTGGATCAACTACGCGTACAAGGGGGGGCAAGCAGAAGGGGCGGGCCGTCTGTAAAGGCTCAGATGGCCTCGCGCTTTCTGAGCAGCCCTCTGAGCCTTTTCCGAAGCCGCAGAGGGCTTCTGAGAAGCACCGCCTTCCACTCCTCCCTATCGCACCACCAGACGTGCGCGTAGGCCGGAACGGGCGCTTCGCTTGAAACTTCCTTGCGCCTTCAAAATTTCAGACACTTCAAGGATGGAGGGGGGCACCTTTTCAAAATGTGGCTCTCGCCACGCCGAGCACATTCGCCTTCAGAAAACACGAATGAAGGCAAACACGGTGTCGAAATGGGGCTCTCACCTGAGTTTGGCACGACTGGTTTAACCTTGCGCAAGGGTTACACGGATAGAGGGTTTTTCTTTTCAAAGATCGGGCTCTCGCCAGGGCAGTAGGTTGCAAAGCGAGGAATCCCACCAGCCCTTTGGGCGTGAGTGGTTTAGAGAGCCCGCTCTGTTCTCAACCCCCTTCTTCCCCTTCGGGGAGGGGTTTACCCCTCCCCCTACCCCCTCCCCCTGGGCCTGGAGAGGTCCTTCCGCGGGTGGTCGGAGGGGTCTTTTTCGACTCCTGGGAGGGCTAAAATTCGACACCCCTCACGAGGATCGTGGCCCCGACGGGGGGGGGAGAAAAATGCTCGCCCCATCTGTGATCGATCGCCCGAAAGATGGCCCCAAGATACCTCCCAGACCCCTCCCAAAGAGCCCCAAGAGGGCCCTAAGAGCGCCCCGGGAGAGCCCGCAAAGGGCTCCGAGACCTCCAACATATCGCCCAGAAGGCCCTAGTATATCTCCAATATGTCTCCACATATCGCCAAGAAGGCCCTAATATATCCCCAAGCACTGCGACAACGACAACGAGTACGACTTCTACCGCTACTCCCACCGCTACCACCACGACTCCTACTACAACAACAACAACTACTCATACTTCTACCGCTACTGCTACTGCTACTGCTACTGCTACTGCTACTGCTACTACTACTACTACTACTACTACTACTACTACTACTACTACTACTACGACTACTACTACTACTACTACTACTACTACCACTACCACTACCTCTACCACTACCACTACTACTACTACTACTACTACTACTACTACTACTACTACTACTACTACTACTACTACTACTACTACTACTACTCTCACTCCTACTACTGCCACTTCTTCTTCTTCTACGACCACTACTGCTACTTCTGCTACTACTACTACCACTACTAATTCTACTACGACGGCTACTGCTATTGCTACAGGCCCCCAAGACGCTCCAAGAGGCGACACAGAGAGCCTTCGGACGTTCCCCAGAGGCTCAAAAGAGAGCCCAAGAGGCCCAAAAACGGCCTCCAAGAAGCCTCCCTATTGCCTTGGATACGACTACTCCTCCTACTACTACTACTACTACCATTCCCACTACTACGACGATTACTACTACTACTACTACTACTACTGCTACTACTACTACTACTACTACTACTACTACTACGCCTACTACTACTACTACTACTACTACTACCTACTACTACTACTACTACTACTACGACTACGACTACGACTACTACTACTACTACTACTACTACTACTACTACTACTACTACTACTACTACTGCTGCTGCTGCTGCTACTGCTGCTACGACTACTACTTCTACTACTACAACTACTACTTCTACCACCACTACTACTGCTATTACTACTACTACTACTACTACTACTACTACTACGACTACTACTACTACTACTAATAATAATACTACTACTCCTTACTTTACTACTATTACTAGTACACCTACTACTAGTACAACTAATACTACCACTACTACTACTACTACTACTACTACTACATTTACTACTACTACTACTACTACTACTACTACTACTACTAGTACTACTAGTACTACCACTACTACGACTACGACTACGACTACTACTACTACTACTACTACTACTACTACCACTACTACTACTTCTACACTTACTACTACTACTACTACTACTACTACTACTACTACTACTACTACTACTACTACGACTACGACTACGACTACGACTACTACTACTACTACTACTACTACTACTACTACTACTACTTGTACTACTACGAGTACAACGCCGACGTCTGCTACTACTAGTACTACTACTACTACTATTACTACTATTACAACTTCCACCATTATTACTATTACTGCTACTGCTGCTACTAGTACTGAGACTTCTACTACAACTACTACTACTACTACTACTACTACTACTAGTATTACTACTACTGATACTAGCACGATAATTCCCACAACTACTACTACTACTATCACCACCACTACTGCTACTACTTCTCTTACTACTACTACTGCTACTACTAACAGCCCGAACGACTCACACCACGAAGAGCCCGAACGACTCGCACCAGGAGGAGGGGTCCGAACGACTCACACCAGGACGAGGCGCCCGAACGACTCACACCACGAGGAGCCCGAACGACTCACACCAGGACGAGGGCCCCGAACGACTCACACCACGAGGAGCCCGAACCACACCAGGAGGAGGGGCCCGAACGACTCACACCAGGACGAGGGGCCCGAACAACTCACACCACGAGAAGCCCGAACGACTCACACCAGGACGAAGAGCCCGAACGACTCACACCACGAAGAAGACTCACACCAGGAAGAAGGGCCCGAACGACTCACACCAGGACGAGAGGCCCGAACGACTCAAACCACGAGGAGCCCGAACGGCTCACACCAGGACGAGGGGCCCGAACGACTCACACCACGAGGAGCCCGAACGACTCACACCAGGAAGAGGGGCCCGAAGGACTCACACAAGGACGATGGGGCCGAACGACTCACACCACGAGGGGCCCCAACGACTCCCACCAGTCGTCGTCGTCGTCGTCGTCGTCGTCGTCGTCGTCGTCGTCGTCGCCGCCGCCTTCGTCGTCGTCGTCGTCGACGTCGTCGTCGTCGTCGTCGTCGCGTTGTGGTCGTCGTCGTCGTCGCGGTCGATATCGTCGTCGTCGTCGGGTGCGTCGTCGTTGTTAGGATCATCGCTGTGATCGTCGTCTCCGCTAAATCCCTCTTGCCTCCCACCGCTTTCTCTCCCTCCTCCTCCGCCTCGTCCTTCTCCCGCTCCCACCACAAGGAGGATGTACAAGGAGGCGGGAGGAAGGAGGAACAGGGGAGATATGCGGGAGCAGGCGGAAACACGCCTGAAAAACACGACTGTCGGCATGCTTCGCAAGAGTTGCTGTTTTGAGATGGGCTGGTGGGGATACGCGAAGCGTGAAGAATTTTGAAATGCCCAACAACTACACGGATGGAGGTTTCTCTTCAAATCATGGCTGTTGCTGGCCACTTCCTTGAATATTAAGCTTTGCCTTGTCGCAGCCCCTGTAGCCGGAAGGATGGACAACAAGTTCTTTCAATGCGGAGGAATTGCGGCCCGCGCTGGGGATGTGACTTACGATGCGAGGGTGCACTGTAGCGTTGTCAACACATCTGGGGTTTACTTTGTTCCTCCTGATCCTCCTCCTCCTCCTCCTCCTCCTCCTCCTCCTCCTCCTCCTCGTCTGCCTCCTCATTGCCCCTCTTTTGAGGTCTCATGCTGTGTAGACTGCTATGCAATTTGCTGACTCTGCACAGGCTGATCAAGACCTGCAGGCTGGCACTCAGGCGAGAGAGGGGTCCGAGGAGTCAGTGACCGGCTCTGACGATATCGTCGAGCTCAAAGGGCACCAATTTCTGGCGAGCCCTCTGGACATGGTCTGTACCATATGTGGCTCATATCAAGTGCCCAGTGGCAAGGATCCCCACTGTAAGCCGCGAGAGGATTGCAGTGGACCTTCGGTGCACGGGCCAGATCGATATGAACAGACTTATGCTATAACTGCTATTAGGGCTGGTGGACGACTTGGCCTAAAGCCGGTCCTCCTCCTCTTCCTCCTCCTCCTCCTCCTCCTCCTCCTCCTCTGGCCAATGCGCCGCCCGTTCGAGGAACGATCCTTCTCACGGCGTTACAGTAATGGGGACCTCTGGAAGGCAATGGAGCTCTCCTGAGGCTTCCTGAGACAAGCCTCTGGATCCATCGAGGTCCCCGCAGGGGCTTCTGGAAACAGCACGCAACCCAAAGAGTGCCAAAAGCCTCTGGCCAACATCCCACTCGAGAAGCAGAGGAGGTGGCACTCGAACACGATGTGCGGACATGGTGCTTGAATCGGGGCAGAGCGCTCACAAGGAGCGTTCGCTTCGTGGGCCGACGCTTCGAGCGAGACGACCCGAGAGAACTGGCGAAAGTGCAATGCCTGGCCCGCTGGCACCCTGAAGACCCTGTGGCCAGACCGCTGCCCCGGCACACCAGGGAAGAGTCCCACCACTGGCGAAAGAGGCGTCTCTTTCCTCCTGCCCCTCAGGACATCGGAGCTGTCGGCCCCAGGGTCTCCACGGACGCAGCCGACCTCCTCTTCCTCCTCCTCTTCTTCCTCCTCCTCCTCCTCCTCCTCCTCGTCCTCCTCCTCCTCCTCCTCCTGGTCTGACTACATCCGCTGGTGCACCCGCAGAGCGGAGGAACTCATGAGCCTGCACGACATCCCAGACGTCACCCAAATGCATCGCAAAATGGTTTGGCAGTGGGCAGCACGCGTAGCGACCCACCCACCAAACAGGTGGACACAGCGAGCTCTGAAATGGAGTCCCAATAGGGACACAAAACAACAGGGTTATCGACAGCACGGTGGCCAGCACGAGCGATGGGATGACGATTTGCGAAAGTTCCTATACAATGAGCATCGACAGACAGGCGACGACGACACACAACGCGACGCCAACGACGACGCCACCCAACCACGACGATACATCCACCGCGACACCAACGATGTAAGGTGGCTCACAGCTGCGACACGGACGGCATGGTGGAACTCACTCGAGAGAGCCTTTGTCGCTGCATGGTTCGAGCCATGCAGCACTGACGGCCGACCACGCGACCACAAGCACCGACCACCAACAGTCAAGGACTACAACACCGACTACCGGCGCCTTGCGCCAACACCAACACCAGACCCAGCACAGACGACCAACACAGACTCTACCCAGCGACGTGGCACCAACACACCACGTCATCGACTACAAGGATTCCTCCCCCTCCTCCCCTCCCCTCCGTTTCACATAACTTTTTACACGTCTCGAATGCACGCCTCACCATACACAATACTATTTCAGAGGCCACGGCCTCATTCACCTGGTCTCCAGTAGGCCCGGACTGCTGTCCGCATTGGTGGTCGGTCGTTCGTTCGTTCCTCATCATGCTTCTCCTCCTCCTCCTCCAACATCATCATAATCATCAGCAGCATCAGTATTATCATCATCATCATCATCATCATCATCATCACCATCATGCCCCTCCTGACTACTGACGGTCGAGGATGGGGGCTTTGGGCGTGTGGGGTAATCTTGGCGCCCGAAGAAGCCCACCTCCGGCCAGGGGGGGAGAGATGAACGAAGGTGAACCACTCTGGAAGGCACAATCGTGCAGCGTTGACCTCCAAGAATGCCCTTTCCCGAGACCGCCTCCACGCTCCCAAGAGGCCCCACAGAGGTTCCCAAAGCTCCGGAGAGCCCTTCAGGAGGCCCCAAAGATGCCCCCAAGGAGAGCCCCTCAGGAGGCCATGGGGGGCCCGAATATGCCCCGAAGGGGCCTCCAATATTACCAAGTGCCTTCCAAGAGACCCAAAGAGGCCTCCAGAAGACCTCTGGTCCACGAACCAAGCACGGTAGCGGGATGGGCCGACGGATGCCGACGGCCACTAGACCTGCTTGGCACGGGGACGGAAAGCGCACTTACTTTCAGAGCACACGAGATCGCTGGCTCGTCCGCTCTTACACCGCCTATTGACTCCCTTCCCCTCGCTCTTGTCCTATCTCAGCCTCGGAGAGTCGCGGAGCTTTCTTTGAGCGCGTTTCTTGTTTTGCAGGGGGCGGTCGGGTCGCGTTGCGTTTTCCGCGTTTGGGCTGCCAGCTTTCCAGAACCCCGCGTTTTCCTTGCGTGGACCGTTCGTTGTCCACGCGTTGCCGCCCGTCCCTGTGCCCTGGCGTCAAGAACTTATTACGCCGCAGCTCTCTGTTGGGAGCTTTGGTCTTATCAGCTCGATTACGTCACCGCTCGCTCTTGGGAGCCGCGGTGCTAAGAGCCTTTGGGAGTATGTTGGGCCTCTTGGGGGGCTCTTGGGGAGCCTCTTGGGGACCTCTTTGGGCTTTTCGGGGGCCTCTTGGGGTTTCCTGGGAGCTTCTGGGCTGCGGGGGTGAAGGGACTAGGCTGCCTTTGGCCGTCTTTGGGCTCTCTTGGGGGCATCTTCGGGCCTTCTTGGGGCCGCCCTGGCGCCGTCGTGGCCCGTCCTGGCGCCTCGTGGGCCGTCTTGGCGCCCTCTTGGGCCGTTTTGGGGCCTTCTTGGTGGCCTATTGGGCCTTCTTGGGGCGCTCTTGGGGGCCTCTTGGACAGTCTTGGACGCCTCTTGGCCCGTCTTGGCGCCCTCTTGGGCTATTTGGATGCTTTTGGGAACATCGTGGGCCGTCTTGAGGCGGTCTTGGGGGCCTCTTGGACCGTCTTCAACGCCATGAAAGGCGAAAAGCCGTATATGCTAAAAATGCACGTTTCCCTTACGAAAATCAATGGTGCTGGCCTCTTGGGGCCCTCTTGGGACGCCTCGTGGGCGCCTCCTGGGGCGTCGTGGAGGCCGCTTGGGACGTCTTGGGGCCGCCTTGGGCGGTCTTGGGCTCTCTTGGAGCGCTCTTGGACCGTCTTGGGCGCTTCTTGGGCCGTCTTGGGCCGTCTTGGGCGCCGTCTTGGCCGCTTCTTGGGCTGTCTTCGGCGCCTAAGACGGCCCAAGAAGCGCCCAAGAAGCGTTTTCCGATGATGTCTCGAGCGAAACGCTGTTTTTAAGCCCCGAAGGCTGTCCTACTCGATAAACAACGAGGCAGGAGGGCAATTAGACCTGCTTGGCACGGGGACGGAAAGCGCACTTACTTTCAGAGCGCACGAGATCGATGGCTCGTTCGCTCTTACACCTCTTATTGACTCCCTTCCCCTCGCTCTTGTCCTATCTCAGCCTCGGAGAGTCGCGGAGCGTTCTTTGAGCGCGTTTCTTGTTTTGGGGGGGGCGGTCGGGTCGCGTTGCGTTTTCCGCGTTTGGGCTGCCAGCTTTCCAGAACCCCGCGTTTTCCTTGCGTGGACCGCTCGTTGTCCACGCGTTGCCGCCCGTCCCTGTGCCCTGGCGTCAAGAACTTATTACGTCGCAGCTCTCTGTTGGGAGCTTTGGTCTTATCAGCTCGATTACGTCACCGCTCGCTCTTGGGAGCCGCGGTGCTAAGAGCCTTTGGGAGTGTTTTGGGCCTCTTGGGGGGCTCGTGGGGAGCCTCTTGGGTGCCTCTTGGGGACCTCGTTGGGCTTTTCGGGGGCCTCTTGGGGTTTCCTGGGAGCTTCTGGGCTGCGGGGGTGAAGGAACTAGGCTGCCTTTGGCCGTCTTTGGGCTCTCTTGCGGGCCTCTTGGGGCCTTCTTGGGGCCGTCCTGGCGCCGTCGTGGCCCGTCCTGGCGCCTCGTGGGCCGTCTTGGTGCCCTCTTGGGCCGTTTTGGGGCCTTTTTGGTGGCCTATTGGGCCTTCTTGGGGCGCTCTTGGGGGCCTCTTGGACAGTCTTGGACGCCTCTTGGCCCGTCTTGGCGCCCTCTTGGGCTATTTTGGGGGCCTTTTGGGAACATCTTGGGCCGTCTTGGGGCGGTCTTGGGGGCCTCTTGGACCTTCTTCAACGCCATGAAAGGCGAAAAGCCGTATATGCTACAAATGCACGTTTTCCGCATGAAAATCCATGATTTTGGCCTCTTGGGGCCCTCTTGGGACGCCTCGTGGGCGCCTCCTGGGGCGTCGTGGAGGCCTCTTGGGACGTCTTGGAGCCGCCTTGGGCGGTCTGAGGCTCTCTGGGAGCGCTCTTGGACCGTCTTGGGCGCTTCTTGGGCCGTCTTGGGCCGTCTTGGGCGCCGTCTTGGCCGCTTCTTGGGCTGTCTTCGGCGCCTAAGACGGCCCAAGAAGCGCCCAAGAAGCGTTTTCCGATGATGTCTCGAGCGAAACGCTGTTTTTAAGCCCCGAAGGCCGCCCTACTCGATAAAAAACGAGGCGGGAAGGCAATTAGATCCAGGCCCGGCGATGCCACCCCCCTCGAACTCCCCCAAGTCCAACTTCTTCCGACTAACGGACCGTACACTAACGCGCGCTTTCCGTCATCCGGGGCTGGCGATGCCACCCCCCTCGAACTCCCCCAAATCCAATTTCTTCCGACTAACGGACCGCAAGCTAACGCGCGCTTTCCGTTATCGGCCGTCCCCATGTTGCTTGCAAGAGGAGCTGCTAGAATGCTACATATCAACGTGCGAACAACGCCACAAGGTTCCCAATGTAGTGTCGGCCAACCCAGCAAGCCACGCGGAAAAACTCGGGCGCGATACACTCCGTCGGCTTTCCCGCCCAAGATTTTCCCACGAGGGCCTCCACAACGGCCAACATGTAATCTGAAAGGGTCTCAAGACGCTTTCAAGACGGCCCAAGATGACTCCAAGACGATCCAAGATTCCACCAAACGGCCCACTAAGACTCGACGACGGCCCAAGATGCCCTCCAGAAGGCCTAAGATGTCCCCAAGACGCCCGAAGAGGACTGCAAGAGAACTCCCAGGAGGAGGCCAAAATCAATGATTCCCTCCTGGTTTGTTCAAGAACGTTCCAAGTTCTCGAGTTTTCGGGCTCCCGACTGCCGAAGAAAACCTGAGAGGCCTTCAAGATAGCGCCAACACGGCCCCAAAGCCTGCAAGAGGATCCCAAGACGGGCCAAGCGGCCCTCAATATGACCCGAGCGGTCCCACAGACGGTCCACGCGCCCAAAGATGACCCCACGACGGCCGAGGATGCCCCCAAGACGGCAACAGAACGCCAAAGAGGCTCCTTAGAGGCCCCCCAGGGGCGCCCCCAGGACGCCCTAAGAGAGCCCCAAGAGGCCTCATCTTTTTTTCTTATTCTTGCTTATTTTCCTCCTCCTCCTCCTCCTCCTCATCATCATCATCCTTCTCCTCCTCCTCCTCCTTCTCCTCCTCCTGCTCCTCTTTCTCATCCTCCGTCTCCTTCTTCTGGTCCCCCTTATCCATCTCCTACTCCACTCCCTCCCTTCACCAAGCTTACGATAGCGAATGTTATCATCGTATGTGTCGACTGTGATCCCTCCTGACCTCGGCCACCAATGCGTACGCACTCGGCCAAAGTATAGCTTGTCACGGCCAAACATGGTGGTGGTTGTGTGGAATCACCTCCCCGCCTCCCCCCTGTCCGTCAGGGTCGCCCAGCATGGGGGCCGAGCACGAGTCCGCCGCCATCGCGTTGACTACTGACTCCAGGCAGTCCATCGCCCCGCCCGCCTCGGAAGCAACGAGCAAGACCAAGCCAGGACCGGGGCAAAGTCAGACCAGCGCAGAACGCGGATCTGTGAGATCTAGCGGCTCTGGAAGATGTCTTTCGGGGATGGACAGAACCCCCTTTAGCAAAACGTGGTTTAGTGAAAACGACCTCGGGCCCAAACCCGGCGGGCGCAAGCCTGGAAAATAACGGCCACGGCGCCCTCTCGAGAGCCGAAAACGGACAATTCACTAATCGACGTGCCACTGTTGGGGGTTCTGTCCAGCCCCGAGTCTTGGGCACCTCGGCCGTTTCAGAACGCTTCAGAACGCTCTGAGAGCGTTCCGGGACGTCGGGAATCGACTGACCTGGGTCAATCCAAACCCGGGTCAGTGAGGCCTCGCAGGATGCTGCAGGATCCTGCAGGCTGCTGCGCCCTAGCCAAGGTAAATGCGCCCTTGGCTCTGCAGGATCCTGCAAGATCCAGCGCTGTGCCTGACCCCCGCTTGCTCTGACCCCCATCTCTTGAGCCCCGAGGATCGCTCCGGAGCTATTTGTCTGGGTCCTGGGCTGCTGGGAAAGGGCTTTCCAAAGCTCGACCCAAACAGCGTGTTCCGTTTTCACTGTGGCTCTGCGCTCCCCTCCGGTGGTCCTCGCTACGCCGCTGCTGCAAAACGAGATCAACAAAACAAAAACGGACGCACAACAAAAACTGTCCACGATTTCGGTTAAAACAACAAAAAACGCACCTTGGGTCGAGCCCCGGGGGCTTCCTAGCCGACAGCGAGCCCGGGAAACCAACCCCGCGCGCCGCGCCACGCGGAGCGCACGGTTGGCCTTCTGATAGCCCTCGGAAAGGCCTCCGCGGGAGAGAAGGGCGCTTGATGGCGCAGACCGCGCGGCGCCACGCCCGAGCACCGTCGGCAGGGCTGGGGCTCAGGGCTCACGGCCGCGGAGAAGGCACGCTGCCCATGGAGGGGCGGTCCGAGGAAGAGAAAAAGAGAGAGAGAGAGAGAGAGACAGAGAAGAAGAAAGACAGAGGGAAAGAGAGAAAGAAAGAAGAGGGACAGAGAGAGGGAGAGAGAGAGCGAGAGAGAGAGAGAGAGAGAAAAAAAAAAAAAAGGGGGCGGCCCGGGGAATAGAGAGAGAGAGAGGGAGAGGAAGAGAGAGACATAGGGATATTAACGTTGGAGGAAGAGAGGGCAGCCCAGGGTTCGCACGCGTCGCCTGATGCGAGCTGATTCTGTCGCCCAACGTTCGGGGACCTTCGGCCCACGACGGCTCGGGTCCCGCCCTTACGCATGTCAAACACGCGATTGCCAGGACAACATGGAGAAGCGGAGGGGAAAGCTTAAAGGAGGATGAGTCGACGGTGGGCCCAAGAGCTAAAGACAAAGCTATGTAAGGAACGCGTTCGCGATATTGGCAGTGAGGGGGAGGGCAACAATCCAGTGCGATCGCCGATCTAGTTTTTACCTAGGCCACGAAAACTGAAGACATGGGAAGAGGGGGCGAGAGTGAATGGCCAAGTGTATAATTAGGCGGAGCCAACGAGAAAGCAAAATGAAGCGAAGGCTAGAAAAAGGGGATGCGTAACGCTGTTTCGGGCGATCCATTTGGTTTTTCTTGTTGTGCGAACGCTTCCCGACATAGATCACGCGCCACTCTACAGAAAGGTGTGTTACGAAGATGACGGTTGCACATGTTATGTGGCTTTGTGATGGCTGCGCGCCGGTTATATGTGCCAGTGACGTGGATGTCCACGCTACGAAACAAGTCACATGTGTCCACTCGTGATGCGGGTATGTACGTGGTTGGGGCATAGTGCTGGTACACGCGCGCCCATACTCATGCCAGCGGTGTGGGTTCATTATGTTACGAATTCGGAGGCTGCGATCCGAGTGCAATATGGGGCAACATCCATGATTCCTGATACTGGTGTCCAGTATGAGAATATCCGTACGCTACCGGTGCACAGTGCATTGCATGGTGCCTGATATGGACGTGCGTTCTCGGTATATGAACGTGCTATTGGCGCTGTGTTGCTGAATGTGGGCCCTCGCATTCAGTATTGCTGAAGCAAGGCGTCACCCATCAGGCCCGTCAGGAGCTTGCCTTACGGTGACTGAACGTCGACAGCGCTGGCCACGATGATCGCGACCCTCACGCCGGGGTAACCTCTTGGTGCGAGCGGGTGCTACATGGACGACATATCGCTGGTGGCTCAATCTCCTGAGGCGCTGCCAGGTGACCTGGATACCACGGAGACCATCGACGGCAGCGTGGACTTCTCCGAGAATGAACACGGCAGATGTTGTCCGACTCCGTTCCAAGTCGAAGAACATCGAACAATCCGGTATTGCACGCGCGCCTGCTGACCCCTCTTCCCATATCCTTCCATGTCAGAAATGGGAGAAGCTCGAGGCGGCGATAAGTCTAGTTGCAATGATTCCGGGCGCCAGCTCTGTCCGACGTATAATGGCGTTTGAGTCTATCAGGCCCTCGCGGCCACGGGCGAGCCCAGCGGCGGCGCCTCCCTCGACGAAGTTTGCGCCGCAGCTTGCGCGGGCAGTTTGGCGCGCATCGACGACGCGCTGGCGCCTGGGGCTGCGGCGGTGACAGCGTGCCTGGCTCCGCCCGAATGATGGCGTTCAAGAACATCACTGACCACCAGCTCGCGCGGTCGCCCTATCGCACTGCGAGGAGGGGCCGTGGTCTTGCCAGAAGAGGACGGGAAAGAGCGAGACCCTGTTTTCGGGGATGGACAGACCCCCCTTTAGTAAAACGTGGTTTAGTGAAAACGACCTGAGGCCCAAACCTGGCGGGCACAAGCCTGGAAAATAATGGCCACGGCGCCCTCTCGAGAACCGAAAACGGACAATTCACTAATCGACGTGTCACTGTTGGGGGTTCTGTCCGCCCCCGATGTTTGTCGTCGTCGCGCGGGAAGCCGTCGGCGAAGTCCTGCGCGCCTGAAATCCATCGATC
Source organism: Prorocentrum cordatum (assembly GCA_963575745.1). Lineage (NCBI taxonomy): Eukaryota > Dinophyceae > Prorocentrales > Prorocentraceae > Prorocentrum > Prorocentrum cordatum. The sequence continues at coordinate 447,261 of CAUYUJ010016960.1, forward strand.
ACGTAGCCAAATGCGCGCACTGAAATGCGCGGAAACCAACGTGCACGCGCGCGCGGGCACGCGCGCGCATGCAACGATGGGAAAAAGGCGGGGCGGTCAGGAGAGGGCACCCGGTTCTGGTTGTCGTCGTAGTGCGGGCCAAATCGGCGAAGTCCTGCGAGCCTGATATCCTTCGCCTAGAAACCAAACGCAAACCCCACCATCCAGTGTTAAACATGAGTGGTCTAGATAGAGAGTTCGTTCCTACAACTACTTGTAAACCCATCCCCCCGCACTCTCCAAGATGGGCCCAAGAAGGCCCAAGGGTGCTCATTTTGAAGGGGGGGGGCTCGAGGTGGCAGTTCGGCGGATTGATCGAATCCGTCTTGGTGCGCTCTTGGGCTCTCTCGGGGCCATCGCGGGCCCCCCATCGACGCCCCGCGGGATTGTCTTAAGGCCCTCTCGGGGCACTCAAGGGGGGGGGGGGGGGGCAAGAGGGCGCAGAAGCGCGAATCCCACCAGCCCTCTGGGCGTCGGTGGTTTAAGGAGTTCCCTCTCCCACCCCTCCTTCTCCCCCTTCGGGGAAAGGTTTACCCCTCCCCCTACCCCCTCCCCGCTGACCTGGACAGGGGGTTCCGCGGCGCGTTGGAGCGTCCAAAACGACCTCGGCGAGGAATCCAAAATCATTGATTTTACGATGGTTTGGGCCCCATTTTGGCCTTCTGAGGGGGGGGGGGGCTGAAATTTAGGAACCCCCCTTCTTTGATCGATTTCCTCCACGATGGCCGCAAGAGGCCCCCAGGATGCCCCAAGAGGCCGCAGGATGGCCCCAAGATGGCCCCAAGAGGCCCCCCAAGAGGCCCCCAGGAGGCCCCCAAGAGACCCCCAAGAGGCCCCAAGAGACCCCCCAGAGGCACCCAAGGTGCTCCCAGAGGCCCCAAGATGGCCCCAAGAGGCCCCAAGAGGCCCCCAGGAGGCCCCAAGGAGGATTCCGAACGGCCCACAGAGGCCCCCCCGAGGCACCCAAGACGCCGAAAAGCCCCTCAGGACGACCCTCTACTCGCCTGGGCGTCGTTTCTGGGCGGGCTGGCGGGGGTACTTTTTTTACAGCCGCAGGCGGAAGCGCCGGCGGCGAGCAGTCACGGTCGGGCTGCGGCCGCGACTAAATCCCCGGGCGCGCGCGGGGGCCGCGGATCAGGCGGCGGGGGGGGGGGCAGCAACCCAGGGCGTCTGAGAGGCCAGGCGGTCGTGCAATCCCAGGGAGTCTGACAGGTCAGCCACCTGAGAGGTCGTGCAAGCTGCGACCCAGGGAGTCTGAGAGGACAGCCCTCAGGGCGAGCCAGGCGCAGCCAAAATGGCGCGCAGTACGTTCCGAGCCGCTATCGCGTCGAGACAACCGCATGGCAGGGAAGGGTCTCCGTGCGAGAAAGTCAATCCAGGGAGTCTGACGGGTATGAGCAGATAGAAACTGGTGACGTCGTCCAGCAGGAGATGGATTCTGACAGCGCCAGCGAACCGTCGCAGCATCAGAAGCGCATGCTCGCAAGGGGAAGCCAAAGACGGAGCAGTCAAGCCAGACCCGACCGCTGCTGAGCGATGCGCCTGCGTGCAGAGGACCAGCGGTCAACTCAGTACGCAGCGCGGCGCAGGGTAGCCACTCTGCGGGAAAGCGGGGTCGCTCGAGAGTGGACGTGCACCGAACAACTATGTGACATAACGCCGATCGGCAGACCCAACCATGTGGGGGCGCTCGGAAGGACAACGACCATCGAATACCCACGACAGCAAGTCCCTCACAGTCACAGAGTCCCAGGGATGTCCGCACACGTACATGCGCGGGAGAGCAACGAGGAAGGGCCAGACCGTCGAACTCCGAAACCGTGCCGCAGCCAGGGAGTGACGCGGGGCATCGGTGGACGGCGCTGATCGGGTAAGGTCGTCGGCCCAGTCGGAGGGGCGGTGGAAGCGGGTGAGCCTTCCGCTCTTGGCGTAGCGACCCGCGGCGATGGACCGCCCGTCCGTCCGTGTCTCGTGTGCTCCCAGGAGAAAGGGGTAGGCACGGCTGAAGGCCGTCGTAACTTGGAAGATCCCAGGGAGTGAGCGCAGGTCTGGGTACGGGGCGAAAACCGCCAAGTCGTCGGCCACAGAGCTGCGCGCCAGGCTGGCCTGGCAGGGTGAAAACAGCTACAGTAGGGCCAGGGGCCACTAAGGCCACACGCAACACGAGGTAGCAATGTGGGCGGTATTGCTGGCACGCGTACTTGAGTCCAAAGGCAGGAGTACGCGTACCAAGAGGGGCGGCGGAATGCCGCAAGTGGGTCTGTAGTAGCACGGCTGAAGGCCGCTGTCTGATAGAGAATCCCAGGGTGCAGGCACGCTCAGGAGCGAGCCCCGATCGGTCCCAAGGCAGCTTAGCCGAGCACAGGACCATTCGGGCCACTGGTGAGAACCACTACAGCAGGGCCAGGGGCCAGCTAGGGTCTGCAAGCTACGCTCCCCCACGCAGCGAGGCAGATGGTATTGCTGGTCGGCGCACTTGGGTCCAAAGGCAGGAAGTGCGCGGACCAAGGGGGGGGGTGGGCAGCCTGGCTGCCACACGGTTGAGAGAGAAGGTAAGGCAGCTGAAGGCTGCACGTCGTATGTAGTGAGATTGTTCGGAATGTATAGAAGCTGGATGTATGGGGAGTGAACTCAGTCTCTCCATCGGTGTCTCTTTTCGTCTCGGTCGTCGGGTCTGCCTCCCCCCCGCTTGCCGCCCGTCTGCCAGCGATCGTCTCGCCAGCCTTCACTCCAGTCGCTCTGCCAGCTACCCAAAGTGTCCCAGGAGCTTGTAGCACGGTCTCGCCAGCTGCTCTGCTGGAGGTTCCCTTTGCCCCTGCCGTCGGGTCGGGTGTGTCGCAGGTAGTCGGCCCGCAGTTCGCCCCGGTCAAGGCGGTAGCCGTACCTCGTGTCCATCAGGTAGGCGTTGTACCCGCAGCCCTTCCAGTCATCAAAGAAATTGTTGATGGTCGCTTCCGTGTGCAGTCTCGGGTGTGATTTGGGCTCCCTGGATCCAGAGAGCCAAATGCGCTGTGTGTGCGCGGTCCACAGCGCGCAGAAACCTGCACCCAACTCGGACTGGTACCTGGCGAGGCGTCTGGCGGGTTTTTCGTCGTTACGCTCCAGGTCCACAGTGCCCAGCCAGACCTTGTACATGGGTCCCCCATGTGAGTCGGTCAACAGGTTGAGCGTGTCGCGCTCCGTCGAACCTGTTGGGCGAGGGTAGGTAGGTCTATATCCAGGGACCTGTGGGGTACGCAGTGGGGGGCGCTCGGTCCGCACGTCGCCCCTGTCGCGGGCGCTCTCATCGTCCTCAGATCCCCTGGCAGCACTGGTGTTTTGGTCGGGGTTAGCTGGGCCATCCTCGGCAGCGGTCGGGTCACGTTCGGAGCTGGGTTCAGAACTGTCTGCTGTTGGGCTCCGCTGAGGCGCCTTGTCACCTGGGCCGTTGTCGTCGACCTCCGTGGCCGAGTCCGAGCAGGATGCAGGAGGAGGGGGCTCGCCTTCTCCATAGTCGGGTGACTCCACCTTCTCCGTAGGGGGGATCACGTCTTCACCGCTTTCGCCCTTGACCGTGTGGTCGGGCGGGTCCGGGAGGCCCACGCGGGAGTCGTTGTCTCTCGTGCCCAGGGACTTGTCTGTGTCGGCCGCCGCAGGGGTGTCCGGCCTGTCCTCACTCATGCTCTGCACGACTGGTGGAGGTGACTCGGCCAAGGAAGTGATGGGCGTGGAGGCGAGGGCATCGGCACTGAGGCTGAGTAGGAAACTCGTCAGCGCGCCCATTTCGCGCCTGATAGGACTAAGGCCACTTGCCAGGGCCAGGGTCGCGGCGTACCTCGCCCAGGCCTCCCTATGCTTCTCGCCGTTGGTAAGGTGGGCGACGACTCGCGCCGCGGCGACCCGCTTACCCTCCCAGCACTGGTTGGGCGGGACGCAATTCTCAGGGATGCATTAGCCGTGCACCGTCCTGAGAAACTCAGTCAGACGTCCGTCCGGCCAGGAGGTTTCATCACAACTATGCTCTGGGATGCTGCTGTCGCGGTTGGTGAAACAGAACTGTCTCCAGGTGTAGTCCAGCCCAGGGTGGAAGTCACGGAGGTAGGTCACGAGCTGTCGCTGTGCGGACAGTCCTCCACTGCCTGGTCCGCTCCTGGGGTCGTTTGGGCTCAGAGTGGGATTGTTGACGTCCCTGTTGTCCAGGAGCGGGCCCTGCGGTACTGGCTGATCTGGCAGGAGCTCCATGAGCTGCGTTAGGGACCTGGGAGCTCGCTCAGCCGCGGCGGCCGAACCACTCGCGGCGCTAGACCCAAGGAGGTTGCTCGCCCCGGCCTTGGCGAAGCGATCCTGGGCCTTGGCGTCCGCGCCTAGCCATGGGAGAGACTCCCATATGTCCACTGATACCAAGAGCTAAAGACAAAGCTATTTGAGGAACGAGTTCGCGATATTGGCAGTGAGGGGGAGGGCAACAATCCAGTGCGATCGCCGATCTAGTTTTACCTAGGCCACGAAAACTGAAGACATGGGAAGAGGGGGCGAGAGTGAATGACCAAGTGTATAATTAGGCGGAGCCAAGGAGAAAGCAAGATGAAGCGAAGGATAGAAAAAGGGGATGCGTAACGCTGTTTCGGGCGATCCATTTGGTTTTTCTTGTTGTGCGAACGCTTCCCAACATAGATCACGCGCCACTCTACAGAAAGGTGTGTTACGAAGATGACCGTTGCACATGTTATGTGGATTTGTGATGGCTGCGCGCCGGTTATATGCGCCAGTGACGTGGATGTCCATGCTATGAAACAAGTCACATGTGTCCACTCGTGATGCGGGTATGTATGTGGTTGGGGCATAGTGCTGGAACACGCGCGCCCGTACTCATGCCAGCGGTGTGGGTTCATTACGTTACGAATTCGGAGGCTGCGATCCGAGTGAACTATGGGGCAACATCCATGATTCCTGATACTGGTGTCCAGTATGAGAATATCCGTACGCTACCGGTGCACAGTGCATTGCATGGTGCCTGATATGGACGTGCGTTCTCGGTATATGAACGTGCTATTGGCGTTGTGTTGCTGAATGTGGGCCCTCGCATTCAGTATTGCTGAAGCAAGGCGTCACCCATCAGGCCCGTCAGGAGCTTGCCTTACGGTGACTGAGCGTCGACAGCGCTGGCCACGATGATCGCGACCCTCGCGCCGGGGTAACCTCTTGGTGCGAGCGGGTGCTACATGGACGACATATCGCTGGTGGCTCAATCTCCTGAGGCGCTGCCAGGTGACCTGGATACTACGGAGAAAATCGACGGCAGCGTGGACTTCTCCGAGAATGAACACGGCAGATAAAGTCCGACTCCGTTCCAAGCCGAAGAACATCGAACAATCCGGTATTGCACGCGCGCCTGCTGACCCCTCTTCCCATATCCTTCCACGTCAGAAATGGGAGAAGCTCAAGGCGGCGATAAGTCTAGTTGCAATGATTCCGGGCGCCAGCTCTGTCCGACGTATAATGGCGTTTGAGTCTATCAGGCCCTCGCGGCCACGGGCGAGCCCAGCGGCGGCGCCTCCCTCGACGAAGTTTGCGCCGCAGCTTGCGCGGGCAGTTTGGCGCGCATCGACGACGCGCTGGAGCCTGGGGCTGCGGCGGTGACAGCGTGCCTGGCTCCGCCCGAATGATGGCGTTCAAGAACATCACTGACCACCAGCTCGCGCGGTCGCCTTATCACACTGTGAGGAGGGGCCGTGGTCTTGCCAGAAGAGGACGGGAAAGCGCCTGGCCCTGTTTGTCGTCGTCGCGCGGGAAGCCGTCGGCGAAGTCCTGCGCGCCTGAAATCCATCGATCACGTAGCCAAATGCGCGCACTGAAATGCGCGGAAACCAACGTGCACGCGCGCGCGGGCACGCGCGCGCATGCAACGATGGGAAGAAGGCGGGGCGGTCAGGAGAGGGCGCCCGGTTCTGGTTGTCGTCGTAGTGCGGACCAAATCGGCGAAGTCCTGCGAGCCTGAGATCCTTCGCCTAGAAACCAAACGCAAATCCCACCATCCATTGTTAAACATGAGTGGTCTAGATAGAGAGTTCGTTCCTACAACTACTTGTAAACCCATCTCCCCACACTCTCCAAGATGGGCCCAAGAAGGCCCAAGGGTGCTCATTTTGACGGGGGGGGGGGCTCGAGGTGGCAGTTCGGCGGATTGATCGAGTCCGTCTCGGTGCGCTCTTGGGCTCTCTCGGCGCCATCGCGGGCCCCCCATCGACGCCCCGCGGGATTGTCTCAAGGCCCTCTTGGGGCACTCAAAAAGAGGGTGGGGGGGGGGCAAGAGGGCGCAGAAGCGTGAATCCCACCAGCCCTCTGGGCGTCGGTGGTTTAAGGAGTTTCCTCTTCCACCCCTCCTTCTTCCATTCGGGGAGGGGTTTACCCCTCCCCCTACCCCCTCCCCGCTGACCTGGACAGGGGGTTCCGCGGCGCGTTGGAGCGTCCAAAACGGCCTCGGCGAGGAAGCCAAAATCATTGATTTTATTATGGTTTGGGCCCCATTTTGGCCTTCTGAGGAGGGGGCTGAAATTTAGGACCCCCCCTTCTTTGATCGATTTCCTCCACGATGGCCGCAAGAGGCCCCCAGGATGCCCCAAGAGGCCGCAGGATGGCCCCAAGATGGCGTCAAGAGGCCCCCCAAGAGGCACCCAGGAGGCCCCCAAGAGACCCCCAAGAGGCCCCAAGAGACCCCCCAGAGGCACCCAAGGTGCTCCCAGAGGCCCCAAGATGGCCCCAAGAGGCCCCAAGAGGCCCCCAGGAGGCCCCAAAGAGGATTCCGAACGGCCCACAGAAGCTCCCCCGAGGCACCCAAGACGCCGAAAAGCCCCTCAGGACGACCCTCTACTCGCCTGGGCGTCGTTTCTGGACGGGCTGGCGGGGGCACCTTTTTTTTACGCCGCAGGCGGAAGCGCCGGCGGCCAGCAGTCACGGTCGGGCCGCGGCCGCGGCTAGATTCCCGGGCGCGCGCGGGGGCCGCGGATCAGGCGGCGGGGGGGGGGGCAGCAACCCAGGGCGTCTGAGAGGCCAGGCGGTCGTGCAATCCCAGCGAGTCTGAAAGGTCAGCCACCTGAGAGGTCGTGCAAGCTGCGACCCAGGGAGTCTGAGAGGACAGCCCTCAGGGCGAGCCAGGCGCAGCCAAAATGGCGCGCAGTACGTTCCGAGCCGCGATCGTGTCGAGACAACCGCATGGCAGGGAACGGTCTCCATGCGAGAAAGTCAATCCAGGGAGTCTGACGGGTATGAGCAGATAGAAACTGGTGACGTCGTCCAGCAGGAGATGGATTCTGACAGCGCCAGCGAACCGTCGCAGCATCAGATGCGCATGCTCGCAAGGGGAAGCCAAAGACGGAGCAGTCAAGCCAGACCCGACCGCTGCTGAGCGATGCGCCTGCGTGCAGAGGACCAGCGGTCAACTCAGTACGCAGCGCGGCGCAAAGTAGCCACTCTGCGGGGAAGCGGGGTCGCTCGCGAGTGGACGTGCGCCGAGCAACTATGTGACATAACGCCGATCGGCAGACCCAACCATGTGGGGGCGCTCGGAAGGACAACGACCATCGAATACCCACGACATCAAGTCCCTCACAGTCACAGAGTCCCAGGGAGGTCCGCACACGTACATGCGCGGGAGAGCAACGAGGACGGGCCAGACCGTCGAACTCCGAAACCGTGCCGCAGCCAGGGTAGTGACGCGGGGCATCGGTGGACGGCGCAGATCGGGTAAGGTCGTCGGCCCAGTCGGAGGGGCGGTGGAAGCGGGTGAGCCTTCCGCCCTTGGCGTAACGACCCGCGGCGATGGACCGCCCGTCCATCCGTGTGCTCCCAGGAGAAAGGGGTAGGCACGGCTGAAGGCCGTCGTAACTTGGAAGATCCCAGGGAGTGAGCGCAGGTCTGGGTACGGGGCGAAAACCGCCAAGTCGTCGGCCACAGAGCTGCGCGCCAGGCTGGCCTGGCAGGGTGAAACCAGCTACAGTAGGGCCAGGGGCCACTAAGGCCACACGCAACACGAGGTAGCAATGTGGACGGTATTGCTGGCACACGTACTTGAGTCCAAAGGCAGGAGTACGCGTGCCAGGAGGGGCGGCGGAATGCCGCAAGTGGGTCTGTAGTAGCACGGCTGAAGGCCGCTGTCTGATAGAGAATCCCAGGGTGCAGGCACGCTCAGGAGCGAGCCCCGATCGGTCCCAAGGCAGCTTAGCCGAGCACAGGACCATTCGGGCCACTGGTGAGAACCACTACAGCAGGGCCAGGGGCCAGCTAAGGTCTGCAAGCTACGCTCCCCCACGCAGCGAGGCAGATGGCATTGCTGGCCGGCGCACTTGGGCCCAAAGGCAGGAAGTGTGCGGACCAGGGGGGGTGGGCAGCCTGGCTGCCACACGGTTGAGAGAGAAGGTAAGGCAGCTGAAGGCTGCACGTCGTATGTAGTGAGATTGTTCGGGATGTATAGAAGCTGGATGTATGGGGAGTGAACTCAGTCTCTCCATCGGTGTCTCTTTTCGTCTCGGTCGTCGGGTCTGCCTCCCCCCCGCTTGCCACCCGTCTGCCAGCGATCGTCTCGCCAGCCTTCACTCCAGTCGCTCTGCCAGCTACCCCAAGTGTCCCAGGATTTTGTAGCACGGTCTCGCCAGCTGCTCTGCTGGAGGTTGCCTTTGCCCCTGCCGTCGGGTCGGGTGCGTCGCAGGTAGTCGGCCCGCAGTTTGTCCCAGTCAATGCGGTAGCCGTACCTCGTGTCCATCAGGTAGGCGTTGTACCCGCAGCCCTTCCAGTCATCAAAGAAATTGTTGATGGTCGCTTCCGTGTGCAGTCTCGGGTCTGATTTGGGCTCCCTGGATTCAGGGAGCCAAATGCGCTGTGTGTGCGCAGTCCACAGCGCGCAGAAAACTGCACCCAACTCAGACTGGTACCTGGCGAGGCGTCTGGCGGGTTTTTCGTCGTTACGCTCCAGGTCCACAGTGCCCAGCCAGACCTTGTACATGGGTCCCCCATGTGAGTCGGTCAACAGGTTGAGCGTGTCGCGCTCCGTCGAACCTGTTGGGCGAGGGTAGGTAGGTCTATATCCAGGGACCTGTGGGGTACGCAGTGGGGGGCGCTCGGTCCGCACGTCGCCCCTGTCGCGGGCGCTCTCATCGTCCTCAGATCTCCTGGCAGCACTGGTGTTCTGGTCGGGGTTAGCTGGGCCATCCTCGGCAGCGGTCGGGTCACGTTCGGAGCTGGGTTCAGAACTGTCTGCTGTTGGGCTCCGCTGAGGCGCCTTGTCACCTGGGCCTTTGTCGTCGACCTCCGTGGCCGAGTCCGAGCAGGATGCAGGAAGAAGGGGCTCGCCTTCTCCATAGTCGGGTGACTCCACCTTCTCCGTAGGGGGGATCGCGTCTTCACCGCTTTCGTCCTTGACCGTGTGGTCGGGCGGGTCCGGGAGGCCCAGACGGGAGTCGTTGTCTCTCGTACCCAGGGACTTGTCTGTGTCGGCCGCCGTAGGTGTGTCCGGCCTGTCCTCCCTCATGCTCTGCACGACTGGTGGAGGTGACTCGGCCAAGGAAGTGATGGACGTGGAGGCGAGGGCATCGGCACTGAGGCCGAGTAGGAAACTCATCAGCGTGCCCATTTCGTGCCTGATAGGACTAAGGCCACTTGCCGGGGCCAGGGTCGCGGCGTACCTCGCCCAGGCCCCCCTATGCCTCTCGCCGTTGGTAAGGTGGGCGACGACTCGCGCCGCGGCGACCCGCTCACCCTCCCAGCACTGGTTGGGCGGGACGCAATTCTCAGGGACGCATTGGCCGTACACCGTCCTGAGAAACTCAGTCAGACGTCCGTCCGGCCAGGAGTTTTCATCACAACTATGCTCTGGGATGCTGCTGTCGCGGTTGATGAAACAGAACTGTCTCCAGGTGTAGTCCAGCCCAGGGTGGAAGTCACGGAGGTAGGTCACGAGCTGTCGCTGTGCGGACAGTCCTCCACTGCCTGGTCCGCTCCTGGGGTCGTTTGGGCTCAGCGTGGGATTGTTGACGTCCCTGTTGTCCAGGAGCGGGCCCTGCGGTGCTGGCAGATCTGGCAGGAGCTCCATGAGCTGTGTTAGGGACCTGGGAGCTCGCTCAGCCGCGGCGGCCGCACCACTCGCGGCGCTAGACCCAGGGAGGTTGCTCGCTCCGGCCTTGGTGAAGCGATCCTGGGCCTTGGCGTCCGCGCCTAGCCATGGGAGAGACTCCCATATGTCCACTGATACCTCTGCTCCGATCTGGCTGCTGAGCGTCGGGAGGACAGGGGCCTCGGCTGGGCATAGCGCTCTGAAATCCCGATCCAGGATGTGGCCCAGGGTAGCAGGACCGATGTTCCATACCGGGGCCAGGCAGCGTCGACAGCACCAGGTGACGTTCCACTTGCGTTCCCACCAGGCTATGGCTCGTTTGTCGATGGGAGGCAGCTTGGCCTGCTCAGGCACCCCTATCCCTTCCGCTGGCTTCCATATGAAGCAGCCCAGGGGTGGGGCTCCTGCTTTCCAGACGAGGAGCGGAGCCCCCGGGGGGCATGCGTCGCACCGAGCGGAGTAGCTCTGGCTCTGGGCAGCTTCGAGGCCGAAACGTTCGTCTCGGATACGTAGGATGGGAATGGAAGTGTTGGCACGCTCAGGGATCTTCATGCCCATCGGCGTCATGGTGAGGTCCGATAGCGTTCTGGTGTCCGCCAGGGGGCTGCATCCGTAGCCGAGCGGGAGGTGACCCAGGGAGGGGAGAGCATCCGCCTTGTCGTTGCTAGCGGAACCCATCCTCTGCTGCTCGTGTTCCTTGACCTTGTCGGCAGGGCTGGTGGGGATACGCGAAGCGTGTAGAATTTTGAGCCACCCTCAGAATGGGCACGTTTGACTTGTGGGCGCGACTGGTGCCCTCTAGGGCCCCGCAGGGTTTCCGCATGGGCCCATCTGGAGCCCCTCTTGGGCCCCCTCTTGGGTCCTCGCAGGGCTCCAAAACGGCCTCTAGAGCGAGAAACAGCAAAAGCTGCGTCGCCCTCTGCCTCCGGGGCTCCTCCTGGCCCCTTCTTGCAAGTCGTAGTAGTAGTCGTCGCCGTCGTAGTAGTAGTAGTAGTAGTAGTAGTCGTAGTAGCTGTAGTATCGGTAGTAGTAGTAATCGTAGTCGTAGTAGTAGTAGTAGTAGTAGTAGTAGTAGTAGTGATAATGTAGTCGTAGTAGTAGTAGTAGTAGTAGTAGTAGTAGTTATTAGTAGTAGTAGTAGTAGTAGTAATAATAGTAGTAGTCGTAGTAGTAGTAGTAGTAGTAGTAGTAGTAGTACTAGTAGTAGTGGTAGAAGTTGTACTTGTAGTTGTAGTTGTAAAAGCAATAGCAGTAGCAGTAGCAGTAGCAGTAGTAGTAGCAGTGGTAGCTGCAGTAAGATCAGCAGGAGTATTAGTAGCAATAGTAATAGTAGAAGTCGTGCCCGTTGTCGTAGCAGTAGTAGTAGTAGTAGTCGTAGTGATAGTCGTACGATTTAGTACTACCAGTAGTAGTAGTAGTAGTAGTAGTAGTAGTACAAGTAGTAGTAGTAGTAGTAGTAGTGGTAGCAGCAGCAGCAGCAGCAGCAGCAGCAGTAGTAGTAGTAGTAGTAGTAGTAGTAGTCGTGGTGGTGGTGGTGGTGGTGGTGGTGGTGGTGGTGGTAGTAGTAGTAGTAGTAGTAGTAGTAGTAGTAGTAGTAGTGTGGTGGTGGTGGTGGTGGTGGTGGTGGTGGTGGTGGTGGTGGTGGTGGTGGTAGTAGTAGTAGTAGTAGTGGTAGTAGTGTTGGTAGTAGTAGTTGTAGTAGTAATAGTAGTAGTAGTAGTAGTAGTAGTAGTAGTAGTAGTGGTAGTGGTAGTGGTAGTGGTAGTGATAGTGGTAGTAGGAGTGGTAGTGATAATTGTAGTAGCCGTTGTCGTTGTCGTAGTCGTAGTTGTAGTCGAAGTCGTAGTGGTGGTAGCGATGGTGGTGGTAGTGGTGGTGGTTGGTGTGGTGGTGGTGGTGGTGGTAGTCGTAGTATGTGCTGTTGTTGTAGTAGTCGTAGTAGGGGCGGTAGGCGCAATAGCAGTGGCAATCGCAGTTGTCGCAGTGGTGGTCGTTGATGCACCAGTAGCGATTACAACCGCAGTTATAGTCGCCGCAAGGCTGATAGTGCCCGCTGTGCTCGTCGTAGCAGTGTTCTATACTCGTGCAGTGCCCGTTCTGATATCAGCATCTAGTTGTAGCAGCAGTGCTGGTCTTCGCAGCAGTAACAACATTAATCGTTGTGTAAGCAGTAATTCCACGTCCTCTGACGGTGCGAAGGCACCACGTGGGAACAGGTCGGCGGCACCGCGCCGCGAAGCTCCAGAATTTGGGCGGGCGGCGACGCGCCGCCAAGCATCCTCGGCGAGAACGCGCTGGGCCCCCCCCCCCAGGGCGCGAGGTGGATGGCGGGAGATGATATTCGCTTGCCAAACACAGCAGCGACGAGCTTTGCTCCGATGTGTCTCTGCGTGAAAATGCCGTGGCGAGTTTAGGTTGGGCCTCGTGCTTCACGAATGCGCCTGGACACTGTAATGTGCACCACCATCCCCCAGGTATCTGCAATTTTGCCAGACATATCAATCGAGCGTGCGCCGAAGGAGCACGAATGTCCCAGAACCGGTACTTCCCCGGCGTAGACTTCCGTTTTGAATGTCCAACCGAACTTACAATTTAAGTGTCTGAGTGGTTCGGATAAATGCTCAGCAAAATGGTGTTTGTACACGATGTGCCACAAGTCCGTTTCGTTTCGACTCGCATCTTGCTTTAACCAATCTGCGTCCTTCAGCACGCGCCCCGCTGCTAAATTAGCTTCGCGCGCCTGCCAGTCAGGCGGAAGCATGGAGCATGTATCCATCAGAACTCCAAAATGCCAAAAACTGGAATCCCTGTGTTATGATTGCCGCACTCTGAACCAGTTGATAATTCTGCTGATATCTGGGCAAGAACAGGTATGACATGGTTGCACTCTGCTGCTTTTGCTTCGAGAACCGCGTGGCCGACGTGCGGCCCTGATACTTGTGTCAGAGACATCGACATTGACAAATCATTCAGGGTGGGCGAGCTGTCGAAATCGCGGCACAGTACTTGCGCCCGTTTCCAGATTACTTCTAGGCGCTTTAGTGGATGAACTGTCTGAACGCCAAGACTTTCGCTCCAACGCATGGAATGCAGAGCGGATCCGCACGCGTGACTGGCAACGCCATGGCAATACAACACGCGCAACGCAACATGGCATACATTGTGCGTGGCGAGGCCAGGAAACATACATATGAGGTGTCTGCTAAGCCTGGCAATGATTTCTGAATCCCTGGCAAGCCGAGCGAAACCATACACTCCTCTTGGACACCGCCGGCCGCCGAAACCGCACTGCAATATGTTGTCAGCCGTGCTCCGCGGAATCGCGTCAGCATCGCATGATCGATACTGGGCCCCGCAGGGCCTCGAGAGGATCTCTTTTCACCTCAGGGCGCTAGAGCCAGAACGATTGCGGCAACGTCAAACGATGGAACATCAGTCGAGCCTTAAACCCGATCCGGAACAACTATCGTTCCAAACGTGCGCTGAGCATATACGAAACCATCGGGGGGGAGTGTTTCTGCACTGCACTCCTCCTTGGGCCCTGGGCTTGGCCTGGGGCACACCAACTGGACGAAAACCGTCCTGGGTCATCCTAGCTCAAACAAGATCTGGCACCCTCGCCCGCAGGCCTATCTCGTTTCTCCTCCGAGGGCCAGCGACGCGACGCCGGGCTTCACCCTCTCGCGCCCTCGAGCCCTCGAGGTCGTGCGAGAGGGACAAAAACAAAGAGGCGACGCCAGCACCTGCAGCTGCGTCGTAAACGTGCAAAGGCGGTGCCACCGCACCAGAATAATCATTCACTTGCGCCCTGCTCCGATGAGCAGGCACGCGATCACCTGCGCCTTGAGCTGACCGTGATCGATCCTCAGGCGCTGACATTCCGCTCTGAGGTCCACTGCGCTCCGCGTCCAGTAGCGCGGCACGGGCACCGTCTGCGCGCGTCGGCTTGGCCGCCAGCATTCCTCGATATCCAGCCTGTCGGTGGGCTGCTCATACTCCTCCTCAGCCGGTGGACGCGGCACCAGTCCGTTCTCGTCCTCGACCTTCACGAGTTCCCACAAGTCCTTCAGAAACCGCAACGGCGCCTGGCATATGCGGCACAAGATCCACGTCGCCAGGCATGCGATCGCCAACGTCGAGCCGAACATCACTGCGAGCATCGTCGTCCAAATCTGCTCCGCCACGGCCGAACTGCCCACCACCATCACCGCCCGGCCGTGTGGAATGACTTCCGCGCTCTAAACTCCACCGAGCATGGTGGCCGCCAGCGCGATTCCGAGCACCTGCGTGCGCCCTGAGGACGGTGTCCGGAGTGGATTGAACGCCAGCAGCTCCAGGGATCTCGGCCCCTCCAGCGGCTTTGTCTGCATGTCGGCCCTGTTGACATCCGCGTGGATCTTCGCCATCGCGACGGTCCGATCCCTGACCTTCTCCTGCGCCCAGAGGTACTTCGTCTCCAGGCGGCGCACCTTGCCGCATCCGAGACGCGATGCGATGCCCTTGGCCCCAGAGCTGCCCGCGTTGACCTGCAGCGCCACCTCGAAGCCCATCTCCAACATCACGCTGCGGAGCCAGATGCCCCTCCCCGATCCGTTCACGATGCCCGAAAACTCCGCCTCGGGGCCGCTCAGGGCGCGGCGGCCCTGCTGACTGCCCCAGCCGACGATCAGGTGCGAAGCGATGAAGAGGAAGCCGCCGCCCACGGACCTCCGACCAGACTATGATGCCCAGTCGCTGTCGACCTCCGCCACGATAACCCTCGGCATCCTCTGGAAATCGAAGAAGAGCTCAAACTGCGGGTGCTGCTCCAGGTAGTTGGCCAAGCGTCGAAGCAGTAGCCAATGGTGCCAAGACGGTGCCACCATGCCCCGCATGAGGTAGCCGACGGCCTGCTGGATAACGAAGCGGTCGCGTGCGACGTAGAGTGCGGTAGGCGCGTTGCTGCGGCAGGTGGTCGCGTACTCCTTGCTGAGCTCGTGGGATGACTCTCTGCAGTCTTTCCCGAGTGTCTTGGGAGACGGGGTGGTCGTGCGCTTGGTGGCGCTGCTCTCGCCGATCCTCCTGCTGAGCATGGTGCTGACCAGGATCTCTGCATGCTTGCGATCGTGCATGATGCCGACTCTTCGGGGCACCACGTCACTGTGCGCTTGAGGAAGCTGCCTGACTCAACTCCTCCTCGCCTCGGGCTCCCGAGCCTGGGCATCACCTGGGCCTCGAAGTGACCTCTCACCAGCTCGTCCAGCACGTCGAGCGCGCCTCTCCTTCCTCCAGCCAGGAAGTCGTCACCATGAACAATCACCATCTACAGGCGCTCCTTGTGGTAGTAGACTTGAACCGTCACCTGGATTCGGACGAAGCCCCCTTTCTCCATGATTTCCATGCTCAGGTTCTGAAACAAGAACGAGGCCCTCACGGTGCCGTAGAGTGCCCTCTTCAGCTGATACACGATGCCTTAGGGCCCCCTTCCAGTGGGCGGCACCGCGTAGATGTCCTCGCCGATGTACGCGTGGAAGGACGCCACCGACACGTCGCAGAGAGCGAGCATGCCGTCGTAGCCGGCCCCCGTGGAGTAGAGGCTCGACGCGAAAGGATCAACCAGCCTGAACGCGGCCAGCGGTGGCGCGCCTGCGAAAGTGTCGCCCCGCACGTCCCAGGCGAACTGCACGGCCACGAAGCGCGACCTGACCGACTACCTGCCGTCGTCGTCGTAGCGCTCATCATCTGCCCACTTCCCGCGGACGCGCTTGCTCTTCGCGAAGTTCTTAGGCACGCGGCTGAAGACCTGGAACTCCTCCATCTGCCTGTGCTCCTTCTCCCTGCCCTGCTTCGCCAAGGAAGGGTCCAGCCGCCTGCCTGACCTAGCCCCGAACACGTTCTGCTAGGTCGATTCCCTGTCGTAGATGCCGTGCGCGTTGGCGCCCACTTCGCTGTCGTAGGGAATGGCGTCGCACGTCGGCGCCAGCACTGCGGTCGCCACGTTGACGAACAGGCCCGCGATCAACTTTCACCACGGTCCCGTTCCAGTCCATCTCAATCATCCCGAGCCCCATTCCGTCGTGCTGCTCCTGCGCCGGGGGTTCCTCCTGCGTCGGATCCGAGGGGGGGGGGGGCTGCCTCAAGCCGACGCCTGCGATGTCCCCCGCCTGGATCTGCCTCTGGGCCATGTAGGACAGCAGGTGGCGCTGGAGCCGATGCTGCTGGCGCAGGTTGCTCGCCGGCGGGCGCAGGCTGAGCAGGCTGATATCCCCCTCATGGGGGCGCTGGAGCTGCCGCGGAAACGGCAGCTCGAACTGCTGCCTCCTGCTTGTATTTCTCCTCCTCGGCCTTCAGCAGGCTCTCGACCCGATCTCTGCAGGACTCGGTGCGCGGGTGAACGAGCCCGTAGCGGCCGTCGCAACCAGGTGCAGGTCCAACCCGATCGATGATGGCCCTCGTGATGTAGCGGCGGCGCGGGGGAGGCGGCGCTGCCTCGGGTCCTGCGCGAGCGCCCCACGGCGTGCACTCGACCTTGTTGAACAAGCACTTGCACCATCGCTGGTCCTCAACTCGCCCGTTGATCGTCCTCGCCGTCTTCCGACCAGCAGCGGTCGCCAGGAGGTGCTCGTCCGTGCGGTTGTCCTTCCGGACCCAGACGGCTTTGCCCCAGCGGATATCCGCCTTGTGGTGGGCCACGTTCTGGATCTTATGCACCACCGTCTCGCCGAACTCGCAGATCGCTCCCCCGTGCGCGCGGCCCTTCAGGCGCTGGTAGGGCGCGAGGCAATCCTCCTTCACTGGGCACCTTGACAGGCGCCATCCTGCATGCCGAATCATCCAGCCCATGGCCCAGTGGTTCAAGGTGAGCTTGGTGCTGTACCTCGACTCGATCGATGGCCTCAGTGTGCGGAACATGCATTCGACCATCTTGCTGGCGTTCTCGATCGTTCCCTTGCTCGTGGGATATCGCCTAGGTCCGCTGTGAGGCACTGTCTCTTCCTCTCGAGCCAGCTGCACGGCTCGGACCAAGGCTTGGAAAGCAGGTTCTCCATCAGCTCCAAGATGAAAGCGGTCGAGGCCCCACATGCGCATCGCCGCCGTCGCCCCTGCTACGGCAGTCCGCAGGCCCCTCCACGGCCATCTGCGCGCACTCGATCGCGCCCGACTGGTACGCCAGGATGTTCAGTGCCGCGAGGGGGTCGCCTTCGATGTCTCCGAGGAACAACTAGTCGATGCAGACCAGCGGGATCAGGCGGCTGGCGCCCGCTAAGCGCGCGGTGCGAGGGCCCTCCTGACCACGGCCCATGACGCAGAACAAGCACCGCGTGCGGAAGGGCCAGTGCGTGAGACGATGATGGTCTCGAACCGCTCGGTCTGGCATCGCTGGGATCCCTCTCGCCTTAGCCGCCGCGGCTCCTCCAGAAACCCGCAGTAGCGCCCCGTGGTCTCGCTGTCGTCGAACGCCCCGCGTTGACCTCCTTCCTGGTCTGGTTGATCCTGGCCAGCGCCGGCAGCGGGCGGCGCCGGCGGAGGCGGCGGTGCTGGTGGATCGGCGTCGGCCTCAGGCCTTGCATCTCCCTCGCCAGCAGGTGCTTCGCGCGGAACAGCTCGGGCCTCAGCGTTCGGCTGCACGGGGTTGGCGAGGATCGGCTCGGCGACGTTCTCGAAGGCCTCCTGATCCCCAGCCAGAACGCCCCCCCGCTCCTGTATAGCTTGATCTAGCGGCCACCCCCCGAGCAGGACGCAAGGGTCCTTGCCGAAGATCGGGACATGACCTCCCTCCGTGAAGGTGTCGGCGCTAACGATGGCGCGCTTCGCTTTCGTCGTTCGTGACCTGGAACTCGATCTGGAGAGGTACTCCGTCGCTCTCGGCTGCCACGATCCTCGCGCTTATGGACTTACCTCGTCGCCAGTCGCCGACTCGCAAAGCGGCCGCTTCTTGGGCTGACGCATCTCGGTCATGTTCGCGAACTCCTGCGGGCAGGTGGTGAGCCCTGAGCCTGTGTCGAAGAGCGCCCAGTCGAACTCCACTGAGTCGCCGGCCGTCACTGGCAGCGCATCGCACTGCGTCGTGGCGCACAGCACGCCGACCTGCCAGTCGCACTCCTCGGGCGTCGGGATGTCAGCGTCGCCTGCCACCTGGATGCTCGCGATGTGAACGGTAGCGCTCGTCGACGGTGGACTTCGCTGCTGTTGCAACTGCATCTGGGCTAGGACTGCTGCCACGTGAGACACGTCGATCGCGGGGGCTTAGGCTGCTCTGCGAGCCAGTGTTTTCCCCCCTTCAGCGCCGTCGCTGCCGTCGAGGCGGAAGGCTGCACCTGGGTCGCGCCCGCCAGCGACGCGACCTTCCTGCCCTTCTTCTCGCCCGCCGTCTTCTTGCGGCAGTCGGCTGCGAGGTGGCCAGCCTTGCCGCAGTAGTGGCAACTGCAGGTCTCTCGGTCCTTGCCCGTGGAGTCGCCCTTTTTCCTCTTGGGGCCGCCGTTCTTTCCTTCGCCGCCCATGCCCTGTGCCCGTGCCGTCTCTGCCCTTGCCTTTACCGGTTGCATCGACCTGCATCGGGACTACGCAGTCACCTCCAGAGTCCGCTGCTGCCCAATGTTGCTTTGATGAGCAGGTCGTCTTCAGCCTAGTCCTCAGGCCGTCGTGCGCGACCTAGCGCGAAGCATTCAAGCTGAGGTGGTCCGCCAGCTTCTCGTTCTTGATGCCCGACATGATCACGCCCCGCTTCATGTTGCCCGAACTCATTTCGCCGCTCTGGTCCGCGCACTCCCTGACGAGCTGCCCTGACTCCGCCAAGTTCGTCATCACGGGGGCCGCAAACTCGCATCGGATGCTCCGACCGAGCATGGCCGCGAACCTGTTCGCCTCCTTCGGTGCGAACTCCCGAAGCAGGTGCCACCACGCAGCGAGCCCGTCTCCTCGTGGGGCTTTGCTGACCTCAACCTCCCCCACATCCGACGTCACCGAGACCAGGATGTAGTACAACTGTGTGTTGAACATGGCGTCCATCTCGGTCTGCGCCGCCAGCGCACCCGCCGTTCTCGACGCCTGGTAGAGCAACTCCCCCAATCGGGGGTGGACCGCGAACACGTAGGCCTCGAAGTCGAACGGCCATATATCCCATTCCGAATGCAAGCCCGTGAACGTCCGCGATTTGTTCAGCAACCTGTCCGCTGCTCGGACCTGGTGCTGCTGCTGCTGCGGCTGCGCCGCCGTCGCGCTATCCAGCGCGTTGCTCGCCCATGGCCAAACGCTGCTCCGCGGCGTCCAATCTCCGCCGCTGATTATCGTTCTCCGCGAACACCTCGCGGTACCGTGTCACCTCGCCCTCCATGCGACGCACGCGCTTCGCGAGGGCCTCCATCGCCGCGGCTCCCGCCACGGCAGCGTGACCGAAGATCACCAGGACACGGAGGGTGATCCTGCCTCGGCCACGATCCGCTACCATCCGCGGAATCGCGTTACTATCACATGATCGATGCTGGGCCCCGCAGGGCCTCGAGAGGATCGCTTTTCACCTCACGGCGCTAGAGCCAGAACGGTTGCGGTAACGTCAAGCGCTGAAACATCAGTCGAGCCTTAAACCCGGTCCGAAACAACTATCGTTCCAAACGTGTGCTAAGCATATCCGAAACCTCTCGGGGGGGAAATGCTTCTGAACTGCACGTGCATTCCCAACACAACAAATGGTTGTTCAAATGGGGGAGCTTTAATGTTACCGCGAACTGTTCGTGATCACCCGTCAAGAGCCACGCGCAGAAACTCCACCCAAGAGGGTGCATATTCTCACCATCTAACGTTTTCCCTGCCAACCTACAAGTGAAACTGGTGACCCAGTGGCCCCTCCACGCGCAATCCCACGTGCCATCTAAATGGGTACGGACAACAAGTGGCACAATACCCAACAACAAATGTGGTCCAAAACCGGCAGCAGCCTCTGTTGGGCAGGCGGCTCTATGTCTTCAAGGAAAACGTCCGCGGCGGCGCGGACAGCGAGTCCTATCCAAAATGAACAGGAACTGCTGATGGGTATCGTACCTTGTGTGTCTGGTGGGGCAGCTCTTTAGAGACCCCCGCGTCAACGACGATCGGCGCCGACACTTGGCGCCGACACTCGGCATCGACACTCGGCAACGACACTCGGCACCGACAATCGGCGCCGACACTCGGCACCCACACTCGGCACTCGCACCCACCAGGGTGCAGTCTCCCCTAAGGGGGGTCCTAAAGAGAAAGGCGATCTCTGCCACTCTGGCGCGCACATATCGTACCCGTTCTTTCCGTGCCCAATTCGATCAACCCGACCCGAGGGGAGAGCGCCCGGCCGACGTCCCGGCGCTTCTCCGGGGCGCCCGCCCTGCGCTTGCGTTTCCTCCGCCCCAGGGGCGCGACGGGCTCCTCCGCCATGACGACCGCCCCTGGTGCGAGCGAGGCGTCCGGCGCGGCGCCCGCGGCTGCCGCGGGGACCACGCGCTGGGCGGCCTGCTGGGCAGCGCGCAACCGCGGCGACGACGGCGACGACGACGACGACGGCGACGACAGTGGCGACGACGATGACGACGACGGCGGCGGCGGCGACGACGAAAACGGTGGCGGCGACGACGACGACGGTCGCCGCCGCCGCCGCCGCCTCGGGGATCTTCTGACCCGGGTCAATCCAGGCCTTGCAAAATCCTGCAAGATCCTGCGCCCAATCCCGGGTCAATGCGAAGGATCCTGCAGGATCCTGCACCCAGACCCTGGTCAATGCGACCCTGGCCCTGCAGGATCCTGCAAGATTGGGCGCTCTGGCTGACCCCCGTCTCAAGGCTCCCGACCGCCTCCGCCGCCGCTGCCGCCGGTGTCTCCGGCGCCGCCGCTATCATCATCGTCGTCGTTCCATTCACGGTTGACAACGCACAGCGGCTGTTCTCTGGCGGTTTGGGTTCACGCGCGAACCATCTGTTCGTCGGGCACCAGGGCCGTCGGAGATCGATGCGGCTGGGAGAAGCTGCCCCCGCGGAAGGGGTCGGGACCCCTCTCGACCAGGAGATCGGCAGCAGAAGTGACGTACCCCAAACATGTATGGCTCCGTTAAGTCTGCCCCAACGAAAACGCAAGAAGTGCCCAGATCTGCGGAACATCTGCGCGATGTTGATCGCCTCGAGGGAAGAAACATCTGGGGAAACCAGAATTATGTACGTAGTCGATGTGGACGCTGGGGCAATCCGTCTGACGTCTGCGGAAGGGCGTGGCCCCAGGGGGCGGCTGCCTCAGAGGGCCTGGGGGGGAGCTTCATGGGAGGGCCCAGAAGGTTGGCAGCACTAGAGTTAGGTCGGGCATGTCCCCCCACAGGCAGAGCTTGTATGATAAATAGAAGCTATTCAAGAAATATTCGCAAACAAATAATGAAAACATATGCTAGAACAACGTACCCAGAATACTGTTGTACTATGTTTGAATATTGCTCCTGTAGAGGGACGCGCCCGACTTAATAGTAGAGGGCGCCTCGATCAAGCAGAGACAATCAGAGAAAATCCATCAGGCGGGGAGGCCTCAAAGAAATCCCCCCCCCAGTGCCCCCCCCAACCCCATCCCCCAGACCCCACACGTCATGATCTGTTCGTGGCGTGGACCCCTGGAGGTCTCAACCCATGTTCCAGGCCTGGCGCTTCGTCCCGAGCCGCTCTGTTGACGGTCCGGGGCACGACGAGGGCCCCCAGAGAACGAAAACTGCCAACAACAACAACAACAACAACAACAATTACTAGCACGTGGGGACACACCGTTCTCACCAGTGCCAGGGTTTTCATAGGAGGCGGGCAATACCCCCACTTTGTGGGGGGGCCGGTTCAAGCTCTACCAAATTTCCAAACGACTCTTCGCCACCACCCACACCCAGCTTCCCGCCCTATGACGTTCGGACACTTCACTTCGTGGCATGCGGACGACCGTGGCTACTATTCAGGGCCCCGCGGCCGACGACGACGGCGTGCGCGCGCGAAGAAAAAACGAATGTGTCCCGCATGATATTATTTGACAGGGATGATGGCCCTGGCAGGTGCGCAACCGTTGTTGCAGAAGTTCGAAAAAGTTGCTCGCAAAAGCCCGTTTGACAGAAATGATTAAAAAGTGTTGGGTTTCCTACGAATCCGCAAGAGCGCGCGGGATGAATGTTTGACATTTAAAAAAAATGTTGTTTTATGTTTTTATGTTAAAATCGCTACGAAAACTAAGGTTTTGGAAGGATTTCGTCTTGCGCGCGCGAATGTCCACTTTACCTTATTTTTTGCAAGGGATTCTTGAAGCTTGGTTATGTTAGAACAAGAAATGTCCACTTTAACTTATTTTTTGCAAGGGAAAACCGATCGTAACAACACAACCGGATCTGGATGACATCGTTTTACCTGAGACTTCCTCACGAAAATGATGAAAACGTGGCTGCGGCCTAGGCGCGGCGGGGGGGCCATGCACCAGGGGTCCCAACAATACTTATTCTTAAGAAGAAATAATGTTCAACAACAACAACAACAACAACAACAACAAAAACTCCCCTCGCGATGTTTGCCACGATGCGAGGGGGGGGTCTTGACTACCTACCAGACCACCCCAACCCAACCCGAAGACCCGAACATTGCCCGAATTTCGGGGTGGGGGGGGGGACGGGTTTCACACGTGTTTTGTCAATGTTCCCCGACCCAGCCCCCACTGGAAATGGCGTGCAGATCGGGGCCTTCGGGTCGGGTGAGGGCGGTTTGGTGGGCGGTGGAGGTCTGGGCCCCCCCCTGGGGAGCGCCGCCGACGGGCCTCGGCGGCGGAGGCGCCCGGCGCGGGCGCCGCCGGGAGGAAGCGCAGCGCGCTGCGGATGGCGTCCACCCTGCCGCGGCCGCCCGGCGGCGGGCCGCCAGGCGGCAGGCCGCCCGCGGCCGCGGCGCCCGCCTCCCCGTCCGACGAGCTGCTGCCCCCGTCGAAGAGCGAGCCCAGGACCATGCGGGGGTCGCCCGAGCCGTTCGGGGCGCGCTGCCTCCGGCACGAGAGGGGAGGGGGGAGAGCAGAGAGGCCGCCCTCGGACGAGAGGCACCCCGCCGAGCGAGGCCGTGTCGTAAGCGCACCCCGAGGGAGGAACCGAGAAGGGCAGGGCCGTTTCGTAAACGCCCAGGGCCGTGTAGCAAACGCCAATGCAGGGAGTCCGGGTGATTGTTCGAGGGAGCCCACAAAAAACGCAAGCGCCCAACCACGCACATGAATATGGCCTGCCAGTCCGCGAGAGCAGCCTCGTGAAACGAACGTTCGCACAACGCGTACTTTCGAAACCGCCGTGGACTCATGTACATGCACGTCCTTCTTTCGTTCTTGATTTTCCTCCTTTAAGTCAGGAGGCAACGACTGGGAGGAGAAAACCCGATCCGGGGGGTGCTACACCGAATTTGGCCGCGAATTTAGATGGATTGAGCCGGAGTAAGCGGGATCGAGCCGGATTAAGCCGCATTCAGCCAGACTTCGGAACAGGGCAAAGTCAGAATCTTGCCTCCCATGAGCTGCATGAGGGCATGGATGTCCTCAGGCAGACGCGGGACTAAGCCAAGGTCAGTGGGATCGAGCCGGATTGAGCCCGATTGATTCAGCCGGTCTTCGGACCAGGAGTGGCAGCCGAACTTGAGGCGAGGGGCAGGGAAGGGGCCCAGGGACACATCGTGTAGACACAGGTCCCAGGCTTCCCATATTGTCCCATGTTTTCTGGGTCTTCGTCTTTCCCCCCACTTCCCGTATTTTCCCAATGTTTTCCTGGGAATCCACGACTCCTTGTATTGCGTCTGTGGGTGCTTCTGCTCCCCTCCCCGGGCAGCGGGCCCCAGGCCCCGCAGGGGCCCCACTTTCCCCGGGGATCCCGGCACAACGCGCTCCGAGAGCAGTCCGCACCGCGGGCCTCCCCCAGGGCCGGGACGGGAGGGCCCAGAAGGGCCTGGACGGCGAGGATAAAGGGGCCCAGGGACACACACACACACACACACATAACCCGGAGAAGCGTTTAAGAACCCCCCTCCCCCCTTCCGACGCAACGATAACCCTTCCGCACCCTGGAAGCGTCGTCCCAGCACCTGTGGTTTTCCTAACTTGTCATTGGTTGTCTTAGCTTTTCATGTGTTTTCTCAGCTGGCCATTTTTTTTGATGTTCTGAGGTTGACCTAAGTATTCTCAGTTGTTTAATGTGTTGTCTAAGCTTTTATTTTGTTTTCTTAGTGTTTCCTTGGCTGTCTTAGCTTTTCCTGTGTCTTCTCATTGTTCCTTGGTTCTCTTAGCTTTTCCTTGGTTTTCTCTGGCTCAATTATATGCAGATTCATTCATGGTTCAATTTACACTGTGACCCATTCATACTCTCGCTCGGGGATTGTTTGGGGGGGGCCTGCTGGGTGCTAAGATAACGCCTCGGTGCGGAGCGGGGGCGATACCCTGGGGTGACCACCCCCTACAACGGCCGAAGAAAATCAATTTCCCAAAGGGGATTGTAATAGAAATCTCATCGACAAATCCTCGCATGGAATTCCTCGCATTCTTAGGAATCTTAGCATTTCCTAGGACATCCTTGAGATTTTGCAGGAACTCCCTAACATTTATTGAACCAGTCCTTGGCTAGACCTTCCATAGCTGTCCCTAGCATTTCCCAGGAAATGCTGGGATCCCTCACATTTCCGAGGATTCCACAGACTCACAGTACTTCTTGAAATCATTTGCATGGTCTTAAGGTTCCTTGGGAGATGCGCACCATTCCCTAGAATATGCCTCTGCATTCCCTTTGCATTCCTTGGCAATTCCTTGGCATTTCTTTGGACTTTCTCTCATTCCCTCGGAATTCCTAGGATTCCCTAGGATGCCACATGGATCTCGACCCAGATCCCTTGGGATTCCCAGCATTCCTCAGTATTCCCGAGGAATTCCTAGCATCCCTTAGGATTCTTAGCATTCCCTCGGAATCCCTAGCATTCCCTAGGAATTCTTAGCATTCCGTAGCATCCGCGGTGCTACAAATATCGCTCGGCGGAAATGGTCCCGCGGAATATGGAATAAAATTGCGGTGCTAAGATAACCCCGGGGGGGTTCTTAAAAGCTTCTTCGGGTTAAATCCACACAGATCCCATGATTCCCCATGTTGTCCGTCTTCCCCGCCCCACGCTTCCCATAGTTTCCTATATGTGCCCAGGGAATCGACGATTACTTGCGTCTGTGTATGATTTTCCCCACCTGAGATCCCCCCCAAAAAAACAAAGGAGAGCCCGTCTCCCTCAGAGCCTCCTTCTTGAAGGGGGAGAGGAGACAAGGAGCGCGCCCACAGAACCTTCCCTGACTCGGCCTAAACCGCTGTGCGGATCGACAGGTCGTCAAGCAACCCGGGAACACCACAAGAGCCGCCATGCGGTGGGCAAACTCACGCAATGAACCGTAGCATGAGTGAGGAACGAGCTGCATAGCGGGGAGGACGATGAGGAGCCTGGCCCCTGGGACCTGTCATGGGGCGCGCTCAGACCAGAATCTCGGAGGGAATCCGGCCGTTCCGACGAGAAGGCCCCCAAAGGCCCCCCAAAGGGCGAAAAAACACCGGAATCTCGAGGGGAAGCCTTCCAGATGGGTCCGAGCAGATGTGGTCCGAGGATCGCGCCGCATCGGCGATGCATCGGCGCCACCGGCGCGGAGAAGAGCGGGCCCCACTCGGGCGTTGGCAGAACTAGGTTTAGTGTGACCTGGTTTAATGATGATGTGTACTGGGGGACGCCCACCCCGCCCCGTTTCACTAACCGGAACTGCCGTCACCCGAAAATGCACCAGCTACGGCAGACCTGGTGTAAAGATTCTGGCCAATTTAGGCGGTCCTGGGCCCTACTACTAACCGGGTCCCCTTACTTACCTGGGGTCCTGGCTAATTATACGCAAGAGCGGGCCCCACATCGAGCCGCATCGGCGATGCCTCGGCGATGCGGCGCGACCCTCCGACCCCATCTGGGAGGCCCGGGCTCCTCCCGGGGAGACGTGAGACTTGGGTACGGGGGACTCGTGGGTGGCATGACGGGGCCACCATGAAAATGCCGAGACCCAATCTCGACGAGCGCGTTCCACTACTCGCAAAGTAGCTACTAGCCAATGGCCTGAATCCGCCGCGGGACGTTACGCTCTATGTCATAGAGGAAGACATCTTTCGTCCAACGTTTGCGAGTAGGCAGTTTGCGAGTAGTGGAACGCGCTCGGTGACAATCTGAAATTTGACGCGAATTCCCGCTGCAAACATCCCAAGAAAACTGGACCGTCAAAATCCAGGACGCGCTCATCAAAAAACGTCGGCCAATTCGAGATCCGGCATACTCGAGTCGTACGTCTCCCCGATTCTCGCGGGGCCTGCCGCACACCACCGGCACTATCGGGCCGCCGCTGGCCCCCGCGCTGCATGGCCACTCCCTGGCGGGCGCCGCCGGCTGCTGGCGAGCCGCCGGGGGCGCCGCGCCCTGCCGCGCTGCGGGCGCGGCGGCCGCCGCCGCTCCGGGCGGCCCGCGGCTGCCGTCGAGCCCGGGCGGGGCCGCGGGCGGGGCCGCCGGCCGCAGCAGGGGGGTGAGCCGCACGTCCTCGGCGGCCTTGGCGAGAAGGTCCACGAGCTCCTGCTGGCGGCGCGTCGCAACTTGGCGGCGGCATCCGTCGTCGTCGTCGTCCTCGTCCTCGTCCCCCTTCAGGGTCG
Organism: Prorocentrum cordatum; assembly: GCA_963575745.1. Taxonomy (NCBI): domain Eukaryota; class Dinophyceae; order Prorocentrales; family Prorocentraceae; genus Prorocentrum; species Prorocentrum cordatum. The sequence goes on from CAUYUJ010016960.1 coordinate 474,062, forward strand.
GCGACACCGGCCGTAAGGCCTTCGCAATAGGCGGCGGCATCCGAACTCAACCTCACCAGACATCGATTCTCCTGAATCGATGGGAGGCGGGGGTATCGCTCGGATGTTGCCACGTGTTCGACGAAAATCCGAACCTGCCCCCGCCGCCCGTCGAGTTGCCTGAATCGTTCATCGGCGAGGGTAGGGTTCGGACTTCTTCGCCGCCGTCCGTCGCGGAAGGCACCCACTGCGCCACCAGCACCTCCGTGCCTGGCCAGGGCCTTGCTGGGCCGGGATGATGCACAAGCCCTCCTTGCCTCGGCCAGGAGGGCGCATACACAGTTTTCGTTCAAGCGCATCTTTTGGAGAGTAAGAGGAGCAGGCGAAAGGGCAGAGCGCGACGAAAAGGGAGAGCGCGACGAGAGGGGGAGGAGGAGGGCGCATACGCAATGCCAGCGCCCAGGATGGCCCTGCCAAGCTGCACAGGCGGCGGTGATGCAGGTTGCTTCTAACTCTGCGCGGGGTGGGGCGAGGGGGGCAGGTTTCCGAAAGGCAGGGGCCTGCTCGGATCTCGGAGGGGACTGGAACGAACGAAAGATCATGATCACGGCAACGAACGAACGACCACGACTGGCTGGTGCCAGGTGGACGAGGCCGGGGCCTCTAGATTACGCTGGCTACTGCGTCGGGCGAGACAACTACAACATTTCCGGGGAGAGAGGGGGAGAGACGGCTACTGCCCTGGGTGCGGGACGAGGAGGAGGGCCGGGGACGAAGGCGAGAACGATGAGGAGGAGGCCGAGGAAGAGCTCGAGGGGGCGGAGGAGGTGGAGGAAAAGGAATCCTGAAAACGCAAGGAACATCATATACTACATCCTCCTCCTCATCCTCGTCCTCCTCATCCTCCCGTGCCCTATGCTGCAACCAATAGTGAAGGAACGGGGCTTTAACAGGTTGGCTGGCGCGCTTGCTACTGAACCAGAGGCCCCTGACAATCCTCAGAAGGCGCCCTAGAGGGCATGGGGGCTTCTGAGAGGCCCCCGCCCATGCGTCCGACGATGTGATCTGTTCGATGCGCGGCCCGGCCCCGGGGCCCGATAACGTCTGCGAGCCGCCCGTCCTGCGCGTGGTCCTGGACCACCTGGGGCAGCGGGTTGCACGTGCTCCGCAGGCGCGAGGCGGTGGCCTTCGCAGAGGGCAGTGCTCGGGTGTTGCTGGAAGTGTCCCTGGCCCAAGGTGTCCCCAGGAGATCCAAGGAGGACTCCCCGGCCTCCAGAGCACCCCTCACGAGGCCCAAGGGGCGCCAGAGGCCACAGAATGGAGTGAAAGACTGGGGACGTTTTGTGACAGCTGCCAGGATGCCCAGCAAGTTGTCTTGGTTCTCGTCTTCCCCCCCCACTTCACATCTCTCCCCATAGCTCTCCTGAGAGTCGACGATAGATTGTGTCCGCGAGGTTTTCCCCCTCCTGATTCTAGCAACACCCCGATGTGCACACCACCACCGCCGCCGTGCCAGGCCAGAGGCCTCCCGGCCTCGGCCAAGGGGAGCCATCGCAAAGCCCGCTGGGAGCGGGGACGGCCCCGGCCAGGCACGGCGGCCGCGATGTTTTGTCGCGTGCCCCCCGGCGGGTGGCCGGCAGAGCCAGCGCAATGCGCCAGAGGCAGGCGTCGGGCGCGACGAAGTTCCAGGACTCGTCCAAGGACCTCGCCCGGTGGTCGTCATCCAGGGCCCGCCCAAAGACGGGCGACACTCGCTCCTCCTCCTCCTCCTCCTCCTCCTCCTCCTCCTCCTCCTCCTCCTCCTATTCCTCGTCGTCGTCGTCAACATCGACATTATAATCGTCACCATCGTCGTCAGTTTCATCGACATTGTCATCATCATCATCCTCTTCCTCCTCGTCCTCCCTCCCCATCGGCATCATCATCACCAGCATCAGCATCAGCACCAACATCATCATCAGCATAAAAAGAATCATCATCACCATCAATATTATCTTCATCAACAGCATCAGCATCAACACCATCATCGTCATCACCGTCATCATAGTAAACATAATCATCATAAACAGTGTCATCGTCAGCATCATCATCATCACAAACATAACACATCAACATCCGCATCATCATCATCACCATCGTCGTCGTCGGTGTCAACGCCGTCATCATCAACAAACTCACCATCAACATCATCATGAGCATCACCACCATCACCAATAACACCATCAACTTCAGCACCTTCATCAGCATTACCATCATCAGCAGCATCATCATAATCATCATCACCACCCGCAGCATCTGTTAACATCCTCAGAACCATCGCCACCATCAGCATTATGATCATCGTCAGCATCATCATCACCTTCATCATCGTCACCATCAGCAGCATCATAATCATCATCATCAGCCTTCACATCATCCTCATCATCATCGTCGTCATCGGCATCGCCATCGCCGTCGTCATCGTCAGCGTCGTCATCCTCCTCCTCCTCATAATCAGCACGATCAACATCATCAACCGCACCAACATAATCATCAACGCCGCCACCAGTATCACCAGAACCGTCATCATCGTCACCAACAGCATCACCGTAATCACCATCATCAGAAAATATCAATCTCACCGTCCTCGTCACATTGACCATGACCAACCCGATCACCATCATGACCACCAGCCGCATAACCGTGACCCTGAGCAGTATCATAAGCACCATCAGCATCAACATCGTTGCCCGCATCGTCATCAACATCAACATCACCAACATCATCAACATCGCCAACATCAACACCACGAGCATCAACATCAACATCATCATGATGAATACCACCATCACCATCAACATCACCCTCATCATCATCACCATCATCGGCATCGTCGCAGTCATCATTTTCATCAAAATTGCAGTCGTCATTATCATGATCTCGTTTTCCGACGGGCAGCAACACGCCAAACAGGCTCCGTGCGTAAAACACGGAGTCAATCGCCACGTTAGCCAGCTCCGCCCATGGCGGTGGGGAATTAGAAGATTAAAAGTAGTGAGCAAGCGAAGCTTCTCTGTGTGTATATATATATATATATATAGCCAAAACAAAACTGCAAACAAAAAAAAAAACGGTGGGCTATTGCGGACGGGCGGCGGGTTCAAGACAAGCTTGAGCAACAACGTTTAAGGACGCATGGCCGTGCCAGAATCCTGCCACCAAGATGCGCCAACTCGCTGGGAAAACCAATCATTCACGCGCACGCACAACATGATCTGATTTTCAAGCTGGGGCAGGGCATCCTTCTGCTTGACGATGCGCAGCAACGCGCCGAAAAAAGACCAGTGTAAAAGACGGCGTCATTTGCCAGGCTGGCTAGCTCCACCCAAACCCAAGTTATGTCACATGTGACAATGGGTAAGCAGTTATACCTATACGACCACCCTGCGGGTGATAATTAAGGAGGTTGGGGGGGGGGGCAACAATGGGCAAAAGTGGCCATTGTTGTTCTGGCGATGCCTGTGGGCCGGAGTCTAGTGAGCAGTGCGATTGTGCATGTGAGCGTGATGTGATGTGGCGATGTCGGCGAAGCGCACTCGACATTGTGGTGAAGCGCTGTCCCCGCGCGCGCTTTATCACATCAATCGCGCGAACCTCACATCATTGCTAGTCGACGAGGTCGAACGCCCGCGCTGCGGTGCCACAGTGACTGCTCGCGGCGCCACCCGATCCACGGGGGGATTTCGGGGCGCCAGCAGGACGCCGGCGAAGCACCGCGCGCCACCATGCAGCCGCCGGAGGAGAATCGCTTGGTCCGGCCGCGGCCCAGCCAAAGGAGGACTTCGGGGCGCCAGCGGGGCACCGGCGGGACACCGCGGGCCACCGGCCGCTGGAGGAGAAACGCATGGTCCCGCCGCGGCCCAGCCACAGAATGGTTTCGGGGCGTCAGCGGGACACCGGAGGGGCACCGCGGGCCACCGGCCGCCAGGGGGGAGTGATTTGGTCCGTCCGCGGCCCAACCACAGGAGGATTTCCTCTCGCCCGCCCACGCAGCTTCGCCTCGCCCGCACGCGCGCGCGGCGCGCGCGACGCGAACCCGAAACCCAAACCGATTTCCTGGCAGGGGTGGTCTCCGTTGCACGCCGGACTCACCCCCCAACCTCCGACGACCACCCTTCGGGTGATAAAGGGGGTTGTGTGGGGGGGGGACACGGGGGGGAACTAGCGTCTGACCTAATTAATCTCACTATCGATCTCACTCAACGGGACGCCACGGGACACCGCGGGACACTCGTCGATCTCATTATCGATCTCACTCAACGGGCCTCCACGGGACACCACGGGCCACCACGGGGCACCGCGGGGCACCTCGCGATCACACTATCGGTCCCACTATCGATCTCACTATCGATCTCACTCAACGGGACGCCATAGGACGCCACGGGACACGTCGGGACCCCACATCGACCCCACTGCCGATCTCACCAGAGATCTCACCATCGATCTCACATTTTGGGACGCCACGGGACACCTCGGAGCACAACGTCGATCTCATTATCGATCTCACTATCGATCTCACTATCGATCTCCCTCAACGGGACACCACGGGGCACCAGGGGACACCTGTCGATCCCACTATCGATCTCGCTTCATGGGACACCACGGGACACCTCGGGGCACGACATCGATCGCAGCATCGATCTCAATATCGATCCCAGTATCGATCTCAAAATCAATCTCACTCAACGGGACACCACCGGACACCACGGAACACCGCGGGGCACCGCGGGACACCGGCCGCCGGAGGAAAAACACGCGGTCCGGCCGCGGATTTCGGGACACCAGCGGGACACCGGAGGGGCACCGCGGGCCACCGGCAGCCAAGAGGAGAAACATTGGGTCCGGCCGCGGCCCAGCCACAGGAGGATTTCCTCCCCCGCCCACGCAGCTTCGCCTCGCCCGCGCGCGCGCGGCGCGCACGACACGAACCCGAAACCGAAATCGATTTCCCGGTGAGGGGGGTCTCCGTTCCACGTCGGACACACCGCCCAACCTCCGACCTAAGTTGATCACGAAATACGGACGCCAGAAAGAGAGCGAACTTCTCGGGGCACGCTCGGGCGATTAACGTCCTCCATGGGCCTCCAGGGGCCGTGCCAGATAGCCCAGCACGGGCCGCCCCAATCCGTCTACCGGCACAACTTCGAGGATGACAACGACGGGCGCCAATATTCTTTTCGAAAGAGCGACCCGCACGGATGCGGTTTCTTTCCGGCCGCCCCCACTTGGCACAAGTCAATCACAATCATGGTACGGATTATCTCTCCGCGATGTAAGATGTGCGATCTCTGGCAGCTTCCAAACCATGCGAATCCGAAGATTCTCCTAGGCGAAAGGAATCTGTTGTGCCGGACAAATTCTTCTAGAAAAAACCTCCTAGACGAATTCTTCTCAGCGCGGCTCGCACGGCAGAGTTAGCCGCCAGCAGCTGAGGGCGATCAACAGCTTCAGGGGCGCCCCACAGGCAGCTGGCGGACCTCAATGCTGGGCGACGGGCCACGCTGAAGGTCGCGCAAGGTGGCGCCATCATCACGTAATCGAAATGGGCCAGGCGAATCTTCCAGACCAGCCTGCCGAGGACCTGTGGGTTGGTGATGTCAGAGGTCGGGCCGCCTCCGATGTCGCAGGTGCTCGCCTGCCGGCCGAGACCGGCGAAGGCCTTCGACGCGCGGGCGACTCCAGCAAACCAGTCGAACATCGCCGTCACCCGACCTTGGCGACGCTAAACACCTGCTCGAGGTCTATCTCGCACCACCGCATCTCCCATCGCACCTCTGGTCGAAGCTTGAAAAGTCCTTCGAGACCTGTCCTGCCTTCTCGTAGCGGGCGACGCTGCGGCGGGGCCTGCGCGGCGGACCTCCTTGGCCAGGTCGCTGCAACCGAAGCTCCGCATCTTGGAGTCCGCGGCCGCGCGCCACTCCTCGAAGCGCGTCGTCACCCACTGCAGCTCGGGGAAGCCCCGCGTCGCGGAGTCGTGGAAGTCCCGGGCCTCGGTCGGCGCCCCGAGCTCCCGAGGGCGGACGAGGACGGACGAGCATGGAAAGCTCCTCCCCGTCGGCGGGAAGAAGCCCATCCCCCTCGGCGCGAGGATCTCGCCCGGTCGGAGGCACAGGCACGCGTCAACAATGCACCAGAAGCCCATCTTGTGCACCCCTCTCTGCAGCAACCGCACCGCTAGCCCGCGCGCGAGCGCCCGCGCGCGGGGGGGCTGTGAGCGGCCTGGATAACGCTGCTGCCACCCCACCAGGGCGCGGCGGGCCCGCGGGAACAGGCGCTGGCCGCGCCGGCCCAGCGCCATGAGGAGAGCCTCGAGGGCCGCCAGCAGGTAGCTCCCAGCGTGACTGGCCGCACCCACCAGGAACACGTCCTCCAGGTAGGCGACCACGAGCGCGTCGAGGTCCCGGTCGCTCCTGGCCCCGCTGAAGTCCTCGAACTCCCCGACGCGGTCGGCGCACTGCTCGAAAGTGCCCCATGTCGCCGCGCCCCGCGCCGGGAAGCTCTCGCCGCACTCGACGCCCCCAGCGAAGCACGACAGCCGACGGCCCAGCTCGTCCGCGCGCGCCCGACGCGCCGCGGGATCCGCGGGGGCCCCCGCCTGCTCGGGCCGCGGGGGCAGCTGCTGGGGCCTCAAGGCCAGGCGGCGCTCTGAAGTACCCGATGGCCTCCTCGGGGGCCGGGCCTTGGCCCCCGCCGTCGACGCTGGCTACGCTAGGGCAATTAAGCGAGCTGGCCGTCAGTCCTCTCGCCTCTCGCATGCCGACTCGGTTCGAACGCCTTGCCGGCCGCGTCCGCCGGCGTGAGCTCCGACGGAATCCAGCGATCAATCGGGTCGAGTCGTCGCCCCAACTGGAGCGCGCATCGCCGCCGACGCAAGGTACGCGACGGCCAACTGGTCGCGCGCGCCGTGAAGTGAGCCAAGATGGCGCTGAGGCTGCCGCCAAATTCGAAATGTCAGACCGCCCGCCCAGCTCGAGATTTACAAATAAAGCGTCTCCGCGACGAAGCACGACCTTCTATCACGCGGATCGCCGCCGGCCTCCGAAACCTCCCGCTATAGACGCGGCCCCAGACCGACCCCCGAATCCAAGCGCCTGGAACGCCCTGGAAGTCGGGGCCCCCCTCCCAGAGCTCACCTCCCGAGGGCGGGCCCGATCGCCCTGACAGGGTCCGAGAGAGGGTCGAGAAAGGCAGCGCCCGGGGGCCGCTCGCGACGCCCCCCGAGACCCGAACCTGAAACGCCCCATCAACCGAACCACCTGTTGCACCCGACGCCCCCCCCAACGAGTCGGACAATGCTCACCCCCGTTGCGCGCGCGTCACAGGCAAAGGCCTGCGAGGACCACAGCAGACGGAGCTCATCAACGCATCATAAGGGCAGCGGGCGGCAGGCGGCCTCGACGTCGGCAATAACGCTTGGCCACAACTCTCTCTCTCTCTCTCTCTCTCTCTCTCTCTCTCTCTCTCTCTCTCTCTCTCTCTCTCTCTCTCTCTCTCTCTCTCTCTCTCTCTCTCTCTCTCTCTCTCTCTCTCTCTCTCTCTCTCTCTCTCTATCTCGCTCTTTCTTTCTCTCTCTCTCTCTCTCTCTCTCTTTCTATCTCTCCTGTCTCTCTCTCTCTATATGTATATCTCTCTCTCCCTCTCTCTCTCTCTCCCTCTCTCTGTCTTTTTTTTTCTCTCTATCTCTCTCTATCCCGTTAGATCTCTCCTCTCTCTCTCTCTCTCTCTCTCTCTATATATATATATATATATAGATCTCTCTCTCTCTCTCTCTCTCTCTCTCTTTCTCTCCTCTCTCTCTCTGTTTCTTTCTATTTTTCTCTCTCTCTCTCTCTATATATGTATTTCCTTTTTCTCTCTCTCTGTCTTTCTCTCTCTCTCTCTCTCTCTCTCTCTCTTCTCTCCCTCGTTCTCTCTCTCTTTCTCTCTCTTCTCTCTCTCTGTATTTGTCTCTCTCTCTCTCTCTCTCTCTCTCTCTCTCTCTCTCTCTCTCTCTCTCTCTCTCTCTCTCTCTCTCTCTCTCTCTCTCTCTCTCTCTCTCTCTCTCTCTCTCTCTCTCTCTCTCTCTCTCTCTCTCTCTCTCTCTCTCTCTCTCTCTCTCTCTCTCTCCTCTCTCTCCTCTCATGCTCGTGGCAACGCTTGGCGAAGCGGGAGGCGGCCCCAAACGCGGACAGCAGCGGACGACGGATCAAGAAGGCGAAAGCGAGGTGGCCCACGAGGATCTCCAACTGCGCACCGCTCAACTTCTCCCCGCCGGGTGCCCGCTCGAGAACGCTCCGAAGGCGACTGCGCAGTCGCTCGCATCTAAGCGCATCGCCCCCCCGCCCCATCGACGACCGCCCCAGGCGCTTCGTCGGCAAGGGCGGCTTCGGTGAGCTCGTGCGCAACCAGGCCCACGGAGTCCAGGGCCGCGGTTGCGGCATCGCGGGCACTCTGATACTCGGGCGAATCCAGCTCCAGGACCCCAGCGTCATCGACGCGCGCACAATGCGCGAGCCTCATGCCCTCTGAGTCGAAGACGGCATTGCAGAGCGGTTCGCGTGGACATTCTCGGGGTTCAGGCGCGGCACCTTGTAGACAGTATTATGCGCGGCCCTCTGCGCGAAGAACAGGCACGTGAGAATCGCGCTGGCAACGCGCGAAGGCATGAGAACAGGCGCTCGTCCGGGGCCACTGAGGCCCCGCCCAGTTCATCCACCCCCAGCACCGCTGCTTCGATAGAAAGGAGACCAAAATCTCGCACGGGGGGCCAGCTACGCCAAGCCTGTAGAAATACGCAGAGACCCCCCCCTCAGATATGCACAGGGGGGCCCTGGGGCCCACCTCGACACTCGCAAAATTTTCGACCGTCGCGAGCGCGAGGGCCACGGTGGGGGAGGCCTTCAACTCTCGATTCGCCGCCTGGGCATCGACAGTGAGCCGCAGGCGGCCATCTTTCTTGGTCGCAAAAAAAAAAACAAGGCACGCTCCGCCCGGCGTTGCCGTCGCCAGGCCGCGATGCTTCGGCGGTGCAACTCTACCACAAAACCTACATGGCCTCGGCTGCCCCCTCGGGTCCGCGGGCCCATATGTAGGGCTTCACTGGTGGCTCAGGCCTACCCCCCTCCTCGTCTCGGAGAAGATCACACGGCCACCGCTCGAGCATTGAATGCTCTGGTCACCCGGCGCTTCAGCCGCCGGGGGGCGACCGGCCGCGTCGGCCAGAAATCCGCGAACGGTCGCGCCGGGCCGTCAGTCGGGCCACGGCCCGCCCCGTGACGTAGAGGCGGGCGAGCTGCTTCAGATGGCGCAGGAAAAAGAGCATCAGCGGAGCGCGACGCAAGACAACCTACATCTTTGCGCGGGACCCCGCGAGTCGGGCCCGCTCTGCGGGTAGCCATGCGCCAGCCATCCAGTTCAGAACATCGCACGCCCCCCTTGCCGCCTTCCGCCGCTGCCGACGGGCCTGCGCCCGACGCGCGCAGCTCCGGGAGAGATCAAACGGCGGCTCGACGCCGGGGGGCGGAAGAGGAAAGACTTCACCCGGGTGCCATTGGCCCAGACTAGCACAGCCACGCTTCGACCGGTCTCGCCCCATCTCCAGGCCCGCGACTGGAATTGCGGCACTGAAAAGGTTAGCGACGCCATTGCGCCGCGCGAAGCCTGTGGCCTCTCGCCCAAGCTCGCAGCGAAGGCCGGGCGCCTCCTCCGCCCCCTCTTGCAGCTACCCAGGCTTGCCTCCACGAAGCTCCCTGGCCCCCCGCGCTCTGTCGCGCTGCTTGTCGACCTCTGCCCCGCCCTTCAACCTGGCAGCCACGCACGTGGCTCTGCAGCGCCGGCGCCATGCCTCGCGCCCGGCGCCCAAGCTCCATGAAATGCTCGGAGCCCTTCCAGACAGCTGCGCCACCGCCCGAGCTGGCATCCACGATGAGCCGGGTCCTCCTCCCCACCAGCTCGATGCACGCAAGGTTCCCTGAGTTGAACTGGTCAACAGCGCCCGCCAGCTCCATCACATTGCGCAACGCCTCGAATTTGCGAGGGCTGCGACCGTTCTCCGGCATCTTCATGTCTCGCACCTCCCGGCTGGAGAAAGCCGTCGGGCTGCCGCCGTTGAGGCGGATATGACGGCACAGCCACGCCGACGCACGTGGCCCCAAAAGGGGCCAGGCAGCGAAGCTCTTCTCATTGAGGTTCTCGACCACGCTCTCCCAGGTGCGGTGTCTCTCGCTCATGTTGTCCCAGACCACTGAGAGCGTCCGAAGATAATCCTCGTCTCCCGCACCTGGCCTGGCGTCGCCCGAACTGCCCTTCTCGACGTGCTGTGGTCGCCTCGCAGCTCCTCCTCCTAGGCCCATATCAACACCACTGGGGCCCCAGCGTGACTCACCAGCGCTCGGTCGCCCACGATGCTCACGGCTGGAGGTGCTTCCCAACGGGTGAGGCGGTCGATGCCGTGGCGGCTTTCCGCGGTCACCCACGCGCCCTGGGTCTGGCTGGCTGCCTCCCCGCCTCCGCCGCCGCCGTCGCCGGCCGCCCCTCGGTCAGGCCCGCGAGGCGTCGACGGTCCCTCGACGGGCGGCGGAAGCGGCAGCGCCCTCGGACCCGCCAGCGCCAGGCCCACGTTTGGCACCAAGGGGAGCCGCGGCTCGGGCAGCCGACGCCGTCGGGCGAGCTCGTCTGGATGGGCCCCCAACACAGCCGGCAGCGGCACCTCCCGAAATCGGTAACACCGAAGCCTGGCCTCCGCCAGAGCCCCGCCTTGAGCTCCGCAAAGCAACCGCTCCATTCCCGGAGAGCTCTCTTAGAGCTAGAGGGTTTTAGATTAGAAGCCTGACGGTGGTGGTGCCCGCCAGGAGCTCCTCCACGGCGGTCCACGTCCGCCGCAGCGCCTCGCCTGACCCGGCAGCTGGTTCGGGGGCGCTTTCCACGTGTGCCTGCACGCGTGAAGGCACGCGTGGAAGCGTTCCTGGCAGCGCTTCAGAAGCGCTGCAGGGGAGCTCCCCAGAGCCCTCTAGGAAAGATTTCCCCCCCCCGACGGTCTCTCCGCTCTCCGGGTTTTGGACGCTACCAAGTGGACGCCACGTCGGGGAACACCCAGGACTCTAGGTAGCAGTCCCCGTCGGGCGTCACCACTTCCACCTGCTTAATCCCTCTGTCCGGCAGGTAGACCACACAGCGCTCATGCCGTAGGTGTCGGGGCCGACAATTGAACCCCACGGCTACGAAGTCTCCCTGGCACAGGCCGTGCAGCTCAGCGTAGGGGTGTGCCATCTCGGCGGTTCCTGATCTCCTCGAATTGTGCCCGCGCCTCCGCCTCCAGCGACGACTGACCCGCGGCGACCCCCTCGGTCAGCGAAAGCAGCCCACCCGACGGCGCCGCCGAAACCCCTGGCTCGACACGCGGGGCCGGAAGGGTCGCCAGCCCGAGGCACGGCTCGCGGATCACAAAGATGAGGGCGACCACGAACCCGCCCACCACGGCCCCGCCGCCGAAGGCGGCCAGCAAGGGCACGACCAAATCGGGCGACGCAGAGCACGGCACCGCGGCGGGGCAGGCGGCACAGGCGGTCAGACGCTCTGGGCCGCACCGCTGGAGCTGCTGGCCCAGCAGCTCCAGAAACCCTTCGTCTGGCGCTGGGGGCGCACAACAGTCACACACGCAGGTCGGATGCCGAATCGGCAATGCCAGCAAGGACCCCAGCGCCGCGCACCGCAGCTGCAGCGCGTGCTCCACGCACTGCGGGCCAGGGTTGGGCGCTCGAAGCTATTGCAGAACGAGCTTGAACAACAACGTTTACGGACGCACAACCGTGCCAGAGACCTTCCGCTATGATGCGCCAACTCGCTGGGAAACCGATTATTTTTCGCGCACGCGCAAATATCATCATCATCATCAGCAGCAGCATCATCATCATCAGCATCATCATCATCATCATCATCATCATCATCATCATCATCATCATCATCATCATCATCATCATCATCATCATCATCATCATCATCATCATCATCATCATCATCATCATCATCAGCATCAGCATCAGCATCAGCATCAGCATCATCATCATCATCATCATCATCATCATCACCATCACCATCACCATCACCATCACCATCACCATCACCATCACCATCACCATCATCATCACCATCACCATCACCATCACCATCATCATCATCATCATCATCATCATCATCATCATCATCATCATCATCAGCATCAGCATCATCATCATCATCATCATCATCATCATCATCATCAGCAGCAGCAGCAGCATCATCATCATCATCATCATCATCATCGTCATCATCATCATCACATCATCATCATCATCATCCCCCTCCTCCTCCTCCTCATCATCATCATCATCATCAACAGCATCATCATCATCATCATCATCATCAACAGCATCAGCATCAGCATCAGCATCATCATCATCATCATCATCAGCAGCATCATCATCATCATTGCCACCATCATCATCATCATCATCATCATCAGTATCATCATCATCAGCAGCATCATCAACATCATCATCATCATCAGCATCATCATCGTCAGCATCATCATCAGCAGCAGCATCATCAGCAGCATCCTCGTCCTCGTCCTCGTCCTCGTCCTCGTCGGCGTCGGCGGTGGCGTCGCCATCATCATGGTACTCAGAATAGATACAACCATCAATCGCCATTGCTGTCGTTATCATCACCACTGGCATCGTCAACACCACCGTCACCGCCAGCGTCGGACGCGACGGAATTTCGAGGACAGGCGAGTGAGGGATATGCAGTCTGTTTGACTCTTTCGTCACTCTCTTTGCGTTCGTCTTCTCTCTGTTGTCTGTTCGTGTGTGTGTGGGGGGGGGGATGGGTGGGTGGGTGGGCGGGTGGGTGGGTGGTGCGTGTTGGGGGGATTCCTCCCCCCCAAAAAAAAACAAAAACGCGGGGGGCGTCCAGGGGTTGTTTGGGGGGTGGCTCTTCCCCCCCCTCGTCCCCACACAACAAAAATCTGGACGCCCGCCCCTTTTTTGGACGCGCGCACACACAAACACACAAAAACACAACACACACACACACGCACAAACACACACACACACACACGCGCACCAGGGCGTAGCAGGGCTCACCAAGGCTTAGCAAGGCGTTCCAAGCCTTCGCAGGACCCAGCAAAGCTCAACGATACTCTCCAGGACCCAAGGTTCCGCAAGGATTGGCAGGACTGTCACAAGCTTGCCAAGGCTAAGCCCAGCAAGGGTATGTTTGTTTACAAGTACTTAGCAAAGCTTGTAAATGCTGTGCAAGGGTTAGCAAGGCTTACCAAGGCGTAACAGACTTGCCCGGCCTCAGCAGGGCTCAGCAATGCTTACCAAGCCCAAGCACAACTTGACAAAGCTTATCATGGCAAAGCAGGGCGAAGCAATGTTCATTCAGGCACGAAGGGTTTACCAGTGATCACCAGGGCTTAGCAACGCTTAGCACTGCTGGGCAGAGCTGGGCAAAACTTGCCTGGGCTCAGCAGGGCGCACCAGGACTTACAGAGCAGGGTTTCGATGAGCTTGAACAAAGGCTTAGTTGTTGCTCGAATTGGTCCGCAGGGCTTACCAGGACTTAGAAGGACGCTGCAGGGCTTGCCAAGGCTTCGCAATGCTTAGCAGGCCCAGTAGGGCTTAGCACGGTTTGCCCAGGCACGAGCAGGGCTTACGAAGGCTTTGCAAGGCTTGCCAAGCCTTCGCAAGGCTTAGCAGGGCTCAGCGAAGCTTAGCGTGGCCGAAGGACTTACAAGGATTCGCAGGTCTGAGCAAAGCCTGCCAAGGCTGACCAATGCTCAGCAAGGCCCAGCAGGCCCTGGTAAAGCTTGCCAAGGCTGGCAAGTCTTGGCAAGGCCCAGCAAGGCTTACTAAGGGTTAGCAGGACTTAGCAGAGCCTGCCAGGACTGAGCAGAGCGTGGCGAGGTCTATCCAGGCACAAGGACTTACCAGGGATTACCCAGGCAGAGCAAGGCTTAGCAGAGCTTAGCAGGGCTGAGCAAAGCTTGCCAGGACTCAGTCGGAAGTGCAAGGACTTAGCAGGGCTTGGCAGAGCTTGCCAGGGCTTAGCTGTGGCTAGCGGTACTGAACAGGGCGTACCAGGACTTGGCATGGCTTCGAAGAGCTTCCAGGGCTTCGCAAGGCTTAGCAGGCCCAATAGGCCTTAGCACGGTTTGCCAAGGCACGAGCAGGGCGTACGAAGACGGGGCAAGGTTTACCAGGTCTAGGCCGGGCTCAGCAAAGCTCAGCAAAACTCCGCAAGGCGTAAGGCTACGCAAGGTGCAACCGGGCTTGGCAAAGATTACCAAGGTTTAGCAAGGCTCAGAAAGGCTTAGCAGTGTTTGGCAAGGCGTGCCAAGCTTAGCTGAGCTTCGCTAGGTTGACCTAGCTTAGCAGGGCTCGGCAGAGCTTAGCAGGGCATAGCAAAACATACTAAGGCTCAGCACGGCGTGCCAGGCCTTAGCAGGGCTTTGCAGAGCTTGCAAGGGCTTAGCAATGACTGGCAGGCCTCGGGTTCAGGAAGGCCTACCAGGGCATAGCAGGGCTTACCAAGGCTTAATACAACCTACTCAGTCTTAGCAGGGCCCAGCAGGGCTCGGCAAAGCCTGGCAGGGCTGAGCAAATGGCGCAAAGGCTCAGCAAGGCTCCGCAGTGCTTAACAAAGCTTGCAAAGATTGAGCCAGGGTTAGCAAGGCTTACCAAGGCTTACCAAGGCAGAGCAGGACTCAGAAAAAGTTTCAAGAGCTGAGCAGCGCACGGCAAGGCTTCTCCATGCTGAGAGGCTTTCCAGGGTTTGCCAATTCATAGCAAGGCTTAGCAGAGCTTAGCAGGGCTGAGCTTCCGCAGACTGTGCGAAAATATATACCATCACCACCAAGATACCATCAGGGAATCGGAAAAGCCAGAAACATGCCCCACCCCCAGCATGGTCCTCGAAACTCCAAGCCCACGCCTGTTGGCGATGGGCTGGGATTTCGAAGACCATGGGCGGGGGAACAATTGTCCTGTCGATTGGCAGTTCCCCGAGATATCCGCAGATCGCGAAGGTATCTTCCACAAAACCCTCGCATCTACGCTACGATGCTGAAGAAGAGGATGAGGAGAATGAGAAGGGAGAGGAAGAGGATGAGGAGATCACGGGGCGTGCAAGCCTGCACGTCTCGTGCAACAGACCGCATACTCCACAATGGCCTGGCCTCGAAATTTCAGGGCTCGCCCAGACACCTTGCCAGGCGGTCGCGCCACTCCGCCAGCGCCTGCAGGGCCCGGAACTGCCGAGAGTCGGGCGGGCGCTGCTTGGAGCTGAACCTCTCGCACAGCCTCGTGACGACGACAATCCACAACGCCGACGCCGACGCCGACGCCAAAGACGACGACGACAACAACGACGACGCCACCGACGCCAACGCCGACGCTGATGCCGAGGCCGCCGTCGACGCCGACGCCGACGACGACAACAACGCCGCCGCCGCCGCCCTCGACGACGACGACGACGACGACGACGACGACGCTGACGACTGGGCTGCTTGAGGGCGTCGGTGGCGGGAGCAGCGAGGTGTGAGGGAGAGCTGAAGGGGGGAGCAGGGAGGGAGGGAGGAGTGTGGGGGGGATGAAAGCGGGAGGAAGGGAGAGGAAGGGAGGAGGGAGGAGGGGGGCAAGTTTCAAGGGAGGGGAGACAGCAGGAGAGCAGGGATGAGGGAGGAGCGGAGGATATAATGAAAAGCTAAATGCGCTCGCGCCATATCTGACAGCCTAGCCCTCCCTCCTATCCCTTCCCGTTGCGCTGACTTTTCTCTATCCGCGGACACGTGTCAAGGCCCACATGGGACCCCGCAAAAGATCCCATTGGGACCTGTGGGAACTGTGGGGCCTGTGATACCTGCGAGACCTGTGTGACCGGTGGCACCAGCGGGACCTGCGGGACCTCTGGAACCTGGAGGACTTCTGTGGGGCCTGTGAGACATGCGACACCTCTGAGACCTGCGGGACCTGTCGGACCTGCTGGACCTGTGGGGCATGCGAGGCCAGCGACACATGTGGGACTCGTCGAACCTGTGGAACCTGTCAGACAAGTGGGACCTGTGGGGCGACCTGCGACACTTGTGAGTCCTGTGAGACCTGTGGTGCCTGCGAGACACGCGGGACATGTGGGACCCACGCTGGGGCGGCAGCGCCATTTGGAAGAACGGGAGCTCAGCGCAAATCCGAAAATGAGGACCAAGCTGCAGCGAGAGCACCAGTGGTGCAACACTGTAAACAATCGGATGGAAAAAACACAGTATGAGAAGCCAGTTCAGGCAAATCCCGTGTGTAAGAAGAAACGAGACGCGAAGGGATCGGCATTACAAGGAGCGAAAGGAAAGCTCGCCCGCGCAAAACAGTTGAAAAAACAGTGCAAGGAGGGTGGGCGGCCATTCTCACCACATATCCGGGGGAGGGGGGAGAGAGTGGTGCTCCTACTGTGCAACTTTGGAGTAGGAGGAAAATACCAGGAGGAAGAAAACAAAAATGGTGGAGGCGGAAGAGCAGAGAGAAGGAAGAGAGATGAGTGGGGCGAAGGGAGGAGTAGGAGGACGACGACGACGAAGCAAGCACGAGGACAAGGAAGTCGAAACCATCGAGGAGCGAGCAAGCAATCAGGCAGTGGGCGGGAGCCTCTGGCGAGGTACAACCACCACGAGCCACAGAAAGCGTGGACGCAGAACAAGGAGGACGAGAAGCGAAGTTGGGCCCACCCCTGGCATGTGACGATGACGATGACGTTATCCTTATCGCTATCGTCATCATCGTTATCGTTATCGTCGATGAGTGCATAGAGCGGCGTTGGTCCACCTGGAGGTCCGGGACGATCCCTTCGTCCTGAACACTACATCGCTGTGGGAGAGCTACCGATCAAAGAATTACCCCAGCCGACCGTCGTGCAAGCCCCGACGAGCCCTCTGGACAACCCTGGCCAGCCCTGGCCAAGCATCCTGGCCACCTCTGGCCAACCCTGGTGGGAAAGATGTTTCCACCAGACATGGTAGCTTTCTGCACTCACGAGGACTGGGGAGAGGACCCCGAATCCGAACACCGGGGAAGCCTTCTAGGGTCCCATTTCTGGCAGGACACCCTTCTCTTCATGGCAGTCGCCCCCCTGGACCTGGAGCGCGTTCTGGCTGCGGTTTCGAAAAGAGTCCAGCTGCCATGACAAGACGCCGCGCGGACCCCCCCCCCATTCCCACAACACACAGCCTCGAAACTCGATCCTCGAACGCTGCCTTCACGGCGAGGAGTTGTACCCTCAGGCTCCCCTGGCACCGAAGGCCAGCTTCGGAAGAGAAAGGAGAAACACCCACCATGACGAGAAGCCTCCAGGCTCCAGGGGGAAGGCGCTGAAACACCTGAGAGCTCGATTCTCGAGCGATGCCTCCAAGACGATGATTTTGCACCTCTGGATCCCCTGGCACCGAACGCCAGTCGGGAGAGAGAGAGAGAGAGAGAGATAGAGAAAGAGAGAGAGAGAGAGAGAGCGGAGACCTCCCAAATGGGGTCCGACTAGTTGGGCTCGCATAATCGCGCAGCACCGCCAAGACATCGCCGATGCATCGCCGATGCATCGTCGACGCTGGCGAAGCACAGGCGCCGTCGGCGTGCAAAACAAATCGGGCGCCACGCCTCCGACCCCTCCTGCTCGGACTACGTTTGAAAGGCCTGGAGAATCGAGCGTTGATTCATGGGGGGGGCTACACACTGGGGGCGGGGAGAGAGAAAGGCGCACCTGTCGCGCACCTTCGGGGCCCGGGGGGGCCCCTTCAGGACCCTGTCAGGGCCCACGTCCTGCAACTCTCGATCCCCCCCTTTTGATCGACCCCCCACAACTTAGGGGAACACACATACCATACAAACTAAAAAAATAAGGTCCGCGCGGACATTCCGGATCGGCGCTGGACCCCTCCCCGGCGCGCGGACTCCACCAGACGGGGCCGAGCGCTAAACCAGAAAATCCGCGCAGAGCTCAGACAAGTTCAGTGATGTTCATACGGTCTACCCTTCTCTTTGATTTGATCGACCTCCCCATCACGAAACGCCCGAGAGAGCGAGAGAGTGAGAGAGAGAGAGAGCGCGAATGCCGGGGAGAAGGCGGCGGCGAGCCCCCGGGGCGGCGCGGCTGCGGCGCCCCCGGGCCAAAATGGAATTAGAGCGGCGCGACGTGCAACAGAAAAGTGGAAAACGATGCGCACCCCCTCAGCTCATTATTCCACACATTCCGCCCTAGCCTTCCGCTTATATGTGTTGCAATATGATGCATGTGAACTGCCGTGAATTGAATCAGGTTTGTGAGTGCCGACGTGAAGATCATACAAATTTGAACACATTTCAGAATTATCCAGGCGAAGGACCCAACCCTATGCAAGTGTAGGTACCGCAATCGTGAACATTGTCTTCGGTAGAATTCCGTATGGGGCCACGAAGCGCTGCACTGGGTGGGGGGGAACGCATGCGGGCGGTAGCACTGGGGCCGCCGTGTACTGGGCGGGGGGGACGCGCGCGGGCGATAACATCGGGGCTTTCGGCGGAGTTCCCTATGCAGGGTGTGCGGGAGGCATGCGGGCGGTAGCACTCGGGCCGTCGGTGGAGAGCTCCCTATGGGGCCACGAAGCGCTGTACTGGGTGGGGGGATCCTCATCAGCATCAACAGAATAAGCGACCTCATCACCATCATCATCATCATCATCATCGTCATCATAATCAGCATTAGCATCATCATCAACACCAGCATCAGCATCAGCATCAGCATCATCAGCATCATCAACATCAACATCAACATCAACATCATCAATATCATCATCATCTTTATCATCATCAGCAGCATCGTCATCACGGCTATCCCAAGGCTGGGGACACGAGGTGTCACACGTCACGGCATCACGTGCCCCTCGAACAGTCGCCACCGAGAAAACTGGGCTGGCCTGAAAGCGAGACTTGCCGCAGACAGCCCGATGTAAAAATTTGCTTGATCGCCTCAGGTCTTTGAAGAATTTTAGCATTTCGGGCGGCATCCTTTAGGATCAAAGCGGCCACGTAGCCTCCCAAAGACGCCCACACGATGTCCCAAACCTTCGAACATTCAAGGATTCACTCTGCATCTTGCATCGTCGCCGTGTCGCTTCTGATGGGCTTTGGGGGCCGCAAGGTGGCACCACGATAGCCGCAAAGAGCGCCGAGAGGGACCCGTAAAGGCTCAAGACGGCCCCAAGAGCACCCCTACGTGCACCCCACGTGTGGGCCACGAAAACTAAAGGGGGCAACTTCTCGTGCTCCAAAGGGTCAGAGCTATTCGGCGTCGCCCCTTTAATTGATCGGTATCATCCAAGCCGGGCCAAGACCCCAAGAGTGGCCCAAAGCCCGCAGAAAGATGCCCCAGAGAGCTACACAAACTGTCAACATTGCTCTGGCATTGTCCGCAGTATCCCTGCACATCTTCAAGAAACTCCAAGACCGAAAAAGCCTGTTTATGGTTGACTCCTGAGTCTAGTATGGCTGATCCCGGGCTTCGGTTTGACAGCTAATCCCACCTCGTTCCACTGCATGCTCCCACGCTTCCCTGATCAAGGCAACTCGTCTGGGGATCGATTCTGGATGGGCTGGTGGAGCCAATCCCTCTTCCACCCAGGACGAGGCGGAGGACGGGGGGAGACAGGAGGAGAAGAAAGGATGAGAAGGAAGAGGGAGGGGGGGAGGCGTTTCCTCCATCTGAATCTCCTGGAGGGGGTTCCCCCTCCCCGTGCGATGTCTCGACGCAGCGACTGCGGGAGAAGGAGGCAGAAGGAAGGTGAAAGCAGGGAGAGGGCGTAGGGAGGCAAAGAAGGGGGGCTGTGGATAGGAGAACAGTAATTCGCACAGCTTCCACCTCCAAAGGAACCCGCTGACATAACATTTAAACACGTGGAGGTTGTAGCTTTCGCCGCCCTGGGGGGAGGGAGAAAGTGACCACGTGCGCCCCTCGGGGGCTGCTGGAGAAACAAATGCTTTACGAGGCGGATCCGAGCCCCCCTCTCCTCGTCTCCTCCCGCTGCCCGAGGGGCTGCTCCGGCGCCCTCGATGCCGATCCTCCATCTCCTCCATCATCAAGCCTCCTCGATCCTCGATCCCACTCGGTCGGTCCTCCTCGATCCTCGATCCTCCCCCCGCTCGTCGTCCCCCCTCCCCCCTGGATCCCTCCGCTCGCGCCTCGCGTCGGGCGCGAGGCGCGAATACCTTCGCGATGTCCCGCGCCGGGCGCGGGCGCGGACGCGGGCAGGGGCGCTCGGCTGCGACCCCCGCCCGCTGCGGGAGGGGTGCCGCATTCGGCTGCTCCCCCCCCCGGCGAGGCGGCGCGCAGAAGTGAGGGGGGGCCCAAGTCAAAGCGCCCAGGGAAATAAAAATAAAGTTAACACAAGTTCCAGCAGTCCTGAATTGTCGTCATATGATCCAGATGTTCGTCGTCGCCTCCATTTCCATATATTTGCCTGTATTTTCCTTGAAACCGACGCTCCCTTGATCCTGTGCCTCTTCTTCCCCGCCGATTAAAGGGGGGATTCTGTGGAAGCACGGGAACTCCGATCGAATCGCCTGCCCATCCCGCTGTGGCCTCCCAATCCAGTCTGGTTCCAACCCCCCTCCGCTGCCACGCGCATGCGTTCCACATGTTTGCTTAGAGGCGGGCGCTTCTTTTACAATTTGAGGACCAGTTGTGGCTGGACAAAAGTTACGTATGTTCGGGTGTAAGTGCCGCAAGTGGAGTAAGATGTTTGCAAGTGATGTAAGTGGTTGCTTGGCTTTTTGATTACAGCTGTGATACTTGTAAGTATGAATCAGCTTTTGGGCAATGAGCCAAGATACTTATTAAGGATAAATAAGTAAGTTACTCGTACGCCATACATACTGGCACATATACAGAACTTAACAGAACTTGAACACACATCCTCCACTCACCCCCCTCCACGACTCGCGCGGCTAGCCGCGGTTCGTGCGCGGGACGCCCCGCCGATGCCGCGAATGCCTGACAATAGAGATAACGCTCGATTGAGGGACGTAGTGGGGTGATGACGGTAGCGATTGCGATCGCTAGAGGGAGGAGAAAGGGAGGAAAGTCGATAACGGAAGTAACGATGGCGATCGCCTGAGGAGGCCATTGGGATGATGGGAGGGGGGAGGGGGTGGTGGTGTAGCGATTGCGATCGCTTGAGGAAGGAAGATGAGGAGAAGGAGGAGGAAGAGGAAGAGGAGGAGGACGAGGAAGTCCATGAGGGAGATAGCGATGGCGATCGCTTGACGGAGGTAGTGGGATGATGGGAGAAAGCGAGAGCGATCGCTTGAGGGAGGAAGAGAAGAGGAAAGTAAAGCTGAGCAAGGAGATTGAGGCTGCACGCGCGGTTTCGCGCGTGCCGCGTGCCGCGCGTACGGCGCCCATTGGCACAGCGGGAGCAGCGTGCCGCGGGGCGCGGCGCGCCCTCCCCTCCAGGCGCCCTGTGGCACAGGTGCTGCTGGCGCAGCTCACGAGGCGCTGGCGCAGCTCAGGGCCGCAAGAGCTCAGGAGCTGATGGCGCCGCTCACGATGTCGGCCCCCCAGGAGTTGCCGGCGCAACTCAGGGCCGCCCCCAGCGTCCTCGCGAAGCTCCCGAAGGGCAGCGAAGCGTGGCAGGAGATCACGAATACCCAGGCCACTGCGGCGTTGTCCACGATGCAGTCGTGGACGCACATCGCCGCCGAGGGCTCCGCCGGGCTCGTGGTGGAGATCTCACAGCTGCCACTCGGCAAAAAGAAGCAGGGTGATCTCCTGAAGGTGCTCGCCTCGCTGGCGACGGCATCGGCGATGGTGCTGCAGGCCAACGCAGCGGCGAGCCAGCAGTTGCTTAGCTCGTCGCGCACGCCCCAGCAGGAATCCTTTGCCATCGCTGCCCACCGGACGGCGAGGCAGTGGGTGGCCATCCTGGACGGGGACAACGATTTCATGGGCCGCGTTGGGATCGTGCGCCAGCGCTGCAAGGCCCTCGGGCGACGCACCATCAGCGAGCCGACGGTGCAGACGGCGACCTGCATCGCAACCTTGCAGGTGCAAGGCGTCGATTGGGCGCTGCGGCAGCGCCCCGCGGTCCTCCGGGGCTACCTCGAGAGTGCGAAGACCTACGCCAGGAAGCTCACCCCGTGGAAGGCGCTCAAGCAACTGGCTGATGCCGAGTCGTCTTTCGCGGCGGCGCCCCCCGCGATCCCGACGGATTTCGCCAGAGTGCACCGCGAGGTCAACACTCGGGTGTTCAGCCAAGCAGGCCCCGCGGGCTTCCCACTCGACGCCGCGCCGATCCTTCTGCCGACGGACGGCGTTCCCATGCGCGAGAGCAAGGCGAGGCTCAAGGCGATGACGTCGGCGTCGTCGGTAGACCTCGCGCTGCAGCTCGCCGAGAGGGGCGATCGCTGCGACGCCGAGGCCATCTGCTGCAGGCGATGCCAGCCGTCGACGCCAGCAGCCCCTCTGATCGGCGACGGCAGTGCCTCCAGTGCAGCTGGCGCGCCAAAGGTCGGGGGAAGCGCGCGTTCCGTCTCCGCGGAGGGGGCCAGGGGCAAACTCTCAGCGCGGCTGAAAGGGGGCACGCCGAAGAAGTTGCGGCGAGAGTCCGACGGCAGCGACCGCGCCGACGGCGAGAGCGACCGCTCCGACGGGGGCGACGCCGACGCCAGGGCCGCAGTTGCCAAGGCCGCGAAGGCAAGGGGGAGAAAACCATCCACCGCGCGGCGGGGCTGGGAGTGGCGAGGAGGATGGCGATAGATAGTTGCGCGCCCCCATGGGGGGGGTGAGGGGGCGAGGGGGGAGAGGGCAGCGGGGTAGATGAAGCCCATTCCCTCAGAAGGGCAAGAAGCCCGCGAAAGGCGATAAGCCCGCGAAGGGCAAGAAGCCCGCGAAGGGCACGAATGACACGAAGGGTGAGGCGCCAAAGAAGAACTAAAAAGACAATACGGACAAGACGCACAAGCTCCAAGCCAGCGAAGCCGTCGTTCAGCGTCGGGTGGGGCAGGGGCCGGGTCCCCTGCAGGACAGGAAGGCGCGGGCCAGGCCAGTCCCCAGGTGGGTATCTAACATGGTGGTCCCTAGCTGGAACCACGTGTGTTCACGTGTCTAGGCCGCACAGAAAGGGGGTATCTAACATAGGGGTCCTGAGCTGGAAGCACGTGTTTTTGCGAGTTCGGGGCACCCAGGTAGGTATCGGACACGTACAAACACGGGGTTCCAGCTCAGGACCACTGTGTTAGATACTCTCTTCCTGTGCGGCCTGGACACGTGAACATACGTGGTTCCAGCTAGGGACCATCATGTTAGATTCCCGACTGGGTGGCCTGGACACGTGAAGACACGTGGTTCCAGCTCGGGACCACCATGTTAGATACCTCCTAGGCCCTCCTGGCGAAAGTCCTGCAACAAAAACAACGAATTAGTCGAGCCATCCTCGAAATTCCTGCGCGCGGCACGCGGCACGCGCGAGACATCCTCGGAAGTCCTGCGCGCAGGACGCTTTTCCGCGTCGCGGTCGGGTCTCCAGACCTCATTATTTTTTACTGGATTCCGCGCAAAACGCGCCGCACCATACTTTCAAGGAGGAAAACGGTGGTCTGCGGACGTTGTTATTTATGGAGGATCCGAGATGGGGGGCAAACTTTCCTCGAGCGGGCACGCGGAAAACGCACTTGTTCAACTGCAAATGCAAACTCTACCTCGTAATTCATTTCAAACATTCGCCAGCCCTAGAGCCGACGGTTCCGGGGGTAAACAGCTAAAAGAGAGCCCTGGGCCTACGCCCTTTCCGGGAAAAAAAATTTGAGGGCGAAGTGGCGATAATCTTGATCGAGCGTTTATTATGTTTCGAATATTGTTTCTGGTTCCGGGTACTTTGTTGTATGTGTTTCGAAGATCTTTTATTTTTCCTCACAAATCCGCCTGCAGGAGGACATGCCCGACCTAACCGAAGCAGGCCCCTCCACCCCCTGGCACGCCGCCGAGGCCGCACGGCCCAGGAGAGCCACCGGAGGGCCCCGGCGCGAGCCGCGGCGGCCGCGCCGCTGCGCGCCAGAGGCCCGTCGCGCCGGCGGGACGCGCGGCGGGCCTTGGGCGCTGCTTCCCAGGGGGGGGGGGGGGCGATCCACGTGGGGGCGAGCGAGGGGGGGAAGTGCGGCTTCTCTATCGGGGGCCCGTAGTTGTCTTGTCCTTGTCTGGTGGTTGTCGCGTGGGTGCCCGCGGTTGTCCCTCGGCTGCCACGTCTGCAGATATTCGGCGGCGAGCCCGGGGGGAAGTGAGAAGGGGCGGGCCTTCTCAGAAGGCTCGGAAGTCCCCCAGCCTTCTGAGAAGTGTTCTAAGCCTTCCCCGAAGACACCCAAAGCCTCTCGGAAGGTGCGAGAGCTTCTGAGAAGTCCCGCCGCCTTCTGAGAAGACCTTCTCCTTCTCACTTCCCCCCCTCGCTCGCCGCCGAAGTCAATGTTGGGGGGCGGGGGAGAAGCGTGCACCCTGGAGGGCCCCTCGGAGCGTGCGCCATGGAGGGCCGTCTTATCCTGCGCTTCGGCTTGACGAGGCGACGACGACGACGACGACGACGACGACAGGGAGGAGCGTGCCTGTTCGGGGCCCCAGGGCCCCAGGGGGGCCCCTGGAGGGCCCCTGGAGGGCCCCTCTCGGGCACGCAGTGTGCACCTCACCTCGCCACCCCCGTGAACTGCCCCCCCCACTGCGCAACACGCGCTGAGCTGCCCCGCGGCCCTCGCGCCGGAGGCCGCGCGGCGGGCCGCGGGTGCACGCTGCGCCGGCAGGGAGGCAAGGAGACTCCCAGGCCCCCCTCGCGTCGTGAGAGCCGGGAGAAGGAGAACGGGAACCGCGCGTAGATGTGCACTCAGGTATCTGGTATCTGGGCCCTTTCCCGTGGGGTTTCGCGGAGACGTCACAGAACAACGTGCAACTGTATCATCGGCGCGGAAGCGAGGAGACCCCCAGGTTGGAGGCGGCCAGAGTTAAGTCGGTGTCCCCCATACAGACGGACTTTAGACGAACAATTGAAGATACCCCCCCGAAAAATGCACCAAAATATTTAAAACAATCGTCCAAATACTATTTTTCAATCATTTTTGAATGTTCCTCCTGTCCAGGGACGGCCAGACGGTCTGAACTGGATGGGGCCACAGAACATCTATCAAGAGGGGCGGACTCGGGGCCAAATCCGCTCCAAATCGATCCCCGGACCCCTCCCAGGGTCCATGTGTGGTGCAATCTGTCACCCCGGATCCGCTTTTGACGGCCCCGTAGGGCCCGAAAACGGCCCCCCGAGGCCGAAGACTTCCTGACCCCAGAACCTCGAACCTGCCCCCCCCCCTTCTCACTGCACCGACCTTGCCGACGTGCTGCCGCGGACTTTTGCGTGGATTCCTGTCCATGCAAAACCCCGAATAGCCGAGCGAAAAACTAAGTGTATTTCACGTGGATGAATTGCAATCTCCATTCCTGGCCAAAAAATCCGCACGGAATTCACTTCGAAATCCGGAACGAGATTCTCCAGGACACTCTGGGCCCATCCTTGTTTTCCGAACGAACTCCTATCTGCGATGTTGGCGCCATGACCCTTCCTGCTGGCCCTGGTTCAGTGCTGGGTCAGCTCAGACCCCCAGCCGGCTCCAACCCCAAGGCCCCCCCTCGCGTCGTGGAAATCGGAGGGAGGGAAGAACATCAATCACGCGCCGCCGTTGGGAGCCCATCAGCGTGCTACAGCCTCGCGTTTGTCCGAGAGCCTGGTGCCCCTTCAATGGTAGTGCGCTGATGGGTTCCCCACGGCTACATCTCGACGGAAGGTCTCTGGAAAGTTTCGGCCTCCTGGGGCCCTGCCCTGGGGCAGGTGGGATGAGAAACATTACCTCGGGAGGGGGCCCAGACCGCTAGAAAAAAACACGACGCCGGGGGTCTAGGGGGCGGTGACTACCTACCAGATCACCCCAACCCAGCCCGAAGACCCGACTTTCGGGTTGGGGGGTACGAGCCTCATGTGGCTTTTCAATGTTCCCCGCCCCCGCCCCTCCCCCCACTGGAAATGGAGGGCAAATCGGAGCCTTCGGGTTGGGTCGGGGTGGTTCGGTGGGCGGTGAGGCGGCTGGGGGCGCGCACAAGTCAGGTGGCAGCTCCTGCGAGTGCAGTCAGAGTGGCGTCTGGGCGCCATCGCGCGAGCTTCGCAGACAGATTACGCGAGTCTTGCGGATGTCCCTGCTAGGGCTCCCAACTTCGCGCTTCGCGCTGCGCGAAGCGCGAAGTGCGAATAACTTCGCGCTCTCGCGCCACCCCCCCAAAGGGAGAAAAGGAGGACGAGGAGGAGGGGGAGAAGGAACGAGGACCGCGAAGCGCGAAGCGCGAATAACTTCGCGCCCTCGAGGGAGCCCTTGCTCACCCATCGACTGGGCCGCCGCTGAGGCCCCTTGCTCCTCGCAGCCCTGGCCTCGGCCCTGCTGCACCGACTCTCGAGGCGGATAACATCAAAGCTATGCCGCAAGGACCCTCGGATCAGTCGGGGAGACGTAAGACCCGGGTACGGGGGACTCGGAAATCCCCGACGAGGTCGTCAAAAAAATGACGAGGCCGGGCCTGCATTTCGACGAGGCCTCCCGCTGCAGACATCCCACGGAACTCCTACTCGTCAAAATCCGAGTCGCGGTCGTCAAAAAACGATGGCGAACCCGAGTCCTGGCAAACCCGGGTCTTACGCTCCCCCGAATAAGGAACGACGCGTACTTCAAGCTTTCTATGCGCCTGGGTGCACGAAGATCGCCAGGGGAAGGCCCTCGAAAGGGCCCAAGGAACGTCGGACCCCCTCTGAGACCAAGAATGATACCTCATCCCGAGGCTTTGACAATAGAAAATGAGGAGGCCGGCACCACCACCATCGCGAGGAGTGGCATCCCGCCCGAGACATATGCGTTCTTCAGCCCCGAAGGCTCCGCGGACCTCCTCACTTGAGGTGGCCCGCTGGTGGGGGTGTCGCTTCTCCTCTCTCCGAGGGAGGTCCTCGTGGGAACGAATCAGGAGCTTTCAAGCCGGGCGAAGCAGCTCTTGAGCGGGATATGTCAGGCGTTATGCCAGATTGGAGCAAGCCAGATGAGGCCAAGAGTAAGGTCAAACAAAACGGATGAGCATCAAGGCAATGTCAAGACCGATGTCTACAAGAATATTGGAAGAAGTGGAGTGGACATCCTATAAAAGGAAAGTGGCAAGGGCTGGAAAAACTTGGTGGGCTGGAGCGAACCAATGATCCCAGCAAACCATTTGCTCCTGAAACGCTCCTGAAAGGCTCCTGAGAGGCTCCAGAGAGGGTCTTGAGATGGTCCTGAGAGGGTTCAAAAAAACAACTCACGAGTGGGTCCTGAGGAATCCTCGAGAGGCTCATGAGAACCTCTTGAGAAACTATTGGGAGGGTCCCGAGAAGATCTCTGAGAGGTTTCTCAGAGGGTCCCCGGAGGGGTCCTGAGAGGTTCCCGAGAGACTCTTGGACGGCTCTTGGGAGGCTCGTGAGAGGCTCTTCGGAAGATATTGCGAAACTCCTGGTAGGCTCCTGAGAAAATCCCGAGAGACAATTACAGGAAGGCGAATTCGGATCAGTTCTGCAGATTCGCTCAGCATAACCCGATTGGAACAACTAAGGGTTTGGAACTGATCTTGGCGCTGCCACGCAAATAACGTCCCACTCGATGCATACACACACAAATGAAACAACTAATCAACAAAAAACAAAAACACACTATCCGTCAGCCTGCCCGGCACCGCGACGGCAACCCGCCGGCAGCCCCCTGAGAGAGATTCCAGATCCGTGTCCCGGGCGCCGAGAACGCCAAAGCGAGGCACCACAATGGGATATGTTGGCTGATTGCAAGAAGACGCTCAAGGAAGCCAGCGGGGGCTGGAACACGTGAAGGGCTGGACCCAGCCACTGACTCCAGCTTCCCGGTGACTCAGTACTCTGGGAGTTGCGCAGCCCAACAGCAAGGGAACAGGGCGGGTGGGGGGGCTTCCACGAACGCCGAGGGTAAGAAAAACACATGGCTCCGATACCCCTACTCCCAGAATCTCTCCAAGGGTCCGTTCTGACCAGGATTTCGAGGCGAATCCAGCGGTGCCGAAGAGGGCGTCCCAAGATGCCCAAAAAGAGGCAAAAACAGTATGGGTACGGCGGGGGGAGGTCTTCCACGAAGGCCGAGGAAGAGAAAGCAAGAATCGGACCACTGAAGCAGCCTTGCGCCCCGCGGCTCATCAGAGGCGAGGGGCCCTCTGTGAAGGCCGCCCCCGTCGCCCTGTCCGCTCTGCGCGCCGCCCAGGGGGAGAGGGGCAACGACAGGGGGGACTGGCATAGGGCGTAGGGGTGGACGCGTCGGCCTGGAATCGGCGAT